>PVKZ01000900.1:0-563240 GCA_004027375.1 Macroglossus sobrinus
GGTCTTTTGAAAGGGGTAAGGTGACATCAGAAATGGGCGGGCAGAGATCTTTGGCGCGCGCGGGCTTCTAGTTAGTGTTCAGGAAGTGAAGCAGGAACTCTGAGGGCTGTGGCCATCTTGTTTCTCTATTTGGCTCCTCACATATGACCAGTTCAATTTTTAAGCAATGTATAAATAAAAAATTTTATCCACTGTTTAATTTGTATTTTCTCAGAAAGGTATGGAGAAATATTCTCAATATTATAATCTCACGATTATAATCCGCAATAAAATTATTAAAAGGTAATATGCAAACCCACAATCTGGAGAGCTTTGCTTATTAACTACATTAATATTCTGAAGTAAAAATGTATAAATATTCACAGTAAATCACCAGATAAAATTTACTACCAAATGAGTTTTGGCACCAAAGTTATAAAGAAATATTTCAGCTTCCAGTGCTTATTTTGTGTAAGCAACTGTGAAATTTTTCACTATTCACAAAGAAACAGTCACTGTACTACATTTTCTTTCTTGGGAGGGACTCTTCTACTATTAGATGAGATACAATTATTAAAAAAATCTGAGACACAAATTCAGATAAGTAGCTCAAGTTCATATGGCAGCTAAGAAGCAGACAAGAATTGTCCTTAGTACACTGATGATCAACCAATAGAATAGAAACACATTCAAGGAAGAGTCTTAATTTGCATCATTGACACATGGCTACACCCCAGTATAAGTTGATCACTGTTGAGATTTAAGCCATTCTTTGAGAGAGAAGCTTTCTCAAGCTTCCATGAGCCATATTTATCCAATCATGTTCCACAAATATTATTCTTCTCCAAATAAACAATCGAAACCATCCGCAGGGAATGAGGGTGAAGGAAAATATATCAGGAGAGAAATACTAAAGTAAACTGTTGCTGATACCTTTATCCTGTTGCTTTAAAAGTTTACGTTCACATCTTGAAAAATGGCTTATTTCTTGATATTCTAAATTGATCTTGAAAAATTCCATGATGACCCATGCCAAATCTCAGACATATATTTTTTGTCTTTTCTACTTGCCTTTTCTCAGACACCTACATATATATTCTAATTTAGTGCAAATGTCTGGCAGTAAAATCAGAAGATATAGATATCTATATCTATGAAGTTGTCTATCTGTATTTCTTTAAAAATACCAGCTGGAGATATGCTGGAGGAAAGTTAATAATAATGGTGATGAAATAGTTCCTGTATAAATTTTATTTTATTTCATGCCCAACTTTCATTTATTCAACCAATAAATGTTTTGAAAATCGCCCAGCTACTTTTCTGGGCCCTGGAGATATATTGATAAAGAATAAAAGTATTTTAAAAATCATGACTTTCTAAAGCTTACATTATTGTGGTCATAAATATGTAAAATGGGCACATTTCTGGATTGCTCAACATATTCATTTTTCTCTAACAGTTATTTTTTAGGTACTACAAAAAATGATTGATACTCTAATTTAATGTTGGCTAACTAATAAGATGCTAAAATCAGTACATTTCTAGAGAGGCCCTTGGAATATAAACAAATAAACAACAAAAATAGAAGAAGAACAATGCTCTCAATTTGGCAAGCAATAATTTTATTCTCTAAAGCAATTGATATTTTCAGAATTATTTTGGGAATAGATTTGCTTAATTGGTGGTTTGGGGAATTTCAGTTTCCTCATGTGGTAATAAAATCAATTGTTTTTCATTAGTCAGGTCACAGGAGCAAATTCAAGCTCAGAATTTTATTGTAGACAACCTATTTTTCTAAAGCTAAGCATTGCTTCTTTCTTCTTCTTATAGAGAAAATCAAGTTTTGTTTCCTCAAATGTGTGTAAAAGGCCAAATTCTGATGTTTGTCTCCAACATCTAGAAGTACCAGGGATGATAAAAAGCTCAGGAAACTTTTGTGTAAAGTAATAAAATGTAAACCTATGTTTCAAATAGTTGTCAATAAATGTAATTGGATAACATATGACAGCAACTAAGATTGTTCTCCAAAAATGTCTACTTGTTTAGAGACTGAAAACATTAGTTGAAAAATTAGAAACTATATATAGAAACAGGTTTTAAGCTACATAATTTGCTATATTATTTTTAGAGGGTGGAGTGAGGTGGATGATTATCTAGATTGGTGCTTCACAAATCATTCAACTTAAATATTTCTAAAAGTAGAACTGAATGAATATTTTTAACCCCAAGAATACAGAGGAAATTATCGAGGTCTTTTTCTTAAAGCATTTTTTTTTAGTGGCTTGTTATTAAAAATAAAAATTTAAATAAGTTTTATTTCTATGCCTTGATATAATTTTAAGCTTTCACAATCTCCAGACCTAAAGAACTTTTATGTAGATGTTCTATTTAACAGTATGTCCCCTAATTTTTTCATATTCTTATGAAACACTGTAATAATCTATTTGAATTCTCTTTAATATGAAAATAATATCATGTATATTAAAATATCTGAATGAAATGAGATTGCAAGGTAATACAGTTCACATGTCAAATCCTGCAGCAATGCTCTTAACACAGAGCTTCTCAAGTGTTAAGTTGCACATGATTCACTTGTGGACCTTCTCAAAATTCAGACTGATTCAGTTGGTCTGTGGAGGAGCATGAGATTCAGCATTTATAAACACCTCCCAGGAGATGAAATTGCTGATGAAAGTTTGGCTTGGAGAAGATTTCTCCTGAACAGTTTCACAGCAAAACAACAAGTTTTCTTTGTGCTTTTTTTTCTTTTTAACATTTTTTAATTAAGGTAAAATTTATATAATATCAAATGAATGATTTTTGTAGTGAACAATTTAGTCATATTAAATAAAGAGTGTTGTAGCACCACCACCTCTATCTAGTTCCAAAACATTTTCATCACTCCAAAAGTAAATCCAACACATTAAGCAGTTGTGGTTCATTTCTCTTTTCCCCAGCATACTCTAATTTTTATTCTTTGTTTATAGATCCAATTTTGAATATAAATAGAATCATACAGTATGTGACCTTTTATGTCTAGCTTTTTTTATTCAGCATAATGTTTTTGAGGTTTATTCATGTTTTAGTATGTATCAGTACTTCTTTTTATGGTTAAGTTATGTTCCATAATTTTTTTATTCATTTAGCCACTGGTGGATACTGGAGCATAACCTTTGACTGTTGAGAATAGGGCTGTAATAAGCATATATGTATACGTATTTATTGGAGTACCTGTTTTCAATGATATCATATACATACCTCTGTATATATGTTTTATATATAATATATATGATATAGCTTCTAAAAATTTTTCTATATACTTATGAGAAAACAAGAGTGAGACAGGCAGATGATGTTGTCTTACTTTGCAGAACCACTGAAAGTTTGGTACAGGAAAGGCTGGACCACATTTTGAATACTTATAGGAAGCCATAAAAAGAAAGCTTATTTATTACTTCAGATGTGTGTGTTTCGGAGAAGGCTTGAAGCCAGCATTTCTTTATTAAAAAATTTGTAAAACCCAAATTGGGAGACTTTGTCTAAAGAACATCAAAGTCTCCTGCAATGATATAAATATGTGCCATCTCTCCCACTAGACAGTGAGCAGCTTACAAAATGGTAATGGTTTTGAACTGTGTGTCTGAAGCATAAAGTTGATTCTTGGTAAATATTTGTTTTATTAATCTTATTTTTACCCTATTGCACAAATAAAATAATTCAAAATTCTATTTATAGTACTATGCTTTTATAGTATTTAAATGGCCAGCAGAGGGAAATTGTAACATGTTACAGTACTTTTGAGAGACTATTACTCATACAGAAAAAAGTACTTCTACCATATTTTTATACCTTGTCTTTTGGAGAGGAAAATAATAAATTCTGCACTAGATAACCTAGATCCAGGTTAATTGAAATTGTTCTCAGCTGCTTTGGATTTAATTTATAGCATTCTTTTACTTCTATCTTCATCCTATGAAATTTCTCACCAACACCAAATTGTTTGGTTAGGTTTGTTATATTAATAAGATAATATTTTCTGTCCATCCAAGTGCCCACATTTCAGAAGAAAAAAAATAACCTAATTTTTTCAAAGTGTGTAATTGTATATTGATAAATCATAAAAGCAACATAAAAATATTTATAAAATAAAAGATCTCTGCTCAGAACACACTAAGATAGACTTAGTATTTTTCGCCTCTAGTATGCTTCTAAGTTTCTTCAAAGAAAATAGCTTCAAGAAGCATATGATTAAAATAAGTAAATAGTCAAACATATGTGCATGTCTTTCTAATAATTACTTAATATGGTTATTATTGTTTTTTTCACCTTCTGAACAACAACAAAACAAAAACCTAGTCTTTATACAAAACAGAAGCAAATGTTCACATTTTCATAACAAAGTTAAGAAAAACTAAACTGATTAGACAAAGCTATGTTGTAATGCAATCTTTATCTAGTATTACATTTGCCTCTATTGCATTTTGGTGTTAACAGAATGAATGGAGTGCTTTTATATTTCGGATAAATACTTCCATAAGAAAGAACTATCTATCTTCATTGGCCTCTTGCCTTTAGAGACCTCAGGATTATTTTTAAATAAATTCTTAGTAGATTTATGATAAGCCAGGCTCTTTGATTAAGTGGGTATGCTTTTTGAGGTAAATAGATTGAATAATGTCTCAGTCAATTATTTAATTTTTTTTTTGCATATTTTTGTAATGCTGGAGGGGTTTTCACTTTGATTCTTAATTCAGATAAGTGACAGTGGCTACTTGGATAGTGGCTGCTTTCGATTATAAGGTTCCAGAGTAAGGAAAAAAGTAAACCAATGTTTTGTATATATAGACACAGGATTATAATAGGGAAACACTCAGATATTATTATGAGGTTAAAATATCAGAGAAAACAGTAGTAGAATAATATAGAAGGTGAAAAATAGATTCATATATTATAAAGACAATATACTTTATTTTTTGTGAGTAGTTTTTTAAAACTTTTAAACTTCAGTAAATCTTAAATGTCTTTAATGTTTGATAGTTAATAGAAATGAAAGATTTTTTAGTAGTTTCATAAATTGTGTAACAAGTGTATTTGATTAGAGCATTAACTGTGTTTGTAATGCTCAACATATTCTCCTTTTTTCCTATGTGTAAATTATTTTTTCAAACTCAGCTAAAATTCTAGCTTTTTTATGGATTTTCTTAATCTCGCCCTCTAATAAACATAGGATGCAGTCTCTCTGCACTGACAACTTCTTGATACACACTCATTTTAGGGCACTTTGAACATGCTCTCTGTCACTGTAATTATGTATGTACATATTGTATAACCGCTGGCAGAAAAGAGGATTCTTGACTCTGATTCACCTCCATACAGTATCTTCCAGAGTAAGTTGCTTGAAATAATGTTCAGTCAATATTGATAAGTTGCAGATATCATTTTGTTGGAAAATACAAGTTTTCAAAAGTACAGCCTTAGCACAAAATAAGCTATATTACAGAAAACTCATCGGAAAAAAGTACCTGAAAACCACCAAGACTGAACCCTAAAGTAAACTATGGACTCTGAGGGATTTTGATATGTCAATAAGGTTCATCCTAGGTAACAAGTGTGCTATTCTAATGAGTGTTATTGGTAAGGTATATGTGGGGTCTGGTGTATGTGGGACATTTTTATACCTCCCTCTCAATTTTGATGTGAATTTAAAATTGCACTAAAAGATAAAGTCTAAAAAAATTTAAATGTTTGGAATTATGAACAAAATGTTTACTTTTAGTGGATATATTGGCATTGTGTAGATGATTTATGATTGTCAGCCCAACTTCCATATTCGTGGCCATTTTCTTTGGGAAAAATAGAAGAAAAAACAACTTGTAGAAAAACCAAATAAGCTGGGGCAGGCAAGGTTTTTGTTTTTAATCTTACTATACCTTCTGACTCAAAATGCTTCTTCAGAAACACACTGAAATACCTGCTGAGAACCTATAGGTGCATTATTTTAATGCTGAGGGAAACTTTTGTTGATAAAAGATTTCACTTTTAAGTCCAATTAAGAAAAAAACTTATATGAGACAAATTACACAAATAGATACATAAAAGGACTGCTGTCTTGTAATAGTCTCTGTCTCTTTCAAATTGTTCTGAATTTCCTTAAAAAAAATCACTTTAATTCTGTTTCTTCTTTTCTTCCCTGAGTCATAATGTATTATCTAATTTGGAGCCATGGAAAAATTTAAGAATTCAGTTTTTTTTTTCATAAATGTGAAAAAGTTTATAAGAATAAATTTATTGAGCTTGTTGCCTATATTTTATGTAAGTTGTGTCTTAAACCGATTCCTGATAAAATAAAATTACCAAAATTTACATGTATAATAAGTATGTGATATTTAACATTACATATGATGCAGATATACTTTTTTTTACTCAATCTTTTGGACTTCTAGATTGGTTCTGAAAAACTCTGTCCTATAATTATATAGCATGTGACATAGTTAAAATATCTTAAAATGTTAAAACATTGAAAATTCAAAGAACAGTGACTTATAATAGTATAATTTTGATGGTCCATTTTTTATATAACTCTCAGCATTCTATTAGGACTTAATTTTTGTATTTATTTAAAGAGAGAAGGAAAAACTTGAAAATTATAAAAAAATATAGTTTAAATTCTACATTCTTATAATTATAAAATTGATTTTAAGTAACATACTTTTTTGTTAAATAACAGCCATTAGTATTTAAGGAAATACACTCATAGAAAACTATCCAAAGTGTTCAGGACTGAGTTATGTCAGTGGTGTTACAGATGGAAGAAGAAAATATATTTATGTAATAATATTGAAGACTAGAAAGCTAATTGAATATGAAAATATATTGCTATCAAGAATAACTCTGGATTTTCTTTTCAGTTGATTTGAAACTTACTATGTAAGTTTCTTCATCTAGAAAATGCAAGTGGGGGTGGGATAAGTGTGGGCAGTATCAAGAATTAAGAGTTTGTATGTATAAATAATTTACCCTACTTTTGCAAGAATCAGATGAGTCCTTTAGGGACATTCATTTTTTTCCACTTAATAAATACTGCATCCCTGACATTATGTTATGTATTGGGCTACCAAATGAGTAAGGACAATCCTTTTTTCACCAGAGAGGCCTGATCTTCTTGTCCAGGACAGGCTGCTCCAGCCAGATGAAACTGGAGTTTAGGGAAGGGTATGGAAGTCAACAGTAAATAATCTTAAAAAACTTAGAGCCATTTGAAGAGCCATTGGTTCTTTCTGTGCTGTGCAGGGTTCTGGTGCTAAGGTGTAGTCCACTGAGTTACTTTCTTCTTTTCAGTTTATATTAGGAATCAAATACTGGCTTCCTCCTGGAAAGCAACAGAAATTTTGAACTCTTCTTCTTCTTCTTCTTCTTCTTCTTCTTCTTCTTCTTCTTCTTCTTCTTCTTCTTCTTCTTCTTCTTCTTCTTCTTCTTCTTCTTTTTCTTTTAATTTTCTAATTGGGAGCAGTATATTGTTAAAATTAGATATCTAAGGTATGATACCCAGAAAGCTAGACATAAATATGGCTAATTAGTTACTTATTACATTAAAACAATTGCTTCATAAAGTAGAAAAAACACTAGGGGTAGACATACCATAGCTTCTGGCTACCATTTAAAAATACTTAATTATTACAAAAACTATGACTAAGACCAATAAAATAAATAATTTTTTTAAAAAGTCCAAGTCATATCCATTAATTACACTAAAGGATAACCTTCAAATAGATTTTTCACCAACCTCTTTCTTTTTAAAAAAGTCAAATACAAGGGATTGATATTATATGACAGATTGACATCTTTTTATTTAGTGAGAATTTACTTATTACTTGCCAGTACAAGATTTTTAAAATAATATTTATGCTGAAACTCAACATGTAATTCTGGTAAAAAAAATTAATCACTGTCCAAATATTCCACCATAAAAATAGTAAAAACTAAAGGGGGTAAAAACAGTATAAACTAAACTGTTTTAATATGTAGCTTTTATGATGTGTGCAATTTTGATGAAAATCTAAGTTACTAATAGACAGGAAATAAGAGATTAATAAGTATGTATTTTCCTTACTCTACTTTATCATCGCATTCAGAGTCAAAATACATCCAGAGATAGCAATGTCCTTTTTCAGAGTCCTCCCTTATTTTAGTAATAACATTAATAAGAACATTTGTGAATACTTAGTTATGGGTATTTATTACCTGACTCTTGCCTTTCTTTTATTCATTTATATAGCAAATGAAAATACCGTCAGTTAATATTAGAACCTTCATTAGTGCAAAGTTAAATTAAGGTATGTAACTGATTCAATGCCTTCTATTTCTCTGAAAAGAATAGAACATAATTTTTAACTATTCAAAATATATGCTTCTTTACAAATTTTTGATTACTAGATAGAAAAAGTCATGTATTTTACTTTATTTTATATTAGTTTCTACAATATTTTACTTTTCTGGTACTATTACGTTTGTGTCAATCTAATCAGTTAAGTTTCCAATACCCACAATTCATCTCTATGAACACTTTTAATTAAATGATATTGTTCACATATTTTTAGAATAGAGTGAAAGTTGTATTGCCTTCTTTAAATAGACTAATTCATCATTAACTTTTCTTTAATGGAGGCTTTACATAATCTTAACAAACTTCAATTGCCATAATACCTTCAGGAAACATGGAGGTATGCCTGAAACTAAATGCCCCATGAGGTTTATAAATTATGTTCCATATACCTTTGTTGTTATTCTCCTTACTGTCTACCTGTTCAGTCAATTTTTAAAACATTATTAATAACTACCTCTTTCTTTGTGCATTTTAAAATGAAAGAACTGAAACTTGTCTGGACAAATGTGATAAGTAAATGTCAATTTAACAGGCTTAACATTACAATAATTCTAAATAACAAACTCTAACCTGCAGGTAAATGGATAATAGTTTTATGGTTCCCCTATAGGAAGTTTGTACTGACCATTTTTTCTCACTGCTTAGAGGTATTTTCTATAATATTTTCTTTCTGGTTTTGTTCCAGATAATATATATTGTCAGAAATGCAATGAGTAAATAAGTAAGGCATTGCCATATGGAAATTGCTGATATACACTGGTATAAGTACTAGTAAATTCTACATTCCTATGATAATATATTACATAGAACAGAGTTAGAAAGTACCAGGCATTTAAACTTAAAAAAAATAATTAAGATATAGGTGTTCCGTGTTATTTCCTTGTTAATATCTTTATTTGAAAGTTATTTCAGGATGATCACATTATAAAAACAAATAATGTACAAGCATTAGATCATAAGATTAAATAATTATTATTTTTTAGCATACACACACACACACACACACACACACACACACATACACATATATTTACATATCTATACCTGGATATGATTCTTATTGATGGAGTAGAAGAATGTGAAAAAGAATCCTGAGTCATCTAAAACTAAACATAAAGAAAATCTGCTTGCAATGATCAGTATTAATCACTAAATGTCATGTTTAGTTTCAATGGTGATCCTCAGCATCTGGTAATGATAATACGTAAGTCCATATCAATTGAGAATCACTTCTGCAAGTTGTGGTTTGAACATGAACTTATAGATGAATCATTTTCTCATTTACTGCCTTTTCCTCTCTCTGTCACTGTGTAGTAAATTACCCAGTAACTCTTTACAACTCACAAATTTTAGTAGTTAAATATAAATGGACTATATTTACAATGTTTTCTTGTCACATAAATCTAGAAACCATTTTTTTCCTTAAAAATACACTTTAATAATAATTATAAAAATGTTTAATTCATTTGTTAAGAAGAAAATGGTGGTGGGATTACTTCAAGTTGTATATAAAACAATATATTATGATATATCTTTAAATAATAATTCAATTTATTTTAAGTTAAAGTTTAGTAGATATAAAACATAAGAAATATGTTTATAATGAAACAAACAACAAAATATGTGTATATATAATGGTGTTTTTTTTAACACCATAATTATTAACTTTCTAGATTCAGAGAAGAAAAAACATGTCTTTTTACTGTGCTTGCATTAAAACATTTGTGTTTCAAACATATCTAAAATAAACTGATTTCAATATATTTAAAACACTTAGACACACTTTAATTTCTATTAAATTTGCTGACTTTTTCTCTTGCCAAATTGTGATATTTGTATATGTCTGGGCATATTCTGTTTAGTTGTTTTCTTTACCTATTTATTCCATGTTATCTTATTTCAGTGGATTGAAGTTAGTAGGATAGCTCAGCCTCTGGAAATATTAGAATTTGAAGTACTCTCAAAGAAATGATAGTGACAGATGTAGAAGTATACTATACTGGTTTATTATAAGATATGTAAATCATAATGAAGGAAAATCAAAGCAAACTGTATAAGAGTGTTTCCCCTTGCCCCATTTATTGCAATTTTACTAAATTTTAGTCTTTATGAAATAATTTTCTTTATATTTCAATCAATATTCATACATTATTATGTATTACATGTTTATTTTCTAATTCTTCTGTTGGCATGAAGTTCTGTTTCTTTCTATTATATGCCCTGAATGTAACTGACAAATAGATGTTTTAAAATTAATGATGATTATTTACTAAAAACATTAGCCAAGCAATGAATATTGTGTTTGTCTATCTTTATTTCTCTTCTCTGAACCCAGGTTTATTGAGCTATAACTAACATATAACACGTGTAAGTTTGAGGTGTGCAAAATGTTGATTTGATAGATTTATATATTGCGAAATGATTATCACCATAGCATTAGCCAATATCTCCATTCTATCATATAATTATAATTTTTCTTTTAGGTGAGAACATTTAATATCTACATTATCAGCAAGTTTTAAGTATATAATATAGTATAATTAGTTATAATTGTTGTGCTGTACATTAGATACCCAGAACTGGTTAATCTTATGACTGGACATTTATACCCTTCGACCAACCTTTTACCATTACTTTGCTTCTCTTTTGATTCATGTGAGCAAGTGTGTGTCTTTTAAAATCAGAAATCTAATTTTGGTGTTTACTTTATATTTAGCATATTTGCATCAATAAAATATATATATATTAAATTACCTTTGTAGACACTTTAAGCTTTTCACTTTTATAGTCCATGATTAGGTATCAAGAATTACAGTTAATTTGGAATTAAATAAATACACTTTGAAATTATTACTCTATTTACACTACCTTTAAAGCTATTGTTTTAGCTTAAAATATGATAGTAGGGGAAATACATTTTAACTTTTTAAGGTTACTACACACTGTTAAGTAATAGCAGAAAAGCACTTTTACTTTTCCCACTTCATCATGTTTGTTTCTGCTGCAGACAGGATTTCTGGTTCTATAATGAATAAAGATGAATAAACAACAAAGTGATATTCATCAGCGGGAGAAAGGATTGGGTGAGGTAGAATCTGAGAACAACATTTTCTAAGCCAGTCTTGAGAAATTACTTTTGCCTACCTGTAAGTAGAAGGCACTCAGTAGAACTAACCTACGAAACAGGTCACAATAGCTCTGTAAGTCCCATTGGAATTAACTATCAGAAAATGCTAAGGAAAGTCAATCGTAATTTAAGATTGTAAAACCAGTACTGTGACTTTAAAAACATTTTTAGTGTTTAGGTTCTATAGCCTATGTATTTAGACAGATTCTCTGAGGTGTGGTATAAATTTATGTTTATTTTTTAAATGGCCGTTTCACTAGTGACACCATATAGACAACATAGTCTTTTAACCCTACTTTAAAAGAACAATAAAGTGACACTTCTGAAAATGACTGCAGTGTATTGTGTATGCTATAATCTAGTATGGTCTATTTTTGATATTAGAAAGCTCTAAAGAAAAGTGGGAACTGAGCAAAGGTTTAAAAATATTCACGTGGGATATCTAAGGTCATGCTTATTGTTAGGCCGTGTTACCACAGGCAAAAAATAATCAAGAATATTTTACCTTCAGAAGTTGTCATTATTCTATTCTGCTATATTGAACCACAGAACCCAATTGAATAAATTTAAAATCAAATTAACATTTGAATAAATATGCTTGTGATTTTGGTCATGAGAGAATAAGATGGATTGCTGTGATATCTTAGTGTCTGAGCATAGATTAAAAACAGATAATAAATATATGATAGATATTTAAAATCGATGTACATGTAGACATACATATATGTATATAAAATCACAGGGCAGTGTATGCATAAAGCAAAGAGAAATGGATAAGAAAAAAGGTTTTTTTAAACTATCTTCTACTGTTACCATCTCTGACTAGGTTCCTGCAATTGATCATTCTTCATTTAGAAAGCATCTCTTTCAGCTTTTTAACAATGATTGACCAATGAAAAGATGTGCCCCCATCAATACCAATTTACTCACATTTTAAAACATGGTTAGAAATTATTAACCCTATTGCTGTTTTGAAATTGAGAAATTAACTGAAACAGATTTGATAATCTTTCATTTCTATACAGATGTTGAGTAAAGATTTCCCAACTATTTGGGTATTATATAGCTTTAAATTTAATATAAGTGACTTCTTTTGAAAGTCTTCTAGAAATAAGAAGGAAATCCTCACTTTTTAATATGGTTAGTTCTTTGCTCAGTATGCTTGTATTTCCTTATACCTGAATATAAACTCCATAAAAGCAGTAAGAACAAAGGTCACATATATTGCTTATATTTATATGCTCAAATAACTTATATAAGCTTTAAATTATTTTAACCATGTAATCCATTTAAGGCCATATACAAATACATGAAATATAGTTCATGAAGTATACATAGTGAACATAGATTATAATATTTAAGAATCTTATAAATATTAGTGATTAACTATCTAGGAGTGACATTTTCAAAATGAAAATATAATCTAAACTTGCAGTATATGTTAAAGGTTCATTAGGTAGAGGTTTGGAGAGGATAAATCAGAGAGAAAATAAAGCTTATAGAAGGGCATACACACAAGGAGTTTATGTGATATGTTTCAGAATGGATGTCATAGTGTGGCTGCAGCTCAGGATACATAAAACAAAAGATAAATAGATGTGGAGGTATGGTAGAAGCAAAAGAAAAAGACATTTGTTATATATTCGTTCCCAATGTTAGAGATACTTGTGTAAAATTTCAAGAAGTTTATACTTTGTGCATTCAATAAGTAAGTGACTTTGGAATTACTCAAGGTAGAGGTATCTTAGGTATCTTTTAGATTACATCCAAAAACAGTATTGCACATGTAAAGAATACCCAAAATTTATTTGCAGCACAGAGATGGAGAGGCTCGAAGTTAGCATATCTCTGAAGGAATCAAAAATGCATGCTGAAACGCTAAAAGGAAATAAAACTATTGATTTTTCTCTTTAATTGATGACAAAATTCACAGTGGATTTACTATTTTATAATGTCTTCTTTCATGTTATTTAAAGGAATAATGTAAGCTATCTGTATGCTAAGCTCTAATGTGTAATAATGAGTTACAAGGTAAAAATAATGCCTCTGAAAACATTTTCTAATGTTCAGTGAAAATTGTTTTTAGTTAACAATAGTAAGAGCAGTTTCTATAATAACCTCTTTCAAGGATAAATATTGAAATCACAATAAAAAAGAAACATACACAAACACTCATACACACATAAACATGCATACAGACATTGAATTTGATAAAAAGTTATCTTGTCAATTTAGAAAAGCTAATAAAATGAAGACTCAATTTTCTGTAAATTATTCTTGAGCAGAGTTTCTCATCAAGGCTTAGAACAGTTTAAGTACTTTTCAAATGTATTTATTTGCTTTAAAAAAACTGTTAATGTACTTTATTTCCATTTTCTCAAGTGTTATTCATATACACATTTTCATACTGTGCTGTCTCTCTTAATTTCAGTTGAATATATTGAATATGATGAGCAAAAATATATACCATAAACCATGTTACAGTTGTTTTAATGTAAGACAGTGGAGACCAGAAGAAACACACTGCTTTAACGTGGACAATGAACACACCAAAACTGCTAAAGGTTTGCTTACCTTGATTCAGTTATCAGTCCAAATGGGGATTGCAGCTGGGAAATCAGGAGAAACCTGAGACATCAGTGGGACAGCAATGGAAGAATTAGAAAAGCTCACCAAGAACAAATATGCTTCATTAGAGACCAAGACAAAAATCATCTGCACTCTCATATTCCCAGTTACTAAGTATTAATATGGAAGTTGGACTGTGAAGAAGGTTCCTAGGAGGAACAATGATTCATTTGAAATATGATGTTGGAGGAGAATTCTATGGATAGATACCCTGGATGGCCAGAGAAATAAACAAGTGGGTCCTAGAGCAAATTAAACCTGAAACTTTGTTGGGGGCAAAAAACTGAAGACGTCCTACTTCTGGCTCATTATGAGAAGGCAACTTTCTTTGGAAAAGACAATAATACTGAGAAAAATAGAAGGAGGTAAGAAAAGAAGATCAAATATGAGATGGATTGACTCCATAAAAGAAACCACAAGCATGAGTCTGCAGGATCTGAGCTACACTGTTGAAGATGGGACATTGTGGACATCCCTCATTTATAGGGTGTCCAGAAATCAAAGCTGACTCTTTTTAAAAGAATGGATTCTATTCCATCTCTCTTATATACTATACTTCTCAACTCCATCCAGATATTAGGAGGCTAAATGATCCTTGAATTAGATTCTATCAACTTTAGGTTGCATATATGTTTAAAAAATTCAAATGATTATGATTTCTAGTTTTTCATTGCAAAGTTCTCATTAAGTTTATGATATATAGTACCAGGTTTCTTTTAAATTATGCATATATGTCTCTAATGAAACAACAATGGAACAGGAGAGTATCAGCTTTGGAAAGGACAGATTTGATTAGGAATTTTTTGTTATCACCTTCCAGTTACACAATAAGGTGTTGTTACCTATCCCAGAGTATCTTTCAAAATATTTGAAATACGCTTAGTCAATTCAGCAGACATTTATTAACCATTAAGCTTAAGAAAGATACTGTGTTAAATGTAAAGGATTCAATGATAAAATCTCATGAGACAAATAACTTTAAATTTAGCAGGGCAAATAAGACAAGTACATAGAAATCTCAAATATAATAAAATAAATGACCTAAGAGAAAGTAAATCAAAACATTATGTGTTAATAATTGTTAGTCATTGTTTCACTGTATATATATTTTTAATTATACATATAATCTTAATTTTGACCATTAGGCATAGAAGTATATTGCTAAGTTGAGTCAACAAATGAGTAGGGTTATTAAGTGTCTCCCAAACTGAATGATATTGTGTATAGCCTAGAACAACAAATTAGAACTCAAATTTGGATGACTAAGTATGGAGATAAATGATAATTTTGAGGTAGTTAGTCATTTCTCATTTATTACATTAAAATTACATTACAAAGATATAGAACATACACACTGAGAATCTTATAATTACCTTCAGGTTTGGCTAGCTTAGCTTTTGGATAATTAGTGGCTGTTATATTTCCAGTTTTCTTCTTTTCTCCTTGATAGGAGTTTTGTAGAAGCTTCTGTTTTCCTGATGTCACCTCATATTATCCTAAGTTATGTAACATGCATATGTCTAACTCACCCTAACATTTTTTCTCCTTTTTACATATTGAGTGTTTGAGAGAACAGACTTCCTAAAGATTTTACAGAGATGAATTATTTTATTTTAATACTTAATTACAAAATAATTCCACAGGAACTGAAATGACAAAAATAATTATATTTTGCTTGATACTCCTTATTGCAAATGCAATTACATCTTTTGATCAGTGCATTCCTTTGAAACTTGTAAAAATTATTTCACATGTTACAGTGTTCATTTACAGTTCCTCTTCATGATTTTTTTCAGTTTTAATTGAATCTTAAAAGTTCTCTTACAGCACTGAGAAGAAACTTCATATTTCTTTTTGTAGACACTATTTTTTCCATTTGATTACACAAAATAGATTCATAGTGATATCTTTCCACTTCTGGTTCTAATATCATTCTTTCAATACCTTTAGTCATACAAAGTCCCTCGTTTTTATCTCTCATTGCAGATTCCTCATTTTTATCTCCTTCCTCATTAACCTGTAATAAGTATTTTAATATCTTAAATTGCCAGAGGAATAAAGATCACACTGAGTAAATAAAAAGTTGTGACCAGCAGCAACACCATGCAGTTTATGTTGGTATAATTTCAAAGTCACGGAGATGGAAAATTTGTCAGAAACAGTTTCTTATGTGTGACTCACGGAAGGCTGGAATTCATTAACCGAAGCACTTCTTTGGTTTAAGAATTCATTTCTAAATTTTAAAAATAATGTATTATTTTTCTAACATAAAATTAAGTTGATTTATTTATATGAATAATATATTTTTTGTCAAGTCATGGTAAAATTATTACTAAAAATACATGAAATATACCTACATTATATTTTGTTAGTGAATTATTCCACTAATTCCACAGTAACAGTGACCATATAATTAATAATCAAATTTATACTCTTTTGAGACAGTGTGCTATAAAATTTAAGTTATATAATTTTTAAATATTTATTTATTGATCAAATTAATTCAGTTATGTTGGTTGCCCTACAAAACAATTTTATTCAGAATACTTTTAAAGAATAAATATCTTCATAAAAATCAAAATAACATACATCGGGTATAAAATATTCAAAATTTGCATATCAATAAAAAGTCATATCGAGACAAGAAACTAATATCAATTAGGAAAATAAGTCAGACTTTCAAAGGCTTCAAATGAAGATATATGAATAAGTAACAAGAATATAAAAATCTTATTACCATCATTTTTATTAGATAAACACAATTTAAAATCAAAATGAGATAACAGTATATAACGACAATGCTTAAAATTAAGAAACAAAAACAAAACAAAATTCTTACATTTCCAAATGTATGTTGGCAAGTATGTGTAATAACTAAAATTCATACATTATTGGAGCGAGACTGATAAAAGCATTAAATGGTAGAACCACTTTGAATACATTTTTATCTATTAATAAATTTTAAAGTAGGTACATGTACTTACAATTACTTATGATTCAGCACTTTTACTTCCAAGAATTTACCAAAGTAAAATAGTATATGTTAAGAAAAAAATGCTTATGGCAGTTTCTTTCATAATGGTCCAAAACCGAAAATACTAAATGTCTATCAATAAGAGCATGAATTGAAAAATGTATAGTGTTTTCATATTATAGTAGCTATCTATCATCTGTATCTATCATCTATCTATCTATCTATCATCTATCTATCTATCTATCTATCTATCATCTATCATCTATCATCTATCTATCTATCATCTATCTATCTATCTATTTATCTATCTATTTCTCTATCATCATTATCATCTAATCATCTATTCTCTATGTCTACATGAATGGATTTCAAATCTAGCATACTGGCAAAAGAAGCCAGATATCACAAATACATGATCTCTTATATGAAAGTCAAGAATAGGTCAAACTATCTATAGGGATAGAAATAAAATAATTGGTTGCCTTGGGATGATAGAAATATGCTCTATCTTAACCTCATTAGTACTTACATGATGCATATATTTGTCAAAATTTACCAAGTAGTATGCTGACATTGTTTATATATGTATATATTTTTATGTAATATGTATCATATATATAACATACATCATAAAGACATCAATAATTCAAACAAATAACTAGCATTATAGAAACATTTTCATATGAATTATATGAACATTCAAAAATAAGTTGACTAGAATAATTATTTATGTATTTTAGTCAGTGTTTTGTTATATCTGTCTCTGAAATATCACTATTTTACTAAAAATGTATTTTTATAGTGTTCTTATTTTTCTTCAAATTTTTCTGTGACCTTTTTTATAATTACATCTTATGATGCGTAATTTGAAATCGTCAACATTATTAATTGGCATTTCTCTACAATAATTCTTTTTATTGGGAAAATGTTTTCTATAGGTGCTAAGGAATCAGCAAGCAAAAAAACATATTTTAAATAGAGACTATTTTAAATTCTATTTTTTTGGTATCAAATATAGTAAATATTTTAGCCAGTGGTATAATGATTTTCACACAGTATTTTCAATTCCTAGAAGAGTACCCTTTTTTGAGGAGTTGGCTCATATCCTCTTAGTAGTAGACATGAAGATGGGATTAGGAATGTATAAAAAGTATACTGAAAAAAATATCCATGAAGATAAAACAAAAGCAGCTAGAGAAAGCGAGGCCAGACATAGGAAAGGGAAGGAAGGAGGGTTGGAAAGTCAAAGATTCCAATGGCAGTATAATTCTAAGAAGGTTTTAGTCAGACTGATGGCAAATCCTTAAGCCAAGGTTTCTCTTAAGAGAAATCCAAGCTTCATCCACACTCAATATTACTAAGTTGTTCAGTTTAGTTATTCTGCTTTCTCTAAAGTACAGTCATCTAAGTAAATGGTCTTAGGTTCTTTTAGGAGGAGATTGAGAGAATAATTTCAGTATTACATGCAATCCTTCCTTCAATGAACCCAGTTAGTACTTCAGTCAAAAGATTTCACACTTAAAAAATTGACTCACATTCAGTATATGAGTAAGAAATAGTAACTTTTTATTGTGACTACTCCTTCTCCTCTGCAACCTCCCACCCTCACCTTGATCCTGTGACCTTGTGGTTCTCCATTCTTGCCTTTTTTTTATTATAAATCCTAAATAGCATTTTTGTTGTCTGTCTGTCTATATTGCCTCTAGGAACACATCCTCTGATGTTCTTGTTAGAATGATAAATCCCATGTTACAAAAACATGCTTTTAATTCAATCCAGTCTTATATTCTGGAACAGGCTAATTAATTATTGCGGGTTTTTTCTTTCTTCATCAGGCCCACAATATCACTAGCCAAATTACACTGTTATTTAACCACAGTTATTGTCCTAAAATCCAACATTTTGAGAGTGGCACCAATTTCCTTGCAAGGGCAAGGACTCTGCAGTGTCTTTGACAGAAAAAAAGTGTGAACCGTTTCTAGGGCAAGATAGACCGACCACCTTAAAGTAAAGGATTCAGGCCGATCATCAGAGCTAACATCCTCACGGTCATCCACCCAGAAATTCACATCACGTGTTTTAAAATTCTAGATTTACTGTGTAAGAACCCTCCAGCATAATAGACTTGCTTTGAGAGAGCATTAAAATGTTTGGAATTCTGTGATATTTATCACATGTTCAGATTGCTGCTTAGCTATATATATTCTTCTACTGTAGGTCATAATGGCCTTTTCATAACCAAAGAGGCACTTGGCTTTTACTTAGCTTCCTCTTAGTGACCTCCCCCTCTCTCATTATTCTTAAGAATGGGTTCAACACAGATGAATAGTACCAGCCAAGTTGACTATTTTTGCAGGCACTCTTTCTTCACACTTTTTCATATCTTGACTCATCATTCCTGAACTATCAACTTTATAAATCATTTACAAGGAAAAAAATGCATTAAGTAAATTGTTTTTTGTTTGTTATTATTTTGAATGATTTGCCATTTTAGAAGCTACACTAATATACTCCTATTTCAATTGTATTTCACTCTGTTACAAATTACAAGACTATCCAATTCAAAATAGGGGCTCTGTCAAAATTTTCTTCCAGAGTTTGAGAAATTTCAAAGCAGTATTACGAAATTTTAAAATAAATCTCAGCCCCTCATAAATTAATTTGCTATATTTTGGCATTTATTTTTAAGGATAAATTCTAATATTTTTCTGTTTGGAAGCTTTTATTTACTAAATGTAATTCACTAAAAGCTTCCAAAACAAACATAACAATTAGGGAGTGCAGTATTTAAGGATTCTGATGAAAGAGTTTTAATAATTCTTGAAACAAATTTAGAATATTACTTACTTCAAAATTTGATTACCATCATAGATCACTTACTTAATTTTACAAAGCAGATTTTGAAGATTCAAGCTTTTCTGAAATTTAGTCAATGTCAGTCAACTTAAAAAAAGAAAGCACATTCTAATAGGCTAAATTACATTTTCTATATAACTTAAACTTCACCACAAAATTTGTAGTTCAGTGATTCAATACATGTAAGTTTGTAAATTTGACAATTATAAATGCAATTTTTTTTCCACACTTGTATTGGATACAATTTTCAACTAAATGTGTCTTATAATACAGCCCAAAGAAAGTTCTAGTCCATATGTTTCTTTTAAATAAACTTGTTTTAACCAAAACACTGTGCTTTTCCAAAATTTATATTTATTATATTTATATTACCAACAGCAAAAAAATCACCTTCAATAGTGTATGTTTTAACTGAATTTACAGTTGCATTTATATCAGTGTCAAATGTTTACTAGTAATATTTCAAATTTTTGCTTTGATTTTTCAAATTCAAGGTAAAATTTAAACGAGATCTTTGTTCAATCCTCTTTTATCAATTTCTCTTTTATCAATGTGGATTGATATACACATACATTAGACTATTTTCTATTGTCTCAAATTTCTTAGATTTTGTTTTCACTTTTTTTTCTTTTGTTTCTTTTAACTCATATTCATGCTTGATTAACATACTGGAATTTATCAATATTTTTAATAAACTTTTATTTTTTATTTTCTTGCAGCTTCTAGAAAACTGGTCAATTTTTACATTACAGTAATTATAATGCTTTATGTTTACTTGCTTATGGAAATCCAACATGTATATACATATATTTTTCTCAATATCAGTCTAGATATTGACTTGATATGTTTTTCACTTTAACACCGAAATCTTTCTTACCTAAGAATATGAGAAAAGATTTTCTCATTAATCAATACCATATTCTTAGTATTCAAATAGATTTGTATTCTAACTAGGTATATAATCCTAAACATACTTAAATAACTTGTCAAGGGAATAAATGATAGTGAATAAATGTTGTAACAACTGTATTGCTTCAATGGACAGTGACTCTACATGCTAAAAAGACACTTTTATATCAATATCATCTGGGCCTGTGGCTCAATGACTTTTTAACTACATGAGTTGAGGCCTTTTTCTTCAATAACCACATCCCAGTGCTAGACCAGTGTGGATTTGTCTAGGAAGAATGAGCCTACCATGTTACCCATCAGAATGTCCACAAGTGGGCTTTAAGGGCTGAAAGCCTTCGAAAGATAGTGAGTAGAGGACTAAAGAGAACATCAAAATGCTTGTAATACTGAGATTTATCTAAATTGTTCATTTTGTAAATAAATTAATATTTACTCAAATATGGTTCTGAATATTACAATTATAAGCATTTAAAACTATGATAGTTTTATTTTTGTCTGTCAAGGCAACTCACATTTGGAAAGAAATCAATAACAACCGAGGTTTGATTTCAACATCAAGATAGCATTTACATAAGCCTCTTCTTTTCCCAGCTTAGAAAATCATCAGTAGGGAGAATTCAGTTCCCAAATTAAAGCACCCTAATCGCCAAGGAATTGTAGAATGTAATTTACTTTACAATGAAGTTATTATATTGTCTTTGTGCATCAAAATAGAAAGGGGGCTTAGAGTCAGAAAATAAACTGTATATTAAAAAATAATTAAAGTTATAATTAATTTCATGAACAAGTTTTGTGAGCGTAAATAAGAAATCAACTCTGTGATTCTAAGGCACCAAAATTGCAAAATAATCCATCAATTTATTCACTACTACATTAAAGTAATATGGCCTGTAATATACATTTTAATTCAGAAACCCTACAATGTAACAAGAAAAGGGCAAAGAATTGAAGAAACATGTTATAGTTTTGAAGATCCAAAAAAGTGCCAAAGGTCCCGAGAAAGAATTAAAAAAATAACTATTATTATAACCATCTAGGTGAGGGGTGGTCACAACAATATTCTCATTAAACCTAACATTTTATATTATATATGTTTAGTAAGTTTTCTATGTGTTGATTGCTTTATCTTGAAACAATCTGAGACTAGCTTATTTGAAAGCCATGCAAAGAGTAAAATAATTTTTTTTCTCTCTATTTCTCTCATTGCTTTAATCATTACTAGTTGGATTTACTAACTCATAAATTATTTATTACTGAAAATGATCATGTGCTCAATGATTTGTATATACTGTTGTTTCATTAATTATTTCATTTATCTTAGTTCATAGATAAGGGAACTGAACCTTAGGAGATTTGAGAACTTTATTCAAAGATGAGTAGATAGTAAGTACTCACTATTTATGGTACTCAAAACTTATGCTAGTTCTATTATGCTCTGCTATCTTTTGCTATTATGTCTTTCTTTCTTAAGAACAAAATTCAAGATATCAACAGGCAGTAAATCTCTGCACTGAAGTAGCTACGTTCATCTACTTTATACAATAGGTGATTTTTGCTGTCTACAGAAGATTGTAATATTTCATAATGATACATATAATGACATGATTGCAGAATGAAAAAAATTTCTGTGCCAGAGATTTGAAGTGATATACAAACTTTTAATTCTTAAAAACTTGTTGATTAAAGTAATTTTAGCAAACCATACTTTTTAATTTTAAACAAATCTAAAGTGGAAGAAAAAATGGAATGGTCAAATGATTGAATTAAGCCAAAAATAAACTGACATTTCTAATTTTGTTTTAACATAATTGTTAAAATATGTTAAAAATGTTGTTAGATTATCTATTCAGTATTTTTATACTAATGCTAAAGTATTTATAAATCATATAAATTAATATTATCAGTTTTCTTTTCTAGAACTCTCTGTAATATACTTACACATGACTCCTACCCCTACTCTCACCTCCCAAAAGGAAAATTCCTTACAGTGCCCTTAGTTAAAGTTAACAGGACCATCATACCAGTCTATGCACTTATTCACTTACACAGTTACATAATCACCTACATCTTTCCATTGAAAAGTTTTTCTTCTGTGCTAATAGATTTATCTCAGTTGCACATTATTGTTTCACTGAAAACTTATCTGAAATTTTCTTGACTGCTCTGTTTTGCACCATCCACTCAATCTACACTCCTTACTTAAATCATGTATATAAGCACTAAATAGCTTTCTTTAAAAAAGTGCTCAAAATTCTAAAATTACTTTTTAATTCTTCTATGCCTTGTCCTTACTACTAATTACTCCATATATTTTAATCCTATAATCATTATTAACTTCAGGTGTTCTTAAATGAAGTTCAGTTTCTTGGTTTAAGGGGATTGTAAAATTTACAAATCCCTTTTCGTAATAATTTTTGAATATATGTATGGCAAAACTTACCAATCACCAGTTATACCACCAAATGCCAGGGATCATCCAGTGTCCAAATTCCGTACTGCTTTCTAAGGCCTCTCCTTGCACAAATTTTCTTAGCCTGGTTCTGTCACTAGCAGAGCTAAAGGTAAAGGCTAAGATGCTTTTATTTTATTAAGAAGACCAATTTCAGAAGGCAAAATTGAGAAACAAGAGGAGTCTAACTTTCATCATTTTATGTGAGTTTTACATCAACATACTGTCATTCTTACATAGGTCTCTTCATTTCATGACCTTTAGCATCAGTAATCTTTTCTTCACAGCAGCTCAATGATCTATTTCCATGACTTTACTCTAAATCTCAGGATTGTTTAAATGGTATTTAGAATTTACATCAGATTTTCAAAGAGGCTCCAAAACAAAAATTTAAAACTCCCATATTTTTTCATCTTCTCTGATTTTCAATTATCTTAATACCATATTATATCTTATATTTTATCATGAGTGCAGATCCTGAATTCTAATACTTTTAATCATCTGGCTTTACCTGATTTTACATACTTCTAACACAGACATAAGTCTATGATCGATAACTGTGCCTTCAATTGGTAGTTTATTTATGGTGATGTATTAATTCAATATTCAATATTCAATATTGAATTAATAATTTAATTAATTCAATCCTTCAAATGATATTTATCAATAACCTACTCTGGGCTTAACTATAGGATAGAGTGGCAACAAAGCAAATAAGAGTTGATAATTTAATGAGTATACATAATAAATGTGACTAAATAAATGAATATGTAAAATAAGTCCAAAGATAACACTGTATAAAATACCTGAATGACACAGTTAAATTTATTGTTTTTGGAGAGAGCTATGCTAATCAGTCACAATCTCCTTCATCATATCAAACTGATTATTTTATTATAATGTTAAGAGAAATTGTGATGTTCAGTGAGTAGAGGACTTTAATAGCTGCAAGAGTCAATATCATCTGTAGATTCATGGTTACTCAGATGAAATAGTTGTTGATTGGTAAGAGACAGGATTGTTAGATATTATCCACTCCTGATTGGCTGAATTTCAAAAATGAGAAGTTGATACTGACTGGTTTGCAAAAGAATGATCACTGAGATGAGTTGTCACTGAATGATTAAATAGATTCTGATTGTTTCTTGTCACCATAGATACAAGCAATCAGTCTTGCCTTAAGTTTGAAGTAACTTTTAAATTCTAAGACAACAAAAATAACAAAGGGTGATAATGATTTTGGGGGAACAATTATTTATTTGTTTCTCACATTTTTTACATTTTCTAAGCACAGATATTTAAATATTTTGTATCAAACAATCTTTTCAAAACTATTTAGCAAGCAAACAAGGGAAGTAGAAAGAGTATCTTTCTCCAGGGCAAAAGGCAGATTTTTCTGCTGTCCAAAATAATAAAGATGATGAATCCTTCTAGGCCAATATTTGAATTGATTTGACTGCATTCTGTTAAAAATATTAAGGTTTCCTAAAATTGGGTTTCTTTGGTTTTGTACTCTACATTGCTCTCATGGAACATAAGGGGCAAGGGGAATAAATGCAAACATGACATTCATGATGCTTGATGTACAGTAATAAAGTTCTTTGTCTCTGAGTCAGGTATCTCATATATTTTGCTAACAGGAAACTGTGGCAAACTTACTTGTTAGCTTTTAAGTAAGGTAAAAATTCAGACCATTCCTGTTTCTTGACAATGATAATAACAAATGGTCCATGACAGGAGACTCTGTTTTATATAGTATACAAAAAGAAGCCTTTATAAAAATGGTGAATTATGACTTGAATTTATCTTCCCCATTCCTGTTCACTATTTAAAAAAAAAGCTAAAATTTTAATAAGAATAGAATAATTCTGATCACTAGCAAATGGCAGATTTAAATCTATGATTTACTTCTTTCCAGTCAATCTCTTTCTCTTTTTCTGTTATGCTTCCTAATCCAAATATATGTATTTTTAATGAACACTTTGACAAACTTAACTCTGGACAAAAGATAACCCAACTTTTTGTGGGGAGTGATCTTTGAAATTTTGACTATTTGAGGCTTTGCTTTAAGAAAAATAATATAAGTGTAGGCAAAGTGACTAGCAAGAAATCCAGTGAGGAGTGGAGGAGTTAAAAATTCTGAAGCTTAAGCTTCATTAACTTTACTGTGAATGTATGTATGTCTCCATCACAAGCCAATGCCTTATTTTCTACCTGGAAAAATAAAAATAGAAACCAACTTTTAATTGCTAGATTTTTTTAAAGGAAAATATATCTTTTCAATTTCTGTAACGAATTTTTTTTATATCTTAAATCACTATGCTTTTATACATTCTCTAATGATACCACTTTGAAACCATAAAATTCACCACAAACTACTTAATTTTTATTAAGCTTTTAGACCTCAAACAATTTATCTTTATCAATAGCAAATGCTTTCTTTGGAAGTGAAATTGGGGTCAATTTTACCCTTGAAACTTTTTTAAATCTAGTGTTTTTAGAGGAAGTACCTCTAAACTAAATGTGCTGATGAACATGGACTATGAGAAGAATACTGATTTTGGAATTTAAAAAAAAAAAACATAAAATAGAAAGATGGTATATCAAGCTTATTCCCAAACTGTGGGAGACAAATGACTATAAAAAAAGGAAGATACATTTAATAACTTCCTTACAAATTAAGCTTCATCCCTTTTGTTGCATCTTCCTCAATGATACCGTGATACTTACATACTCTCATGCTTTCAAGAAAGTTTACACAATATTTTCTGTCTCAGAATTATCTAATCTCATTTCTCTTACTGAAGAGTAGTTTCTTATTCTTTAATGACTCTCAAAATCTCTACTTAGCATTCTTTATCTACTGCAGTTAAGAAAAGTTTTTTTTATTGTCATATCACAATGATAACCCACTGACATATAATTTTTCTCCCTCTTCTAGTTTGCATTAATTATTTATTTACATGTGTAACCCTCACTTCTGACCTCATTATAGGTAGATACTGACTCTCATTTATATCTGTGTCCTTAGTACCTTCCTCACTGCTGCTTGGTACATCATAGTTATTCAAACATCATCCAATGAGTTGATCAATTTATGCATGATACTTCTTTCATATACACTTATTTGCATGTTTGTTCTCACCCCAGGCTTGAATACAGTGAGGACAGATTAGGTCATTATTTTTATGTATCCTGCACTATATACACCCTTAAATAACACCATAATGCCCATGATAATGTTTAAATTTAATTGACTTAAATAAGATGTCAGAAAATATACATATATATTCACATTTATAAAAATTTAACTGAAACTAATTTAAAGACCTAATTAGGAATAACAAGAAAAAAATTAGAAAATATGACAGTAACATTTAACCTCTGTACTATTTATCTTTATAATATGTTAACTCAGGATATTTGTAGTATTTTATGTATAAAAAAATAAATGGTAGCAAAATAAAATTAGAAAAAAATGTTTTGAAAAAAATATGTTCAAGCATTTTGATGGTTACTCAAAACCTGAAATTTCTCTTTGATTTAACGGTATACTTACTATACTGTGAAATATAATGCTACCAAACTGTTTTCTGTATATAAATATATGTAAGACAAATGCATTGTGAATTCATAAACCTAAGAACAAAATACATTTTGTTTAGAATCATTGTGTGAAATTTTATTTAGAAAATTTAGCTATATAATGAGAGAAATAATTTTTTATAAATATATTCCATATTATGTACATTATAATAGCTATTAAAAAGTATTAAAAAATTTAAAATATAAAGAAATCAAATCAAATTTTATCGGATTCTCTACTTTTCCATTATAGTTTCTACCTACATGCTACTTAAAATTTAAATGCATTGTATCTCAAAATATGCAGTGATAGTGAATGTTAGTATTTATTAGACAGTATATATTACTATGTCTTACTTATGAATAAAAATAATGACAGTATAGTTTTAATAAAGTAAGGTTCAAAAATATGGCATAAATTATACAAATGAATCCTAAATATTCAAAATTATAAGTTGAATTATCACCTTGAATGTTGTAATTACAAGAAATATGCCCTTGGAGGGTGGTTCAACATAGTGGTGTAGAAAGATCCAGAACCCACCTCCTCCTATGGACACAACTCTACCACTGAATATAAAAAATTTTCTCTGAAAAAGACCTGAAAGCTAGCTAGATAGCTCCTCCACAACAAAAAATAAAAGGGCCATATCAAGATGGGTAAGAGAGGCAGAGACTCAGTCTCACCAAAAACCTCAACTTCAGTGTGGTAACCCAGATGAAAGGTGTCTCATAAACACAGCGATTTTGCCTGAGAAGTGTGGGGTTTATATTCCACATCTGGCACCCCAATCCTTGTGTCCTGTACTGAAGATATAAGCCCCAAAACATCTGGCTTTGAAAATCAACAGGTTTACATCCAGGAAAACCACAGGGCTCTAGGAAACAGAGAATCTACTTTTAAAGGGCTTTTGCACACATTCAACTTGCCCCAGGACAGTGCAAAAGCAGTAGCTGAAAAAGTGACTAGACCATATGTAGAGATTCATTTGCTAATCTTTAAGCTTATCCAAGAGATGTATGAGACTGTTCAGACCCTTTCTGGAGACAGAGGTGTTGCAGGTGCTATTTCTGTGTTCTCTCTCTACCTTGCCATACTTGCCCAAATAGGTACATTTTTGCACTCTCCCCTAACTTCTTAGCACTAGTGGGCATGCCCACATCTGCACTGTTCCCATGGCCCCACCAGAGCCAACCAGTTAAGTGTCTCCCCAAACTCCTGTGCCATTCCTGTGACCACATTAAAGCAGGCAGATGTGTACAGCCCTCATGGATACAGAGTGGCTAAATGTGACCACATCAAAATGAAAAGCTTTTGCAGGGTAAAAAAAAAAAACATCAACAAACCAAAAAGACAACCTACTGAATGGGAGAAGATATTTGCAAATGAAACATCCAATAAAAGATTATTATCTATAATACATAAGAAACTCATACAACTCAGTAACAAAAAATAATAATAATCTAAAAAAAGTCAGTTGATTTGAATATACATTTTTCAAAAAAATACAAATGGCAAACAGACACATGAAAAGATGTTCAGTGTCACTAATTAATAAGTAAATGCAAATCAAAACCACAATAATATATCACCTTATACTTGTTAGAATGGCTATTATCAAAAAGACGAGAATTAACAAGTGTTGGTAAGGATAGGAAGAAATGAGAACCACAGTGTGCTATTAGTGTGAATGTATGGTGGTGTACCCTATGGAAAACAGCATAAAGCTTTTTCAAAAAAAATTTCAGAAAGATTTATCCTATAATTCAATTATTACATTTCTGAGTGCTTATTCAAAGAAAACAAAAGTAATTTGAAAAGATATATGCACCCTTATGTTTATTGCAGCATTATTTACAAGATGATGAATGATGATAGATAAATATATGATAGATGATGATAAATAGGTGATAGATAGATGATAGATGATAGATAGATAGATAGATAGATAGATAGATAGATAGATGATAGACAGAGATAAGAGATAACGATAGAAATAAAGAAAAAGATAGTGGAATATTATTCAGTAATAAGAAAAATAAAATTTTGTTATTTGGGACAACATGAAATAACACCAAGGATATTACACTAAGTTAAAGAAGTTAGATAGAGAAAGACAAAAGCCATATAATTTGTGGAATCTAAAATAAACAAACAAGCAAACAGAAGAAACCATACTTGTAGATACAGGGAATAAAAGGGAGATAGTGACTTGGGTGAAGGAGATCCAAAAGTACAAAGTTTCAGTTAGTTATAAAATTAATGTCATTGGGATGTTATACACAGATGGGGACTATAATCTATAATATTGTATTAACTTTATATGGTGACAGATGATAACTAGACCTATTCTGGTGATTATTTCACAATGTATATAAATGTGGAATCACTATGTGTACACCTGAAAATAAAATTGTAGGCCAATTATATTTCAATAGAAAAAGAACTGTACCTTCAATGAACTTTACTCATCCAAACATTGCCAAGATATAAAGAAACTATTGAAGAATGTTTTACTTAGTGTGACTCTTTAGATAATACAGGAAATAGTGATTCTTCTATGAACATCTTTGAAACCCTCTTAAATGTTTGCAAAATTAATCGTGTTCTGAGTTTTTTCTAAATTGTGTTTGATGTAGTGATAAAGGAACAAATTCTCTTTACAATTATTTCCAAGTATATTTATTGTAAGTGCTGAAAGTTCTCATACTTCTGATTTTTTCTCCTTGATACCCTTATGTCCCCCCTTTCAATTTTCTTACATATTTTCATTAGAAAGCAGAAATATTTCTACTCCCACACAAGTATACCCCCACACACTAAAATATAAATATTCTGCAGGGAATTGTATTATTTTGCATTTTATTTTTGAGCTCTTGATCTGTTAAGCAATCCCATTTATTACATAGCTTTTCTTCAATTCAGAAATGACTTTTTTTTTTTGCCTCGGGATGACGTAATATTTTAGCCAAATAGAAGAATGAACTTGTCAGAGCTCAGATTTGAATCTCATAAGAAGATATGAGATAAGAGTGGACACTAGCAAGCAGAAAATAGCATAGATGGTAATAAATACTAATGGAGCTGATGCAGTTATTGGAAGAAAATCAACTAGCCTAAAGGAAGAAATAATCAAGTATGCATGCATCTTGAAATCTTGAAAAGTTTTATTCTAGAAGAGATGTTTGATTTCCAGGTAAATATAGACATAAAAGCATTTCTAGTAATGAAAACAGTTTGTCAATATACATGCATAAAAGACAGGACCTCTTGGTAGAACTTTAAACATTTAGAGCCTTACTGACCATTAGAAACATGGTATAAGCCACAAATGTAACTTTAAATTTTCTAATAATCAGATAAAAATTAGAGTGAAATAGCAGGTAGAATGTATTTTCAATATATATATTTCTAACTCAATGTATTTGAATATTGTAATTTGAACATGTGTCAATATAAAAATTATTGAGTTATTTTACATTTTAAAAAATTAAGTTGTCAAAAGTTAGTCTGTTTTATATTTAAAACATTTGCTTTTGTATCAGATTAACCATATTTCAGTTGCTCAGTAGCTCATATGGCCTATGGCTGCTGTATTGAACAGTACAGATTTTGGCCAACTTATATATATATTTCAATGATAGAAGAAATTAGACAAGTAATTAGAGGTAATATTATGAAAGTGTTATAGGTGATACTAAGGATCTTGGATTTCACTCCAGAATATATATATAACCACAGATTATTTTAAGGCAATGTTCAAGTTAGGCATGTCCAGATTTACACTTGTAAATATAAATGATCCTTACGTGGCACTATGGAAGATGGACTTGATATTGGTGAAAGACCAGGGCAGACAGACAAGTTAGATTGTTAATATAGTGGAGAACTGAAGAAAGTTTGCAAGAAATTGTAAGAAAGAAAGAGTGGAAGATGAGATATTTGGAATGAGTATATTTTTCAGCATCTACAATGAAATTAGATAAAATAGTTGAAAGTAGAGTGGAGGAATTAAGGGTTGATCAGGATTATGACTAGGTGATTTGATTTGTGAAGTATCTGTGAAGGATGAATAATAGTTTCTGACTTTCACTACTCTCTGTACAGTGCTGCTAGATTAATCATCAAGTTATTCTTCTGGTTGTATTAAAAAATAAATACTTTTACAGAAAACCTAATTTAATTATAATATTTTAAAATATAATTTCACCAATGTACTGTGAGGTATATTAAATTTTAATATTTTGACTTTTGAACAGTGGCTTTATCATTGTAATCTAGACTCAGTTATGGCCCACTTAGCTATTGTATAATCTATAAATACAGCATACTGAGTGTTAGCAGCTCAGTGAAGAGTAATGAGTCTATTGGTATATGGAGTCATAACTATTTATCACTTCCAGAAAATAGCACCAAATTCTACAAACTGAGACTCATTTGGAAAACTAGGCATTTTGCAATTTCTATTACAAATGTTCATGGTTAATTTTGGTGTAAAATACAATACCCTTTTATATTATTTAATACATTCAAATATTTCCAGTTTTAATGAACTGCTTTTCACAGCAACTCATTTTGCTCTAAGTACTGATTCTGAGGTATTCCCCTTCATGTTACCATTGACCATCTGTATCTCTACTCAAGGACTCACAAAACCATTACTATCAAGGAACAAATTCAACTCTGTCCTTCCTCACAAAACATTCTATATTTAAACAGTGAGGGTTCAGAGTCTTTCAAAATTCTGAAAAAATAACAATTATGTGATCTAAATGGTTTAAAACATTCTAGGTAAATACTATTAACCGTTTTTTTGTGTGCATGTATTAAGCATCCAATACAAAATAGTCGCAATAATTTGAGGTACTCTTTTAAATTGATGTAAAAAAATACCATATAATGATAAAGGGATACCTGTTTTCCTTTATGCGCAAAATAACAGCTGATTAATAATAAAATTCTTAAAGATTAGTACAATAAACCACTGACTAGTTAGTAAATATTTTAATGCTCCTTGAACATTGGATGCAGAGAACAAATTCACTTAATATGCACAAACAGAAAAATTCAAGCACAACCATATATTGTTAAATATATTTTCCTAGAAAATAAAGTTAATGGCATCAATTTTGGTATTTTGATATTTAAGTTAAGAGTAAACTTAAGTTTACTTTACATGTCTTTAACTCGAGACTGTAAAAAGTTTCTAGACCATCCTGAAACACAGCTAGAAAAGTTTGGTTATATCCTCACAGTCTCATCATGAACACAACAAACACCATTTTTAAAGAAAAATATATATATTCTCCTTGGCTATGAATCTATTTCTTCACTGTAAATACCATTCTGGATATCTGGAAAACAGAGCTCTTTTCTTGAATTTGATGAATTTCCCATGAAACAACTACAAGACAAAGAGCTGAGGTTGATGACTCTCTCTCTTCAGGCATGTGTACTATGACTACAACAGAGTCTTTTTCTTCTACCTAGGAATGTAAAGTTTCCAAAACTTGTAGTTTATTCCAATCTACACCTATACTTCTCCAAACATTCTTGGTATATGCATAAAATATTGTGAGTGTCTATCTCTACTGTGACATTCATTTACCTTTAGTAAAAGACAGTTAAACAAAGGCAAGAACATAATAAAGTAAGAGAGGGTAGATGGATTTAGAAAACAGTTTGTGATTAAAATTTAGAAGACTTGATAATTGTCTAGAAATTGACAGAAAAATACATAAAGTCATTTTTTTCTTTGATTTTCTGAAATTTTCAGATTATATATAGAACCAAATAGAAAGAAAAAAGAAAACTGGATGTGTATATAAAGTATATGTGTGTACTTGTACTATTCATGCAACTTTTTTATAAGTTTGTGTATATTATATATATACACACACACATATATATGATATACACACATATTTATTTATACATAGCATGTACATCCAAATATGCAATAGAAATATATAATATATAAATATACATATATAAACATGTAAAATATACATATATATGCATATACATATATATGCATATACACATATAAACATATGTAAAATATATATACACATTTGGAAGATGTGGAGTAACTAAAACTTTCTCATAGTGTTTACAGATTTATCAAATAGTACAACTACATATGAAATATTTTGGTAAATCTAACAAAATGTATGTAATTGGTCAACCCCATAGGCAATCCCTACACTATTCATGCAACTTTTTTGTAAGTTTGAAATCATATCAAAATAAAAAGTTTGAAAAATAAAAAAAAGATTTTAAAAGGTAGAACTAAACCATTAAAATACAATCATTTTTCTACTTTTCAATATTTACTATGCAAAGAAAATTAAATTATGCATTTCCATGTTTCATCAGTTCTAATTTTTTAGCCCTAGTTGGTTTTGTAGCATTCCATCACAATCTCCTTGTGTATATCATTAGATACTCTTACCTTCCTTTATTTTCTTTTTTTCAGCTCTATTTGAGCTGTGACTGAACTCCATGAAGGAACTAACAGTACCCTGCCTTCAGCCTCAGGGCTTCTCTATTGTCATTGTTTGGGTCCCAAGTCTCCTGTAAAACCTAGAGATATGATAGAATGAATACCCTGTGGGATAAACTTTTTCTATTGGAAGATATAAGCACAGTTTATATAGCCTCTTGTGGGCATGCTTCCAGTGATCAGCCATCAGTCACCTTTAGTAATGGACAGATAAGAGCATAATGTCTTAGTCTCCTTTTTCCTCTGCTATCTGCCTTATAGCAAGTGCTCAATTGGACAGAGTAGGTTTAGAGGTGCCTAAAGCCTTAAGAGGTGTTTGCAAAAGTTTAGGTGTGTTAATTAGCAACAAGTGAAAGGATCATGGGAGAGAATTTGATTTATCCATAAGAAGCAACAAATTCTCAACTTTAGTAATAGTGTTGCTAACACTTCAGATTATTCAAGAATGTGGAAATTCATGTTTATTTGTAACGTTTTCAATTTTTTAAGGTCATTATTTTTTTTTAATAAACATTCTGCTACTAACATAAGAAAATCTACACATCTAATGTAGTCTAGCTTACTGTGAGCAAGTATGGCCTCAGGTTTAGGTGAATGAAATATGGAATGAACAAACAGAACGACAGTTGGAACATGAGGCAGTTGGAAAAATAATTGAGAAGGGAGATCCAATGTAAACATTTGTTTCTCTTTGATTTAGTATGTATCCTTTGTACCCTTGAAAATGGTGATATTTAAACAAAGTGTGCAATATTGATAGAGTGAAAGAGAAAAATATAAAAATAAAATTTTAGTCGTGTTTGAAAAAGTGAGCTACATAAGACCAAAACAGTATGTGGGTTCAAAATATTCATTGAAGATTTGATTATTATCTAATTATAAAAATGAAGCAAAATTGAAAATGATAACATTTTCCCCAGTGAATTTAATATATTGTCATAAATATGGAAATTTGCATTTGGCCATAATACACCTCTGTCTCTATCACTACTGATTCAAAATTGAAATAGAAATGTCCAGCCAGAAATCTGATCTTTGGATCATTGTTTAATGATAATAAGTCTAGGTTTCTACTAGAGGAAATATGACAAATTTGAGGGCTTATCTTAGATTCTAGAGCTTATGGAACAACAAAATGATTTATAAGTAATAAAAGAATGACAAAACTAAAATCTTCCACCTTCAATCCAATTTCCTACAACTGCCTAGCAGTCATATTTTACTTTATTTTGTTATCCTGGTTAGTGCACCTGGGTCTAAGATAAAAAATAACTATTGTGATATTACTGACAAGCACAAAAAATAAGTGCATGTGGTATATAAATATTAATTATTTAACTTGACCTCAATACAAAGTCACAATAAATAAAGTTCTGAAAACAACTGCTATATGTCCTGTGACTAATTAAAATAAATATATAGCAAATATATCTAGAAACACTTTACTATGAAAGTAATAAAATACTGAAAGCAATAAGCATCAGATATAGAATCAGATATGTTAGAGACTAAGAGAGTGGAAAACCTGAATACAAATACTAATCACTTGAGTTGTATCATTAGTTTGTTAAAAACGTTCTCATTCTCAATTTGTTTCATTTCTAAAATTAAGATGATAATATTATTTATTTAATATGTGATTGAGGTGAAATATCTCATACTAATATGAAAAGAAGCAATCAAAATGTTAACTTTTTTCTAATATTCAAAATGAAAATACTTATCAGATAATTTGGCAATAAGATCTTATAAGTTCAACACCTCAACATGGGAAACGTATATTTGTTTTCAGTTCAGAGAAGAAAGATCATGCTTCTGAGGATATCAATTATATGATTCTAGTTGAGTAGGTGGATGTGTAGTGTGTGAGAGACAAGAAGAGAGAGAGAAGGAAGAAGAGACCAACGCTAGAGCTCACAGAATTTAGCTTCACTATTAGAAGTAGAATTTGAAGAACTCCCTTGATTTCAGTGTTAGACATCTCCCAGACATAAAATCTTTGAGAAGATACCAAAACTTTCTAAATTTCCATTTTTTCATTTGAGATATTTTCTCATTTCATGTGTACTGCCCTTGGAAATGGGAGGAGGGCTGCCTGAGTAACTTGCCTGGCATGCTGGGGTTAGTTCCCGGATCCCCCTAAGCCTTTGAGTGGGTTTGGCGTAGGGGCTGGTCTAATTTTAAGTTAATTTTTTTTCGCCTGGTGCATTATAGGTGGGAATATGTTCACTGTCTTAAGTATAACCCTCCCTCAGACACACAATCAATCCAGAGGATCTTGATGTGAATCATAAAAATGAGGAGGAAGGGTTTTCAGAGTGTTGTAAGGCTGAGCTGATACCTGTGGCTGGTGAGACTGGTCCAGTTTAAGAAGGAAGAATTCTTGCCAGGACATTATGGGAGTTTGCTTACTTTTTCTGTGGTGAATTCTGTTTAACTCCACCTATCTGTCCTATTTGCTAGATAATCAACATCGTGATATTTTCTGGTGAGCCTCAGATGAAATAATTATGAGAAAATATTTCATAAAGGATAACTTATATAATCTTTAAGACTTTATAATTAATCAGTTAAAGGGCACAGAATAAGTGTTTGTGTTTGTGTGTAAATGTGTGTGTAGAAGTATGTGTGTCTGTGTCTGTGTGTGTGTGTGTGAGAGAGAGAGAGAGACAGAGAGAGAGACAGAGAGAGAGAGAGAGAGAGAGAGAGAGAGAGAGAGAGAGAGAGAGAGAGAGAGAGAGAGAGAGAGAGAAAGAGAACATCTAAGCCAAGGGGAAATTTCACCTTCAATAGAATTTCTTAAGAAAATTATTTCTACAGAGATATGTGTTTAGAAATCCTATTTTTGGGATATACATTTACAAATATCTGGCTCCTCCTTGCTCCCCTGCCCACATTTCCTAAAAGCAATGAAAAGATTACAGTGTACAAGAATAAATATACTGTGAGTTTTCCATTGTACAGTCTTAAATGAGAAAATAGGAAGTATTTCTAGTGCAAGAAGTTTTCATTATTCCAACTTCTTAATAGATACTTATATTCTCATGAATATTTTACGTCAGTGTCTCAATGTCATATATATTACTATTTCTTTGACATAGCATATGTCATACTCTTTCTACTCCTAGCTTCTTTCTTAAATGTCTAATGAAATATTCATTCAGTTTTACATTTTAGAAAAGATCACACTAGGTAACCTTAACAGAAAATACATTGAGTTTTATAAAGTTTCTGTTGTACTTCAAGAATATCCAATTAATTATAAGATAGGTCTAAGTGGACCAGAGATCTGGGCAGCATAGTGATAGCCTTATGTGCCCCACACTCATTCAAGCACATTAAGAAGTCTTTATAGAAATAGACCACTTATTGGTACATCGTTTCATCTTGGAGGCAGGATGGCATAGTAAAAAAAATATAGATTTAACATTAAATCATATTAGACCTGGTATTAAATTTTATCAGCCTTTATAAAAAAAGTAGATTTCAGAAATTAGCTTAACTCTTCAGAAATGTCAATTTCTTCACTGGGAAAAGAGGCTATGAATATTCCCTTTTCAAAGTTTCTGTGTTAATTTATTCATTCTTTTAAATAACACATATTAATTCATTATTTACAGTTTTCCATGCTCAGAGATACAGTACATGAATATCCTATCTTCATCTTGCTTATATTCCAGCATGGAAAATTAAAAATAAACAAACCTACAAATATATAATATGATACCAGCTATTAATGAGTTCTATGAACAAGAATCATTAGGGTAACACAATAGAGAGTGATAGGAGAGGCTAATCAAATAGAGCAATGAGTAAATAGTTCTCAATGAGATAATGTGAATAAACTACTCAGGGTCTATTAGTTTTATTATCAGAATTTATAACCGTTATAAAAAAATCCATAGAAGTCTAATATTTTTAAATATCACAGTAGCTGAAAGTGATTGATTCAGATTACTTCTCTTTCTTCTCACCAAATTTAAAGTTTAATGTTTCTTAGCACATTGTTAAGGAACAGTAAAAAATAATAAAGATTAATAAAGAAAAAATTTTATTTTATGCTCTTTGTTATACCATTACCAAGTACCATAATAATTTCAATGTGATCTATAAAATTTTTGTTTTGATAATTTGTTTTGATAATTATTTTAACTTAGAGAACCAATAATTTTATAAAATAATTTTTAAATTATTATTTAAATATGAAATAAAATAAGCAACAAAATAAAATAAAATAAATGTTACTCTGTCAAAATTATACAAAGATAATCTAGAAGATTTTCAAATTAAAACATAATACACAAATATTTTAAAAATTACTAAACATTGCAGAATCATTTGAAGAAACTCTTGAATTAAGAAATGTGGCATAAATAGTATTTCTCTATCAAAATTATACTAAGTTTTGATGTGTTGTAATCCTTAAGTCTCAACTTGTATTCTCCAGTTACCAGCATTAAAGAAGAGCCTGAGACAAGAATTTTGATTAATGTAATTTTTTTTTTGAAAATAGTCAGAGAGCATAAGCAAAGATGAAAATTTAATAATAAAAGTGTATCATTCAGCCAGTTCTAAAGGAAACTGGGGCTTGGTCCACTTGAGAACTTCAAAGAGCATTTGAAATAAAGAAATATCCATCTCTCAAATTTTATGTAAATTTTTACCATTAAGTAATATAAACTAGTTACTTATTTTAGTCTCCTCTTATCTGTGGGAAATATGTTCCAAGATCTCCAGTGTAAGCCTGAAACCACAGAGTACTGAACCCTACATATACACATTATATCACATTATATGTTTTCTTATACATACATAACTTATAATAAAGTTTTATTTATAAACCAGGCATTGTAAGAAGTTAGCAACATTAATTATAAAACAATTATAGTAAAATAAGGATTACTTTGAACACAAGCACTGTTATACCAAGACAGACAATCTGATAACCTAGAAAGCTTTTAAGTCACCAATAGGCAGAGAGCTTATACAGTGTAGAAATCCTGAATAAATGAATGATTCATGCCCCAGGTGGGATGGAACAGGATGATATGAGATTTCATCAGAAAGGCACATAATTTAAAACATAAATTGTTTACTTCTGAAATAAAAAAATTCCATGTAATATTTTTAAACTGGAGTAGACCTCAAATAACTGAAACTAGGGTAAGCAAAATTGTGGTTAATGGGAGACTACATTATAATACAAACTAATAAAAATGTATAAAAGATTCTCTCTCTAATATTGTTACTATTTTATGTGTTAGTTTATTACACAATAAAGATTATGGTTCTAGAATCTTGATTGCAAAAGAAAATCATCCAACAAGGTGCAAGGTTCTAGTTATATATATATATATATATATATATATATATATATATATATATATATATAAGTTACATATATATAAACATATATGTATTAACATATATACATATTAAAGTAATTGGTACACTTTTTATACTTGAAGTACTGTTTGAGCTATAAGAAAATTAGTGTGTTCTGAAATTGACATTTCAGTCTAGTACATGGTATAATAGTTTAACTTGACAGTATAACAATTCTCTAAATTGTTAGAAATTACATTTCTTTCTATTTCTACTTTATGGTTTATTTGTTTCTTTGAAAATATATTAGATAAATATTGCTGTATAATATTTATATGTTTATTTTTATTTTAAAATGTTTCTAATTATAGACTTTTCAAGTTCTCTTATTATGATAATTAAACTATTACAGTGAACTTTTTTTTCTATAAGTATTTCTAATTTAACACTTACAAGTATCTATAATATGCTAACAACCATTGAGACACAATTATATTTTTGTAATATAAGTACTTTATCTTTTCATGATTTTAATAAGAATTCACACATTTATTTATGATATTGTTATTTTTCCTTTTGAAATAAAACATTTTTTACACTTTAAATTTTAGCACACTTTTGGAAAAGTATTGTTATAACCAGAGTTTGACAAAATTCTTAATCCCATTTAAATCAGAGGTATACTATTTTACTGACAGCATAGTAATCAGTATCCCATGAGCATGATTCTTAGGAATTCTTCATCTTAGGATCTAAACTGGAGATCTTGCCTGCTTTTTAAAAATTTTCTGAAAGGCAATGATTATTTTATTTATTTTTTTGGTATGAAATAGTCATTCTTCATACATGCATGTTTATCTTCAGCATTATTTTTTAAATCTTATTTATAATGAATATTATATTTTTACTAGTAAATAACTATTACCAAGGGATTATTATGAGCTAAAAGAGTTATCACTTTGGGACATTTTGTGTAGTAGGTGGAGTAATGGTGCTTATTTCACTCTGTCTTATACTATAGTTAATGACTTTTTCTACCTTGGGAGAGAATAAATCTCTCATATTATGAGTTATTTTATGGTATGGTCTGTGCTTTATTTATCTTATTCTCTCACACAGAAGTCCAGAGTCAAAAAAAGAGAATTTTGCATATAATAGGAAATTGTTTTATGGATTTAGTTTTTTTTAATTAACCCATAAATATGTGGGCAAACAATTCTTTCATGAAAAAACAAATTAGACAATCCCACTAATAAGTATTATAATAAAATTATAGTATATGCTTTTACATTTCTCTCAGATGTTGAAAAGAAGATATTTACACTTTATAATTTGTAGTTAGTGTTTAGTTGATCTACAGAAAATCTGTCTGCTGGGGAAATATAATTAAAAAAGAAACCTCCCATAACCCAGAAAACTTCTCAACAAAGGTAGTAGAGAAAGAAAACACTTTTTTATTTAATAAGCATTAAAACAGAATGTGATGTTCATCACAGGAGATTGAATAAGCAAATGTAAAGACAAGATGGATTCTCATCCTTTTATGTAGCCAAGCAGATACAACCATTGCATATATGTTTGCAAAATAAACAATGATGAGTCTTTAAGTAAAAGGATTTGATAGAGCCATCTGTCATATATAGTTCATCCTAGATTCATCTAGTAATCATGGTGACTATCTGTGTTGTAAATTTACTTTATTCAGAGGAAAAACAAACTTTTTACATCTTTATGACAGGAAATAATTTTGCAACTCAGAGCAAGATATCCACCAAAAAATTTTTCCGTGGAAACTAGGAAATAAGAGTATAATCTCCTTTGAGTTTCCATTTCAGAAATGGTAATTTAGCTTTTCAGAAAGATATTCCTGGGTCATAAAGCCACCAGAGGTCTGTTTAGTTTTCAAAGAATTTATATTACAATTTTCTGAAAGAAAAAGGGAAAGGGGAGATGCTAATTTCCTTATTTTTAACTGAATTAAATTATTATTAATTTTATTTGTTTTCAATCTCAATACATAACGAATCACACACAAAACTATAAGTAATATCATAATACAATAAAATATAAAAGAAATAACTTCTGTATGAAAATTACTATAAGAACATTTTGAAATATTTACTAAAAATTTTTATAAGTTACAGATTCTTGGTAACAAGTAAATTTAAGACAATAACTTTAACCTAACATTATTTGACATAGTAAATAACAACATTTACATGTTATTATAATTTATATTATCTAATTTAGTAGTCTACTGACAAAGTTAAAATATTACTTTAAAATTACCAACATTTTCATTGCATCAAGAGACTTATGTTATAGTCCTGTTTATAGCTTAAAAAAAATGTTATTTGGCATGCATGTTATAGTTCTAGCCAACCAAAAAATAATGTAAGTTTTTTTTTTTTGGTATAAAAAATAATGATGAATACTGAATCCATCTAACTATACATAATGAGTTAAAAATATCAATAGTTAGAAATGGAAGATGTTATAAATACTGACGTTATAAATTATCAGTATATACATTGTATATGTGATGAATATAAAATGTAATGTGTTAATTTCTTCATCTTTATATATAAAGAGTTGTATATTATTTTTAATTTAGATGAAATGAGACATGGTGGTATACACATATTAAGTTTTAAAGCTATCCAGGATAAAAAAAAAAAATTGTTACCAACTTCCAGTGAAGGTTTAAGAGAAGCTAATGTATGAGTTAGGATATGAGCGCAAGTAGCCTAGTTATTTTTTTTTAATGGTGTATAGAGATGACATAAGACACTGATGACATTTTTAAGTAAAAAATCAAGATTTAGTAAATGTTACACATTTTTAAAAAGTTAAAACACTTATTATATATGTGCCATTAACTGTTATAAATTATAAAATATTAGCTAACTTGCTTATGAAAATTGAGAGAAATGTTTAAAATAAAATGTTAACAAATAGAATTTGTGTGAACATATTAGATTATTACTCCACAACCATTTGCAAACATTAATAAGAATGCAATTTTGCTCATTTTTAATAAAATGGAAAGTAATTTAAAAAGAGATGTTACATAATCTTGAGTTGTCAAACATATAACAAAATTACACAGATGATAGATGATAGGTAGATAGATGATAGATAGATAGATGATAGATAGATAGATAGATAGATAGATAGATAGATAGATAGATAGATAGAAAAATAAATATAGATAAATGATAGACAGATAGATAGAATGTCCTTAACATGGTTGGTTAACATACAATAGAAAAAGAGAGGCATACACTTTAAAGTTCTAAACAAATTATGAATGTCCACAATTATTTAATATATTTATGAAGGAATAAGCAAAAAAATTATAAATTTTGAAAATAAAAACTTTATTATTATTTGCATATAGTGTATTTATATATCTGAACTGAAAGTAGTTGCCTGAAAATCTACTAGAAACAATAAAAAGAACTTAGATTTTTCTAAGGTTAAAAAACATTTCTTAAATTAATTTTTATCCTTGCAAATCTGCAAGCAATCAAGTGTTCATCAATAGGCAATGAATAAAATAAATGAAGATACATTTAAATTAAGTTCCATTCGAATAGAAAGAAAGCTGGCAAATAGATATTTTCAAAAGAAGAAAGAAGAGGAATCGAATGGAGGTAAAGACTGAAGGCAACAAAATATACTTCCCCAAAATATGCCTCTTTGCCATAGAATTGTTTTGAGCAGATTATTTTAAGAAATTGCAAGACACACTGAGAATAGAAATTACCCTTTTGTAAGAGAAATCTATGCTTATAAATACAACTTATATTAGAAAGGAATCTATACCAGGACAAGAGCTATTATCAGAAATTACTTTTAACCAGAAAGTTATCTTCCTGACAGGACAACCCTTATCTACCATACATTCTTTCTTCTAATTTACCTGTGAATTCAAGCCCCTCTACCTCCTCTAAACACACATAATTCTTCAGTCTTTAAGCTGTTATTTAAGGACCTGGCTTGGGCTATCTCAGGGAATTTACTCATTTTTCCTGGGTATCTCTCATATATACGTGAGGTTAAAATTTATCCCCCCCAGATTTATATTGTAACTCTTAAAATAAATTAGCTATTAAATTTAAACTTTTGCCAGTCAAAAGAGGTTGAATAAGTAAGTTAGGACTATGCCCTTCAATTTTGAAAAATTTTATTAAATTCAAAATAAAATAGACAAGTCTCTCTCTCAGTGTCAATACAACTTAAGATAAAAAAAAAGAGTTGTTTTGGAACTTCTCAGTATTAATTTAGTCTATAAGAGCATACATTCTGGGTTACAAAAATTTGAAGTATGTCTTAACTATTTCAAGTTATTTTATTAATTATAAAAATTTCAAAATCCTTATTTTATATGGGCTTATTCTAATGTCATTCTGAATGGATAAATATATTTAAGTTTTACACAAATAAGAAAGTCTTCTGTGTTCTCTCCATACCCCAGTTTCTTTCTGTTTCAACTATAGTATTCTTATGATGAACATAAAGAATTTAGCATTCAGGAACCTTTGATTCTTTTTATTATCTTTAATGAGGTTGATTACTATTTATGCCAAACCTGAAGCTTACAATTCTTGAATCTGTATTCTGAATTTTTCTTTTATTTATATTATTATTCTATCAGTTTTATTCAGCTGAAAATCATAACTAAAGCTAAAAAGAAGTGCTTTATAAATATAGTTTTGATTTTTTATGTATATTTACATTTCTCAGGTTTTGAAGATAACAAAAATATTTAAGATTCACTCATATTAAAACACTTTTTTTATAGAATTCACAAATAAGGCATGCACTTGTCAAACAATTTTTCTTCTATTACAATATGATAGGCTTTGTGGATAGCAAGAAGGAACAAGAATGATTCTTCTTGTCTCCAGAAAAGCAGTTTCTTCTCTCCCAAATGACACATTTTTCCCATTGGCAGCACTGAATGAAGTTTAGATAATGTTATTGTTGTGTAAGTATCCTGCATAATTATTATCAATTTGTAATTTAGTATTGATTCAGAGGAAGTTTTAAGTTCTGCCTTTCTTTACCTGTTACAAACTAATATTTTTAGCAATGGCTTCGAAAATAGAATTTCAAGCCTAAATGTACCTTAATTGGCTAAAATTTGAGAAATTAGTATTGAAGTGAAAAACAATTTTAAAAAATTCTTTTAATAATAAATGAAAACATCATCTTTTCTGAGAATCTATCCTTATCTACGATTCTAGATGAGGGTCCTCTCCTGATATGTTCATCTGGAGCCATGTGTTATGCTCTACATTGGTATTTTATACACTTACCAGTTTATTTGTCTGTTTCCTCCATTTGAGTGACAGCTCATGGAAAGTGGATAATGAACTCTCCAATAATTTAATATTTGAATTTAATAAACTTACAGTGAATTATATGCTGAATTTTTATATAATGTTTACTCAGAGATGTTTATTAGTTTCAACGGAAGAAGTAATTTAATGAGGATTAAAGTTTAGAACATTCATAATTTTTATTAGGTCATTAGGAAATGACATTTCATAGGAATGCAGAACAATAAATATGTACATTTGAATTTTTAGAATTAGAAACCTTTAAAGAACAAAGATACATTACCCATTCATGCAGCTGACAAATATTTATTAGACATCTTACTATTTCAGTCTCTATCCTAGATAATAAGAAACTATGAACAGACAGATGGTCATGTCCTCACACTGCTTACATTTTAATGACTCCAAAAAAAATATTTTAGGTTGAGTAGTCAGGGTGTTGCTATGTTAGTAACATATAAGAAGAGATTTAACTCAAAGAACAAGTTGTGCAAATATCTCAAGAGAGAGCATTCTATGAAAAACAGCAAATTTGAAGAACCTGAGTTGGGAGAATGTTTTCCATATTTAAAAAAGAGTAAGGAGGCTGAAGTAGCAAGGACAGTGGGAAGACATTAGGTTAAAGGTCTCAGGCTCTACAGTAGATGACATCTTACATTTGTAGGGGAGAAAAAGTTTTCTTAATGTTCTTAGGGTTCCTGGCTGGGTCTGAAAGTTAAACTGAAAAAATGATCTTAACAGAGAAAAATATACAAACTTAATTGAATTTTTTTATATATATGGGAGCCTTCACAAGAGAATAGTGATCAGAGCAGAAAGTTTTGCACTTTTTAGGCAAATAAACAAATCTGTGAAGAATTTACGTAACAAAGGTGTTTGGGTTAAGGATAGTAAATGGTGAAGAAGTAAATGGGAGGATGGCCGGTTAGTTTAACAAGCTTTGTTTGTATGGATATCTTAGTTCAAATTCTCTGTTTTTGGTGATAGAATATCTTCTTTCTCTTGGGCGTTAGGAGGGCACCTCTCACATGAAGGTTTTATGATCTGTTTCAGGGAAGAAGGGTAAGGGGAGGGAAGTCAGAGTAGCTTTCCAGCTTCTGCCATTATCTTGAATTCCGTTAGCTTAAGATAGTCAGTATGTCAATGTGCCATACTTTGGAATAGCGTGTCATGAACTCCATCACAGACCATGTTAGCATTTAGATTTGAATTCAAGTGTATTATGAAGTTTATCATAGTGAGTTTTGAGTAAGGTTTTGACATGAGCTGACGTGATTTTGAAGGTCTTTACTATTTTGTAAAACATAGACTCCTCCAAGAAATGAGTCAGGGAGACCAATTAGAAGGCATTTGCTGGAGTCCACGTGGCTGGACATAAATAGTAAAAATAAAAGTGATTAGAAGAAGCCAGATTATATATGTATTGCATTGATAGAGTTGAGTAAATGTGCTGATTAATTAGATAAAAATATAAATAAGTAAATCAAAACTGATTCCAGATATTTTGGTTGGAACAACTAGATAACTGTTTTTGCTATTCATTGATTAGTTTTATTCTGATCTTTCAAAGGAAGTTATAAACTTAAAGCTGAAGACAAGATTTATTTACTTTAATAAATGACATAAAATGTTGAATTTCTTACTAAGACTTTGATCTCTAGAAAGGAATTTTGTTTTTAGCTTTCTGTGGAAAATTATGTTATGAATCTGAATTTAAAATCTTGACAATTTTTAATACTGCAAATTATTTAAAGAAAAATTGCTCAGCTAATATTTTATAATAAAATAAATCCAACATTTATCTTTGAATTTTGTGATTATTGTAATTTTTAATAAAAAAATATGTTTGATCTTTGTCCTGTGTTTCTGGTACGTAGCTCCTAAAACTTTTGTCATTTTTTATATAAGAACCATAGGAGCATCTTTTGTTAAAATATTTAATTTCCAATTTTCAAAATAGCTTCAGAGCATGAAGGTTAATTGAGTGTCTTTTGTTATTCATAACAAGTCTCTTTCACCCTCACCTAAATTTATGTTAATAATATAACTTTGGGATAGCCCTTAAAAGGAGGGCTGGTTGCCAGGAGAAACAGTCATGCAATTAGAGGGTTGCAATTTCAACTCCACCTCCTGAACTCCAAGGAGGGAGAGAGGCTGATGGTTGAATTCATCACTAATAGTCAATAATTTAATCAGTCATGACTGTGTAATGCAGCCTCCTTAAAAATCTAAAATGATAGAATTTGTAACTTAGCAAAGAATTTGTCAGCCCAGCATGGCAGATAGCCAATTATGCTGACACCCAGGTGCAGTGAAAGAAAGTGGTGTTTATTATATAGTGTTGCAGAGTGGAAAATGGGCAGCCTGAACTCTCTGATGGTTTAGAGATAAGGGGTTTTGTGGAGCATAAATGATGATTAATCATGAGTAAGGGTTCAGTGTTGTGGGCTGTGTTGATTGGTCAGTTCTTATGTAAGCTTCAGCAATATGAATTATTCAGCTCCTGATGCCATCCTGTCCTGGTGTTATGTGACTATGGCCAGGTGGTCTCCAACAAAAATGAAGTCTGTGAAGGCAGGCCGATAGGCTTCAGAACATGACTACATTCCAGTGTAGCTATGACTCTTAAGGAGATCTAATTTGATAATTTTAACTAAATTTGAATATATCTAGTTTGTTATGATTGTTGGCTTCAGATTCTAAGATCTTCCAGACTGATGCACATGTGCTGGTGCTGGGATAGTAACACACACGTGAGAGCATACGAGTTCCATGCTCATTCCTCAACACCTTACCTTATGCATCGCCTATATATAGCTGTTTCTGACATAACATCTTTTTTATAATAAACAAGCAATCTGGTAAATAAAATACTCTCCAGAGTTCTGTGAGGCTATTACATTAATCAAACCCAAGGATGGGACTATGAGAATCTCTGATTTATAGCCAGTCAGTCAGAAGCAAAAATAACAAACCTAACTTGTAAATGGCATCAAAAGTGGGGTGGAGGAGGGGAGCAATCTTGTAGGACTGAGCCTTTATGCTGTGGAGTCTAATGCTGACCTCAGGTAAATAGTGTCAGATTAGTTTGATGCAGGACAGGGCAAATTTCCCCAAGTGACAGAAAAACCAAGCCCTGCACTGAGAGAAGAAGAGAGTCCTTTGGCAAACAGTGAAAAAAGAATTCAACACACATGCCAAAGTCAGAGTCAAAAGAAAAGTTTATTAGAAAAGGGGTAACATTCCATAGAGAGGCATCTCTTCTCAGAGGCAGAGAGTAAGAGAGACAGTGAGAGAATCAGTGAGAGTTACAGAGTAAATTCACTGAAAGGAATCAGAGTGGGAATACAGTTTATATGTCATTCTTTAGTTCCCATTTTGTTTGATTTGGACATTCAGTGAGGAAGGGAAAGAGTATGTAGCATGAAAAGGCAAGAATATGTAGAGTGAAAGGACTGCTGGCAGTTCCTAGCTTTTAATCCATAGGTTCTCCATGGTTTTAGCCATAGGGAATGACTCTTGTTTCCTGTTTCCTCTTCACGGGTGTGGAGAATAGGTTGTTCATAATCTAGCAGAAATCTTCTTTTGTCCTGAAAGTGTCCTCTTGGCCTGTCTGCAGGACTGATCAGCACATTGCAATCTCTGAATATGGCTTGATTAACATGTTAATTCTCTTGCCTCTACCCTACATTAAGTTAAAATGTAGGACACTCAGCTGGTGTCACAGAATTGCTTGCTGGAGAAAACTCTCACAATCTAGCATCAGAAGTGTTTTGATGTGAAGCATTCTGAGTGTGAAAGAAATCCTCAAAAGTTAATAAAAAAAAAAAGAATGTTTTTTCTTTAAAAGTTTATTTCTAGGAAATTTTAATAGCATATTTATAATTTTTAACTTAAATTTTAAGTGTCATAAAAAACAAAGAAAAGAAATTAAATGTTTATAAAAAGATGCAGATGTTTGCTGATAGTCAGGTTTAATATCTATTTTTTAAATCTATCACTTGTATAAAGTCTGCTAAAATTTAAATATTTCATAATTTTCACAAAGCATAGATTATTTTTACTCAACATATTCTACTCTAAAATATAAAAATATAATTAATCAAGTTGCCAAAAAATCTAGAAAAAACCTGAAGGACATATTATTAGTAGCTATCAAGATTTATTATAAAGGTATGTGAATGAAGACAGCATAGCACTGGCACACAGAAATATACAGGGACCAAAAGCGGGGGTGGGGGGAAGCCTAGGGACAGATGCAACATATGCTCTAACCTAATTTATGATTTATGTGATATATTGAAAGAAAGATGGTCTTTTAATAAATATTTTTGTGTCTATTGGATAGTCGTATGGAAAAGAGTGAATCTTGACTTCTACCTCACAATATTCAAAAATTCATTTCAAAATATGAAGATAAAACTGTCACTACTGGGGGGAATGTGAAATCTGGCTTCACTCAAATAGTGTAGGGGAGGATGAGGAAGCTGGTGGATGGTGGACTATGGTGGATAGTGGATAGTTGTTCTTTGGTTCTTCCCTGCCAAAGAAGTAAAGAATTATGGGTCAGAGACTGAGAAAAAGTAAGATTTATTTAAAGTTCATTTTAGAAGGAGACAAGGAAGGCCTCAGCCCTGGGGAATTTAGGAGATAAAGAGATAAGATAATATACCCTAAAGAGAGGGGTGGGTTTCCAGGGAGGAATGCTGTTAACAATGCAGAAATGAAAAGATATGTTTATATTTGGGCAGTGATGAGGGCCTAGATGATCCATATGTGAAGTTACCTTGACTGATAGCTGGCTGCTATATAACTTTTTGCCTATTGTGCAGGTGCTTACCTAGAATTCAGCCTGTTATAATTAGATTTATGAACTTTCAGGCATAGTCATGAGATTATAATGATGGTATAATGAGAAGTACTTTTTTCACATATGATTGTAGCTGGTTTAGGCCAGCAGCTTTTATTGTCTTTGTGCTCTAGGATTTGGGACAATTTATAATCCTAAAAGGGAGGTATTTTGGGGAGGTCCTTAAGAAAGATCTTTAAAGAAATTTTCTGTGGTTACAGGGCTGGGCATTCACTCCTGTGGATCATGCCTGACTAACTACCTACTAAAACCACATCACTTTTAGTAGAAAATGTAGAGAATGTCTTTTTGACCTTGGGGTAGACAAAGACTTTTTTTAAAATATAAATACAAAAGGCATTAAGAATAAAATAAATAATTAATAATATGGACATCATTAAAATTAAAATTATAAGCATCTGTTCATCAAAGGACATCATTAAGGTGGAGCACAGAAAGGAAAAATGTTCTAATTAAACATATTTTAAAAATTTTGTTTAAAAATTTCTATAAATCAATGAGAAAAATAAAGACAACTCAATACAATAATGGGCAAGACTTTTGAGTGAGCACTTCACAATGAAAGATAATCAAATGTCCTATAAAAATAATTTTTGTCTATTTTATTAGATATCAGAAAAAATGTAAATTATATTACAATGTGATACTGATGGCTAAAAGAAAAGGACTGAAAACATATTATCAATGAGAGTATGGTGGGGGAGGAACAAGCTTTCCACTACCTTTAAGGTGTTTTTGGTTGGTCTTGGCCAGAATGTTAAGAGTAGATGATCAATAAGATCAGTAAATAGAAGTTTGCCTCAAGGGATTATCTTTAATAATCTCTTATTCTAGATAAAACCCCTAATTCAAATTCTTATAGGTAGTTAAAGAAGGTACTGAAGTTTCTCTTGTGCCTGCTGCTAAAGTTGCCTTTAGTTCAAAACAATCTACATGCAACAGAGGCACATCTTGGGGTGACACATCTGAATCCCTGCAATGCAGAACAACCAGAACTCTCATACACTGTTCATAGAAATATAGTCTAGTACAATCATTTTGGAAAATTTTAAATTCTACTTAGGATGAAAATACACATAACCAATAATTTGCAATTCTGTTTCTAGTAATAATATGCAAGAATTTTGTAAGCTAGAAAATAGCCTAAATGTCTATCAGAGCATACAATTAAGTATTGTACTGTAATAAGAATAAAAAAACTATGTTACATGCAGTAAAATGAATCAATCTCAGAAACAAAATACTATGCAAAATAAAAACAAACAGTAAAACTTCACTGTTAAAATTAGAATTGTGGTCACTTTTGTAGGGGAGGTGGTTTCTTCTGGTGATCCTTTTCTAAATTGGAAGTGTCTATTTTTTGTTTGGGTTGTGGATACTCTGGGGCATGTGTTCATTTTGTGAATATGCATCAAGCTATATAATCATGATTTGTTTACTTTTTTGAATTTGTTATACTTACCACCTCCAGCACTGCTACCATAGTCTGTGCCACCATACTCTTTACCTATTCTTTAACAAAACTACCAGTTCCTTGCTTCCCTTTTGTTTCTACTCCCTATATTATGTGTTCCACGGAGCCAAAGAGATAATTTAAAATAATAAATCCCTCTAATGGTTACCCATCTAATATACATCTGAATTATTTACTGTGGTTTCTAATTACTCTTCAATCTCAGTTACTGGTAGTTTCATTTGCAGTTTCTCTTTTAGACACATTTGCCTTTTTACCGTTCCACAAAAATACCAAGCACAATCAAGCTCAGGGCCTTAGCACTTGCTTCTCCTTCTAATAAAAATTATCTTGCTGGGAATGCAAATTGGTACAACCACTATGGAAAACAGTATGAAGGTTCCTCAAAAAACTGAGACTTGATCTACCATGTGATCTAGCAATCCCTCTACTGGGTATTTATCCCAAAGACTTGAAAACCTATATCCAAAAAGATATTTGCACATCAGTGTTCATAGCAGCATTATTCATAGTGGCCAGGACAGGTAGGGAAATGAAGTGTCCCACTATAGATGAATGGCTAAAGAAGCTGTGGTATATATATACAATGAAACATTACTCAGCCATAAGAAGAGATTAAATACTGCCATTTGCGACAACATGAATGGAACTTGAGATAATTATGCTAAGCGAAATAAGCCAGACAGAAAAGTTGAAAATCACAGGATATCACTTATTTGTGGGATATAAACCTAAAAGCAACAAATGAGCAGAACAAACAAACAAAGACTCATGGACATGGACTGTAGACTAGTGGTTACCAGAGGACTATAGACTAGTGTTTACTAGTGAAATTGGAGAGGAGGGGGAAAGTGGACAAGGTAAAGGGGGTCAAATATAAGGAATTAGGGAGATGGGGAAGTGGGTAAAAGGAATCAAATATATGGTAGCTGAAGGAAACTGGACTTTGGGTGGTAAACACAATTGAATATACAGATGTCAAATGATAACGTACACCTAAAAATTATATAATTGTATTAACGAATGTTACCCCAATAAAAAAATTATCTTGCTTTTTAAAGGTTGCCTGGCCCACTCTTTCATTTTAATCAAATCTTTGCTTAAATCTTATCTTTTCAGAGAGGACTTCTCTGACCTCCTCATCTAAAACAGCACTAACATACTGTTATCCATTACCTTGCTTTATTTTTCTTTATAGTATTTATGAGTACCTAATATATTTATAATTTTATTAGTTTACCATCTTTTTCATGTATATTGGAATAAAAAAAAACATTGAGCTTGAGACTGTATTTTGTTCACTGTTGTAGCCAGATTGCGCTCGAGTAACTATCATATGTGCCTGTTTTATATGTTTAAAAAAATATGTTGACTAGATTAATAAGTATAAAATACTGTATAGAGAAATAGAGTTTAATACGGTTAAAAAAAACTAATGATCATTTACTATATATGTGTGTATAGTATGTGGTATGTAGTGTGTTTTTATGTACACACATGTATTGATGTGTGTGTGTATCATGCATGCATATATCTGTATATCTGTTTGTCTCTGTCTGCTCACCTGCCTATCTATCTATCTATCTATCTATCTATCTATCTATCTATCTATCTATCTATCTGTTATTGTTTGTTATACATAGGAATATATTCTAAACTTTTTTAGAAATGAATGCTTTTTACCTGGTAGACAAGTCAATATTTATTTGAACAAAGAAGATATGAGAAAAAAATTGAGGGGCAAAAAAAGAACGCAGAAAAAAATTTCCAGAAAGTTTTTTTTCTTTGAAATGTATATATTTTTCAGATCTAAAAAATATATATATATATTAATATAGTAAGTTCGAACTTCTATTGGTATCATAACTTTAGCATACACACATGTACATAGGCTTACTCTCACACATACTAAGTAGTCACAGCACTTATTTTTAATTTTAAGGATAAATAATTACTCCTAGGATCTTCAACTCAGGTCTATAGGGCAACTACTTGGATTCCTGTTCTTCAAAGATATAATAAGGAATAATGTAAATTAGTTTATTGCTTTTTATTTTTAGAAAAAACATTATTCTTAACTTCTAATGTTCTTTTTTTTTGTCCTTCAAAGAAAGATATAAGAGGACTCTAAAATATTTGAATATCTGATGGAAATAATTGGTTTTTATTATAATTTTTGATATTAAATTATTCTAGTTGCATCCATAATTTCAAAATTACTATTTTAAAACTTGAATAATAATACTACATGCCTCTGACTCCACAAAGCTTTTGTGAATTTCTCAAAGTGATAAGCCTCTGTCTAGAATTGCAGTCCATAACATTTTGTTCATATTATCATTGAGCTTATTCATTTTTACATTTTATATATGTCTACTATAAACTAAATGTTTATGTGCACCTAAAATTTACATGTTAAAGCCTTATCTCCAATGTGATGATATTTGGAGGTAGGGTCTTTGGAAAGTAATTAAGTCTTGAGGATGGAGCCCTTATGAATGGAATTAGTGACCTTATGAGAAATGACACAAAAGAGCTTGTTTCTCCCTCTGCCTCATGAAGCTACAGCAAGAACAGGCCATTTGCAAACCACTAAACCAGCTGTCCCCAGACAGCAGATTTGCCAGATTCTTTATCTTGGGCTTCTCAGTCTTCAGAACACTGAGAAATAAATGTTTATTTTTTAAGCCACCCAGTCTGTGGTGATTTGTTATAAGAATTTCAAGACATTATTAAAATGTGTAAAACATATATCACCAAATTCTAAAATTATGTCTTTTATCACATATTATTACATTATATTATAAGATTCTTTAAAATGTTATAATATAATGCTATATAATTCTATCTTCTCTTTCCTTATTGTCTAGCAGTGATGGGGTAGGTGTTTAGTCGATATTTGTTGAAGTAATGAATAATATATCTGCAAACATTAATTTGTATTGTATCATGGTCAAATTTCTTGTGAGATCAATTACTTGTATTTTAAATATTTTAATTTGTATTAAGCTCATCTGTTTAACTGACCATGACTTATATATCCTAATACTATATTTCATCTTTTCTCCTTTTCACTCATTTATTTTAATTAAACTATTATAGTGTCATTAATCATAAAGTTTCATTAAATCTGATAACCAATATATCATAATAATATTAATGGCTGTTAATGCATAGTCATTTTACTTCATAGTTGAAGAGGAAAAATAGATTCAAAGTCATAGGCCAATAGCTACATATCAATATCTTAGTGATAGAATAAAACTTTATATGCAATTTCTATTGAAATACTTAGTACACTGGTTAAAGTGGCTACTAAAACTGGAGAAAAATAAACATTCTTGTTGTCAATCACTGAAAAAAAAGAATGTTTTTAATAGATAGTGTAAAAAAAGAGGAAATTAATCTTTTCCTGATACTGTGAGAAACATTGATTAAAACCTAAAGAAATTTCACTATTATCAATCATTTTTTATGTAAAATAGATGTTTTTCATGGACATAATTTTTAGAAAACAGAATAAATTTTACCAACTTGTAACAATCAATTAAATTTCTCAGTCACTAAATTCTTAATATTTAAAATGAAGATTCAAAGTAGTGCTTAATTTTCAACAAAGTATCAGAGAGAACACTATTTTTTTTTCTAAAACTCAAAAGTAAAAATAAAGCCTGTTCTATAGACATAAAACAATTTGGGGAAATAAAATATGTAAAAGAAGTGCAACTATCCAGAAAATGGGTTGTATTATTACTACAATAATTAACATTTATTATTAAATTTGCTTTTATATTTTGAGTTTTTGTTTAATGCACATTCTGAAGGTTTTCAAGACATTATTAAAATGTGTAAAACATATATCACCAAATTCTAAGTTGATTTGAAGTAAATAGGGACTACTAATAGTAATTATCTATCTTGTTCTGTTATAATAGAAGTAAATTTATGATGAAATAAATAAGAAAGACATTTTCATGCTCAAATTCTAATATGTTCTGAAAAGAATAAAACAATCAAAACATCAAGCCCAAACATTAAGATATAATATTGATTTACCAAATGTCCAGTTTCATTTTTTTTTAATTACCAGTTACTAATTATTTCAAAAATAAAAAATTTCCTGGTCTTTAAATAAATTGATGCAGCTACTGTGGAAAATAATATGGAGGTTTCTCAAAAATTAATAATAGAACTACCATATGATCCAGCAATTCCACTTCTGGGTATTTTTCCAAAGAATAAAACACTAATTGACAAATATAACAGTACCCCTATGTTCACTGAAGCATTATTTACAAAGACTAAGATATGGAAACAACCTAAGTGTTTATCGATGGGAGAATAGATAAAGAAATGGTGATATGCTCCCTTAATTAATTTAATTCCTACGTATTTTATTGTTTTTGATGCAATTGTAAATGGGATTGTTTTCTTAATTTCTCTTTATGAAAGTTCATCTTTGGTGTGTAAAAATACAACTGACTTCTGAATATTAATTTTGTACCCTGCTACTTCACTGAATTCATCAGTTTTAACAGTTTATTTTGTGTGAAATCTTTTGTGTGAAATCACTTCATGTAGTATCATGTCATGCAAATAATGACAGTTTTACTTCTTCCTTTCCCATTTGGATATCTTTTATTTCTCTTTCTTGTCTAAGCATTAGAATTAGCTAGGACTTCTAATACAATGTTGAACAGAAGTGGTGAAAGTGGGTATCCTTATCTTATTTCTGACCTTAAGAAAAACTCTTTTAACCTTTCCCTATTGAGTATGGTGTTAGCTGTAGGTTTGTCATATATGGTCTTTATTATATTAAGATATGTTACCTTACAGTCTACATTTTCCCTTTGTGAATGTACTTTTTAAGAGAGTAAACCTGCTTAACAGACTAATTTCATAATCTCAACTTTTATATATCATATTGAAAAAATACATTAAAAGTCTAATTGCAAATTTCTAAAAAAAGAACTGGTGATACACACACACACACACACACACACACACACACACACACACAAAAATATTCAGCCATTAAAAAAATAAAATCTTGCTATTTGTGACAACATAGATGGACCTTAAGAACATTGTACTAACTGAAATAAGTCAGGCAGAAAAAGATAATTTCCATATGATCTCACTTATATGTGGAATCTAAAGAAAGAAACAACAACAACAACAGTAACAACAAAAACAAGCTCTCATAAGACAAAAATTCTTAACTATGTATGGTAATGGATGTGAACTGGGCTTATTGTATCGATCATGTTGCAACATATAAAAATATAAAATCTAATATTGTACACCTGAAGTTAATATAATGTTATGTTAATTATACCTTAATAAAAAAAAACTATAAAATAAATAAGTTACCTGGTAAAGTTTATTTTAAAAGCTTAATATTATGGCTTCTTGAAGGTGCAGCTCACCTTATGTTGCATAGTCCTAAATTTCAGGATGATTTTTACAACAAATTTGCATTTTTGTTAAAATTTCTGACTTTCTTTGGTCACAGTCAAGTGTACAAAATTAAACTTACTGTTTTTCTCGCTCTTTTTTTTTTGTAGGCTATCTTCTTCCTTACTTTTCTATTCTTTATTTTTATAATTATGAATTATTTTGAGGAGCCACATTTTACCTAAAATACTCCCCCATACACTCCATAGATTTTAGTGTATTTTGAGTCAAAGAGCTTTTAAAGTAAAAACAGTTATCTTTTCTATATTACAGTATCTATAAATCTTTTGTATTTAAAGTATATCAGCTTTAGTTGTAGAAGGTACACACACAAGCAAGAACACACATATATACCCACACAATACATATGCACACATGAACACATGCACACATATATGCATTTACACACATGCAAACTTAGCCAGGCCAGAAAGTCGAGGATCATAATAAATTTATTATTATGTTAGAAATTATCTAGTTTTTACATTAATCATATAATTAAAAAGTATATATATAGGTTATATATAAATATACAGATGTGTATAGAAAACAAAATAAATGTAGATTTTATAATGCATTTTTCAATCAAAGTATTGTTCATGTTCAGTTTTCCTTGTAATACTAGACAGTAATGTGCATCAGAAATTTTAGGTGCTCATTTAATTAAAATAAAGACTGCAAAATTATTAAAGATCTTACTTTCATGAGTAAGATACTTTCCTGAGAGAGCACTGTATCTGAATTATATATATTGCCACTTTTATTAGATTGGTCTTCCCTAAGGAAGGATTAGGCTATCATTTCTGCGCAATTAGCTAGGATTCCCCTCTAGATTTATGCATTTATCAGCATTTAAGAAGGGTTCGTTCCCAAAATTAGTATACTGCTAATGTATACCTGAACCCTAGAGAGAGGAAGTGTCTATCACAACACGGAAGAGGTATTCAAACAGTACCTAATTGACTGATAGCAAACAGATTTCTGCCTTGCCTGTCAGAAAGTTCATAATTCAATTAAATGCTGAAATGCAATAACAAATTCAGCCAGATGTGCTGTAGATCTATTTTTCTTGTTGTTCATGAGTTCAGATCTCATTTTTTAAAATTATTTTTTAGTTTTTTTATTTCGGTAAGTTTTAATATTGAATGATGTCTCAAATTAAAAATTGATCAAATATAAACCATATTTTAATAACCTAAAGTGATAGCTTTTTAATTATAAAATATTTTACTTAAAAATATAAAGGTCTTGATTTACTAAATAAGCAATATTTTGGCCTATTAACCTCTCTATGTTGATTCAGTTAAAAACTGATATTTTTATGTATTTTAATTTTAAAAAGTCATTAGTATTCCAGAAGACTAATGAAGCCTCTGGCTTCATCATCATCATGTACAGAGCTATTAAGTAGTATCTCTTCCCAGTTACAACAAAAAATAGTTTGACTAACGTCAAATTCATGACTTTTTCAAATGCATTAGAGCATGTGACCGTAATGGTCCTCAAATCAAAGGAGAGGCAGTGCTTTCAGGGAGAGAGGAGCCAAGATCTTGCAGTTTCCTGAGAATATGAAACTAGTCACCAATAAAAACAGTTTAGCTAGAATAGTTGACAAACTGATGAAGGGCTGAGTGTGGGCTGGAGGAAAAGTGTGAAAGCTGGAGTACTCCGCATCACTTTGCAGATCCTTTCTCCAGGAATCCTATCAGGCACTCATGTAATGGTCTAAAAGATCTGTAATAAATGTCTTTTATGGTGCAGACATGCAGAAGGGAGTCATACCCATATAGGAGTGGCAAGAAACAATGCCTAAATAGTACTTCCATTCCCGTTATGCAATAAAAGCTTTTATCTGTTATAGGACATGCAACAGAACTGATGACCTTGAACACTGATAAACCAATATTGCAACAAATGAAAGGATAAATGAAGGGTCTAAAAATCTGTAACCAGGGGAGGTGCAGACAAACTTAGGAGGCTACACCTCCAAGTTCCAGCTATAAGGCATAGGTTTCAGACTGAACCAGAGTAACAGACTGCACATATTTATCTCCTACATTCCCCCTGCTCTCCACTGCCAAACTAAGAAGTTTTTAATAACGAGTAAGATCAGAATACATATGAGAGAGAGGTAGGAAAGGAGCAAGGGTATACAAAAGCACTGATTCTGAGGCACAGAAAAAAGAAAAGACCTAAAACTCAGAGTTCAAAAGTAATTAATCTGATAAACTTCAGTCTCTTCTATTCTATACAATGTGTCCAGATTTAAAGAAAATATTAAGAGGCATACAAGAAGGAAGGGAAATCATTGCAGTCTCAAGAGCAAAAACAATAATTGGTACAGACGCATTAATGACACAGAAATTGGAATTATCTAATAGGAATTTAAAGCAAATAGGGTGAAGAACGATATAAGCCAAATGTTCCAATAGGAGTTTCCAGTACAGTCCTCTTGCAGAAACATCAATTTGAACAACTATTCATGTGTGAAGATACGTTCAGGAGAGCTAAGGACTCCAGCTGAGCAACTGCAAAACCTGGATGGAAGGACAGTTTCATATTTTCTGTGTCACTACTCCCTCAATTCTGAGCAGAGTAGTGCCAAGGGAGATACTTTCTACATGGAAGAAAGAGACTGAAATGAGTACTGAACTTCACGGTGAACCACAGCACCAGGCATGCTCTAGTGAACTCCAGTGTCATGCTAGCATCCATGACCCCTGGTTCCAGGTCAGCCTTCTGGCCTGTCCCTGCAAAGCCAGGCTTCAAGCCAGCACCTATAGGCTCAGCCTCCAGGCTGGCTTTTTTGGTCCTGAGTTACAGACAATCACCCCCAGACTCAGCCTCCTACCTGGCCACAGCAAATGCAGGCACTATGGTTGCTCCAATGCTAGGCTTACCCGCAAGTACCCAGGCTCTAGTCCTGCCTCCAAGAACCCAAACACCACAGTAGGCCCTGAGGACCCAAGTTCCAGGCCTGTTCACCTGCTAACCCAGACGCCAGGTCAATCTGTTGAAGACTCTAGTAACAATACACTAGGGGAGCCCACCAGTTGGTCCACCCAAAATTTCTGAGTGGATTAACAAATGAAGGACTTTCCATGGCGAAGCCAGGTGATAGAGACTGGAAGAGTAGCCTACTTCTTCACATTCACAGACATCAATACAAGGTCATGAAGATCACCAGTAAGCCTGTAAAGAAATACGACACCAGTAAAGAAATAAAATAAAGTCCTAAAAATTGACTCTAAAGAAATGTACATCTATGAACTGTCTGACAAAGAATTCAAAATAATTGTCCAGCAAGCTCTGCATTTCCAATGCACGGCAGCCCTCTCAGCTCATGGACTACAAAGATTATGGTGTTCATGAAGTACCTCGCCAGTGTTTTGGAAAGTCTAGGGGAAAGTGTGATGAAAGAAGTCATAGTAATGTTAGAGATAGTCAGGATGTGGAATTGTGGTAGGGAAAGAGAAAGACTGGGATAGAGTACAGAGAATGTGTGGCCAAAAATTAGTCAGTGAAGGGAAAACTTTGGTGTAATTAGAGAAAATGAGAAACCAGCAGAAATTATGGTTGGATATTCCCATGAAAGCACACAGAAGTAGAAGATCAGAAAAAATAGGTGAGGGTAAGCAATCTAAATAGGAGATATTTTAGGCAAGGAAGTTGTCTGATTCTGATTATACATTTTGGCCTGCCACAGTGGGGAAATATAATGCAATGTTGCCTTGTGGTTGGCAGAGAACATACAATTTCACAGGCATCTTGGTATAGGTCACAGTTAGCAGGCAAATGAAGGCAAATTCAGGAAAATAATATTTTAGTGGATTCCCTGATTACATCAAAGTCTAAGTGCTCATCGTGATAATTTGCCCAGTTTGAAGTAAACTGGGGGAGAGGCCATCTGGGTGAGTGATGAGGTCTCCAATTTGAGATATGTTTCTTGGGTGTCATCTGTGATGTAGGGAGTGGAATAACTTCCAATGATAAACTCTTGGACTTGAGCAATGCTGTCTGTGGCAATGTCATTTCTAGTGATGAGCCCATCTCCATCTTCTGGAGTGGTAGCCAACAGGAGGGCAGGTTACCCCACCCCCAATGTGGCTATCCATTTGGAGTATTGGTCATGGGCTGAGGATAAATTAGCCTTGCATAATTTGAAGGCTCCTTTTAGAAGTGAGTTGCCTATCTGGCGCCTGCTACTAGTGGGACAAATTTTTAAGAAAATTCTGTGGTCATCAGAAACATAATGGGCACATGTATATCCCAGAATAAGGAGGATTTTATGGATGCTATTTAGAAATTTCTAACACCAACTTGTGAGAGTGGTAGACAAATTACAATAGCATAGCCCATGTAACTAGATGAGTTTTATATATGGACAATCACAGGGTCAGCTAGCTAGAAATAATATTTGATGTAAAGAATTTGCTTGCAAGGGGCTAGCATTTAGACATTTCCTCTATGGAGACCATGGTGTATGAAGTGATCCAATCCCTTTGTCACTCAGACTTGGTGGCCCACTGGACTAAGACCTTCCAACAGAGCTCCAACATCTCCTGCTTTTCTACCCTATAGTGCAATTGCATTTTGGAGTGGTGGTGTTCCATATTGCTCATGGATAATGGTTACGCCCAAGGGATCTACCACAACCATATCACCCAGGCTGCATAAAGCAGTAAGAATAGCTATAGCCATACAGAGTACTGATGTTGGATAAGCTCAGGTTGGATTCCTTCTGGTTTAGTTGTATATTAACTAGTGGCTAAGTGCAGTTGCTCTTGGTGAGAAACTCATGTTTTTTTCTTATCTAGCATGGGGTAAGGCTGTGACTTGTAGTTTTTTGTCATGTCCTCATCTCTGAATATGGCTCATGTCTACAAGTGAGCAGAGAGTTTATTTCCTTTTTTTTGGTTACCCAAACTGTGCCACTGATTGGTCTTGGGCAGTGATTTCTACTTCCTATAAATTAGTAGGGTGGTGTAGTTTCATTAGCCAGTCTTTGTAGCCACTACATTTGGAGAGTGGCCAGCATAGAGATGACTCCTTTAAGAGATCCCTCATGATTGTCAGTTTCCAAAGAAGTGACATTGTACTGACTTGGAGGACTTTTGGCCTAAAGGATTTTCAATGTTGAGAGAATCAAATTGGACTATTTGCCCTTGATCAGGTGCCCTATGTGAAGTAGATGGAGAGATGGTCAAAAATTATAGTGAAAAGGGAAAGACAAGTCAGAAGATGAAATAATAATGTTGATCTGGAGAGTGAATGTTTGAGGATTGACAGCGATAACCAAAAGTGAGATTTTAAGGGCTGATTATAGTTGACATGTGGAGATGAAGGAAGGCCTAAGTGGCAAGAATTAAGCAAGATGAGGGCCTGAGGCAAGAGTTTTGGTCCATTTTAAAAATCACTTTTCTGAAAGTAATTTAAGGAGTGTGTCTTTAGGAGGTCATTATGACCCTCAGTGAGGCCAGCCACCTGGGGGCAGCAGCCTAAGTGGAAGTTTAAAGAATATTTTGTTGGAGAACCTATGTTTAGTCTCATGAGAGATGAAGTGGGTACCTTGATCAGAATCAATAATATCTATGAAGGCATAGGAAATGAGATAAAGTTAATAAGGAAAGAGATTACCTGTTTTGAAAAAGAAATTCCAGATGGAAATTACCATATAAATCTATGTATGTATCAATTACTGTGACAGTATGTCTGGAAGATAGCATAAGGGGAAAGTGGGCCAATTAATCTAATTTTCTGGCCAGAGCTTGGTCAGTATTCCCAGGAGAGTATGCCCCCTCTCCTCTGAGTAGTCTCCACTGTTTAATTTGGAAGCAAAGAGTGCAATCATCTCTCACAACTTTGTCTGATGCAGAGGAGAGAGATTCTTCTCACTTCAGCCCAGGTTGTTAAGGTATGAATTCTCCCAGAGGTTGTGTGGGCCCAAATTATCAAGCTGTTAGGAAGGCTTGGTACTTTGAGGAACCTGTACCAGTACAGTGTGGAGGGCTTTGATGAGGGAGCCTATAAGGTTGTGAAAAATGTCTTCTGGTGAGCAGTTAACATATGCAGATATTTGAGTAACAGTGATAGAAATTTTTACTCTGCTAGATCCTTCCAAATAGGATTGCCTTATGAGAAAATTGTCCCTCAGCTTTTGGCCAGACCAAGCCAATTAGCAACAGTTCAAGACTGTAAAAATATGGATCTGTGAAGGCTTCTTTAAATGGCCTCTATAAGGAGTAGGTGAACATCTGCAAGGTCTTCCAATTGAGCAGAGCTGGAAAAGTCCTCCTCCCAGTTGGACAACTAGACAGGTGCTTGAGTCCAGGTGAAATGCTGAGGCCCTTCAATTGCCTGCATTACATATAATGGTGGGGCTGCCCTCTGAGAATAACATTTATTCCCTGTTTATTTCAGACTGTAGGTCTAAGGTTGCTCCCCAAGTAGTCAGAGGAGAAGGAAAAGAGATAGGTGTTAATACCCATTCCAAGAAGTTCTTGGCAAAGGGCTGAGATGGGGGAAGCAATATCTTCCCATAATTTGGAAAGGCTTTGATGTCAGACTTAGTCCTCTCCTGAAGGTACAATTTTCATTTTACCAAGGAGGAATTAATGGCTTTGCTAGTTAGTGGCTGAGTTTCTACTGGGTGACAGCTCTAATCCAGGGCATTACAAGAATTTGGGCACAGAGTAGTACCACGTGGGGCTAATTAAGACTTTGGTTTCTAAAAGAGCCCAATAGAATACAAAAGTTGGTGCTCAAGGGAAGTATATTGGGCTGCTTCTGGGTATTGACACTTAGTTCAAATCAATACACACACACACACAAAGGTAGACTCATGGGAGGCTTAGTAAGATGTGGCCAAGGACTCAACTCAGAATGTAAAGCCAGGTGAGACTAGAGATGAGTGTTGTTGTACCGTCAGTCGGGCAGCTTCTAAAAATAACTGTTGTGCCTTGCCCCAATGAAAAGTGGCAAATTTGTGTGTGGTCACATATATAAGATGAAGAATTAGTAACAAATGAAGGATGTGTTGCCTTCAGAATATTAAAAGGCCCAGTATATGTTGTACCTATCTGAGTGTAGTGGATAGTTTAATAGTGAATGATTGATGGCTGGGGGAATCTCTCCATCCTTAGAGGACCGGATGATTCCCAGACACTTGACAGATAAGGCTGGGCCTTGGATCTTGGTGAGCAAATTTGCCCATACTGATTCCTCAGAGGGATCCTTCAACATAATTTCATCAATTTAATAGACAAAGCAATTTTTTTTTCCAAATTGTAAGATATTTAATTCCTGGCAGCATATGTTATGTGTAATTGCAGGGCTGTTTAAATATCTCATTGGGAGCCATGGAAATGTATGCTCAGCCCTTCAAAATTGAAAGCAGTTTGGGCCTAGGATTCCCCCACGATGGGAACAGAACAGAACACATTAACTAAGTTTCCTTAGAGCAATTGTATGCTCTCTATCAATTCTCCAATATTAGGAATTCAAGGCTTAATAGGGGTTACTTGAGCAATGATGATTCAATAGTCAGTGGTGAAGTGCCACTAATTATTAGGTGACTTAAGTACCAGCGAGATGAAGCTATTGAAAAAGGACATTTGGGGTTTAATGACTCCTGTTTCGAGCATACCTTTAATGACAGGGCCCTGTTTAAGTTGATATTGGGGGTTACTTACTGTGTTAATCAGAGGAGAAAGAGTCACTAATGTCCACTTGGCAAGTATCACCAGGAAGACCAAAAACTCGGTCTTGTTCCATCAGGCATAATGTCATGTTAATGCATCTAGAGAAAGAGAGAGCAAGAGGGCTACCGCCAGAGGAAGCTGTTGGAGGTGAATAGTCGCAATAATTACATCAGAATGGATCCGTACCCCTTTTGATTGTTTTATTAGCAAAGCCCTGTAGATTAAAGAACTTGTTTTTGGAAATTTAGAGGGATTGAATGGGATGACTTGAGCCCTGGTGTCTAATAGGACCATTGTTTTTTGGTTTAAATTGATCAATCCAGCCTTAACCTGGAGACACCAAAGCACTCCATCAATGGATGCTAGTAAAAGCATGGGACCCAGGTTCTGCCTCTCTCTCTGCCTGCACTCTGCATTGACCTCCCAGGACAGCCCCTTAAGTGTGTGTATAGCCCCTTGAGGCTGCGTACTTTTTCCAAGACCTGTGAGAAATATAGTTCTTTATTTTAATTTCTCCTATGGTCTTTTGTTGAACCATTGTCCATCATCCGGTTTCTTGTATTTTGCTTAACATATGTTAACTTAGAAAGTCATTACAATGGTATATAGCTTAATTAGACCAGCCACATTTTTTTGTTCTTTGTTTTGTATTATATACCTAGAAAAGTGCCTTTGATTACCTGCTTCTATATTCTAGAAGGCATAGGAAATTTAGACCATCTTTTTTATAGTCCTTATGGAAAAATTGCTGGTGCACTAATATGATGAAAATCATAACAAAAATAGATTAAATACAAAGAAAACCTTATCTTTTGGATACTCTTCCAAGTGTAATTTATGTTCAATTTTTTGTAATCTCTACAACATACTCTATGTATAAATAAAAAGACTGAAGACCAGAGAAGTTATATTATTTAATTGAGGTAACACAAATTTAAAAAGCTAAATTAAAGTCTAGCCATAGTCCATGTAGTGGAAAAAAAAATAATGAAATTTACCTTCAGATAGACCTTTGAATTTCACTTCTGCCACTTACTACCTTTTGACCTTAGCAGTATTAAATATCCTTTGTTGAAGAATGGCTTTTGTGGTACAGTTTTAATAATTTACAACCTATTTTAATTTTCCTTACCCCTCCAAAGTCGTTTAACCAAAGTAAGAAGTTTTAAAATCAGGCACTTAAAAAGGGAAAGATGCCTATTAATCAGGGTAATAGAATTAAAAAGAAATAGAAATGACAGGATTCCTCAGACCCTTTTTCTATTCTAGTACCCCTAACTCCAGGTTAGAAGACTATTATGGAATATGAGTATCAACCTAAATCCTTTTGGGATGAAGAGTTCTTAATGTTTCTTAATGATTCCCCCTAGATCTGACTTATCTGCTTTCATTTGCATTCTTTGTTTAATGACAAATATTACTATAAAAATCACTTAAAATTATGCAAAGTTACCTATGTGCAACTGACAATGTCTTGCACCATTTCTTATATGTCTTTCTCAACTCTTAGGATCAGATGATCACAAATACAACTTTAAGAAATGTTCTACCTCATCCTTCATGAGTTTCTATTTCCTTATATATACGAAAGAAGATCATGATATTTTTCCGGAATTTATGTGAGAAAGACATAACATGAGAGAAGAGAGATATTGATAGTCTTCTGGACTCCTTCATATTTTGAATAATTATCTCCAGGGTAACCCCGGGAATCCCATGTTTTAGGCTTCTGGGGTTTTTCTAATTATATCCACATTTGGTAACCATAACTGTATATTTTGTAGCATGACGTTTCACTTTCCTAAATGAAAGTAACATGAAGTCTCACTTTCTTAAAAAAGATAGGTAGATGAGAGAGAGAGAGAGAGAGAGAGAGAGAGAGAGAGAGAGAGAGAGAGAGAGAGAGAGAGAGACATGGATCCTCTTTATAACTGCAGAGAAATTCTACAATATATTTTCGATAAATGCCCATGTAAACATGGAATAATCGACCATAAACTATCTTAGAAGTTGAGTATGAACTATAATTTTACTTTTTGAATTAATAATATTATGACTTATAAAAGTAGCCTCTGAGAAAAGTATCTGAGTGTGTGATATCTATTTAGGAAGCAATCATAGAAAGCATGGTAATGTAGACATTGCATTTTGGGCAACAGTTTCCTAATATTTCTAGATATAATCCTCAAATTTGAATTTAAAAAGGCTATTCCAATGGTTTATCATGCATGAAGTTTTGGAGTGTTATATAATCAGACAAGTGGATCCTTTGATCCAGTGTGCATTCTTTTACTTCCTTCATGACAATGTCAATCCTTGATCTGAGGTGTTATCTACAGGATCCCACTTTAGTTAATTAGACATTCTGTGATCTTTGTAAAAATGGTGCTGATGGAACAAATGTCAGGGAAAGAGAAATCCATAACTGTAACGTATGCTAATCTCTGTCAAGACAAATTAACATCTCAAGTTGGAAGTAGTCTTCAACGATCACTTTCCTCCAAGTGCCCAGTACATCTCCTCAGGGGATAGTATGGTAATGAGGACTCAGCATTGGTCTCTGCTGCAAGTGAGTCAGACACTGATCACTGGTAGTAGCTAGATCATCTCTGAGAAGAGAAAGCCAGTGTTGAACCCATGCATAATTTCCATTTCTGCATCATGACTATTTCATTCATGGACCCATTGGGCAAGCACTGAAGTGACTGAGGACTGACTTGCACTGGAAAAGTTATTTCATGTACCTGATGATCAAGCATCTCCTATGTTGTGGTTGCTGTCTACAGGGCTTCAGAGTAGAAACAACAATCTACATACTTGTTCCCCTTTTTATAGGTCTATCTGTATAGTACTTCCCCTAACCTTCTTGTCTCTGATCTTTCAATTTTCTCTATCTAAGGTCTTGATGACTAAACCAAATCCTACTTCCAAAAGTAGATAATATTCAAATGTATGCCCACTGAAAATAAGTCTGCTCCCATCACTGTTTTTCAGAGTCACCACTTATTGAAGCTATATAGTGATAGTGATTCTCTTTCACCCTACATCAACATATTAATACGGCCCATCTACAATATTTTTTTCTTCTCTGTCAGCTGGCCGCAAAAAATGGCCAATGAAGTCATAGGTTATTTTTATATCAGTGAAACAGAAAGGTACTATGTAGCCAAGACCACATGCTTATCTAATGTATTTGTGGTCTCTGGACCTGTTTAAATAAAATCTTGATTATAACATTTTTAACCTACAATAGATTACTTTTGCACCTGCCAGATTGAAGGATATGGCAATACTCAGCTCTTGAGACATTTCCAATCATGTATCACTTGATGTCAATGGTTAGAGCCTCACTTAATAGCCTATCAAAATTCACTTTTTGTACAGGGAATTGTTCTTATTATAAGGATTGTGGGACCTATGTGATAATTTTTCCAGTTGGAGCTTACTCAAAACTTTGTCCGGCGTTTTTATCTATTACAGGTATCCCAAGAGCTATTAAATGTCCCTGATTATGTGGCTTCAGTAGCAGAATAGGAGATACAATATAACCTGAACCAGCTGCAGTCCCCTTTTGTTTGTGCTGGGTCCTACTTAAAAGTGACACTTTTTAATTCTCCTGATAAACTAACTAAAACAGTATTCCCAAGGGTGCTACATGTCTCCACAATGTCTAAAGTTCTGCTAAGGTCATGGCCACTCCCTTGGTGAAACATTGCTTTTTTATTTTGGAGAATATATTCCCAAATTTCCCAGACTGTCAAACCATTGGGCAAAGCAATAAATCTTTACTGCTGAAAATCTTAGTTGAATGCTAATAGCTTTTTTTTTTTTTTTTTTTTTTTTTTTTTTTTTTTTTTTTTTTTTTTTTTTTTTTTTTTTTTTTTTTTTTTTTTTTTTTTTTTTTTTTTTATTGATGGAAAAGAAAAAAGAACTGCATTCTGCCAAGTTCCATAGACTGTGCTGGTCTAGTAAAAATGGTACATCTGAAATAAAAGATGCAGTTGGGATTACTTGTTGATTAATTTTATAGTGGTCTACCATCCCCCTCCATTAAGCTTTTTGTAAGGTCCATTTCTGTGAAGAAAATTGGTTGTTAACAGGAACCTCCTTTATGCTCCCTTAAAGTTTTTGAGGTTAGTAAATGATATGGCTTCTGATCTAGCATTATGAACTGAGAAAAAAGACCAATATTAGATTTCAGGGGAACATTATGATTCTTACTCCACAGACAGTGAACAACTGTGAAAATTATCTATTTTTCATGTAAACATTCTTTTTACCAGTTCTTGATATACATTTTTAGTTGTTAACTATATAAATCATACAATTTTCTTATAGGCATACCATGTACTTTGCCCTTAAAAGTCCCCCAACTCTACCACCACTCCCTATATCCAACCATCACACAACTTTAGAAATAAAGTTTTAACAGTGATTAGAGAGCCTGGTATATCCCTTTCTTCATTGTATTCTTTCACTCCCACAGGAAACATTAACTGAATTTTGTAGCAGTTTTATTCTTGACAAACTTTACTGTACTCAGTTTTCAGAAAATGTTACTAAGCTTTGCCTTTTTTACATAAATACAATGTACATATTCTTCTGTGATTTGATCTTTACTTGTTTGAGATTCATTACCTTATATTGATATTGTTTAAGTTTCATTATAATAAAATATGGCACAACTGACTTCTATTTTCCGTATGATTTCTATTTTGTTCCATCTCCATTTTTCTTAGCTAGAGTTTTACAGTATTTCTTGAAATCTAATAGGAAATACCTTCTTACCTTCTTCAATAATGTGGTTTATTCTTGGCTATTCGCTATTTGTACAAAAGGTACAATAAACATTGTTGAAATTTCCAACAAAAATCATTTAGTATCACATAAAATCTACAGACAAACTTAGAGAAAATTATATAAACAATATTTAGTAACCCAGTGTGTGACTATATGGTGTTTATGTGTATATATATATATATCTATGTTTGTACATGTGGATATGTACACATACATATATGGCCTTTAAATTTATTAATTAATAAAAAAATCTTCAATTATTTATTTTATTTTTATTTATTCATAATTTTAAATGATACAATTAATTGATAAAAAATTATATTATTAATAATATTAGTATCATAATATTAATTATGTGAAGTAACAATAAACATATGTGATATTAATATAAACTTACATGATTTGTATACCTTATTAAAAATTATCTGATATATTTATTTGTATGTTGTTTTATTTTACAAGTATAAGTTATAATTTTAAAAATTTATTCATGTCTGAATATATTTTTTCTGGTGAATAAAAACAATAGACTTTTACATAATATTTTGTATTTATCAGATTTACCAAGTTTCTTTAGCTCTTATAATTTATTGGTGGATTTTTGTGCATTTCTAAACATACAATGTTATACTATACAATTAATTAATTAATTAACTTGAGAAAAATTGATCATATTGAGCTCTGTAGGCTTATTTCTGGTGTTAAAAAAATATTTTCAACATTTAACCATTGTGTGTGGGAATTCTTTTAGGGAATTTTTTTTCGTCTATATGTACTTTATTAAGATAAGTTTCCTTCTATTCCCTAGTTGTAAAACTTTCTTTCTTTTAAAAAAATCTTGATTTAATGCTAAATTTTGTTTTCTTACAACTAAAAAAATATGATTTTCTCTTTTAATTTATTATGTGTTAAATTATAAAACCTGATTTTCTTATGTTAATTCAACTTTACATTTGTGAGATAAACCAAGTCTTTCATTAAAAATATAATGACTTAAATAATTTTTTTACTAATGTATCTGTAAACCTAAAATGGTACTGCTGATTGGCATATATGGGGGTAATTTGGAGAAATTTTATTAATAATAATTTTACTCTTGGAATCAGCAGTGTTTATTTATTGTTCTATATTTTTTTCTGATAATCAGAAATATTTTGGAATAAATATAAAGGAATATTTTTTACTCTTTAGATTGTTCTAATAGTTTTTGTCATGTGATCATCCTTCAGCTTCTTTTTGTTTATTTATTAAATAAAACTCACTATTGTAATAAAAGCAGGGGAAATAGAATAAGGAGCATTTTAATTTTGCTAATTGTTTGCTTTACTTATGGGAAGTAAAAATAATTCTTCCCACTACATTTTAGCTACTATAAAGTATTTTACTTATTTTTTCAACTTTATTGAAGTATAATTGACTATTAAGATATGTATATATTTAATATGTACAACTGCATGATTTAATATACTTGGACATTGTGAAATCACCATAACCAAGTAAACAAACACATGTGTCATCTCACATCTCACATCTTCCTTTTTGTGGCAGAAGATTAAAAACACTTAAGATTTACCCACTAGCAAATTTTAAGTATTCAATACAGTGTTGTTAACTGTATTCACATTATGTACATTCAATTTTCAGAACTTAGTCATCTGTCATGATTAAAAATTTATACTTTTACCAAAATATTTCCATCCTCCCCTGACCCTAGCCCCTTATAACCATCATTGTACTTTCTGCTTCTATGAGTTTGACTATTTTAGATTCCACATATAAGTGGGATCATGCAGTATTTGTTTTGTAGTTTATTGTCTTTTTATCATTAGGTGTTTCAATGCCTTTAAAGATAGTATTAAAATTTACTATATTTGTATAAATCTATATTATAATTAATATCTCTCTCTCTCTCTACACACACACACACACACACACACACACACACACACACACACACACACACTCTGTACCTTGTCAAAATAAATGTATGGCTTTCTACATATAAGCATACATTTACATAAAAGCTTATTATATTCACATCTGTTTATATAATTAGCCATATGCATGAATGCACATACACCACTTTAAAAAGATGTTCTCTTATTAACAGAAGAGAAGATTCAGCACAGTATCAATTAGGTGTCATATTCTCTTCTAAATTTGAGGTTAATCATTTGTGGCAAAACGTATGTTACTCAACAAATATTTATAGAATGAAGCAATTAACATTCACCTTCTTTAAAGTATTCTTTGTCAATTGGTAAAATAGAATTTTTACAAACTTAATAAATAAACTGTAAATATATTTATTATAAAATGATATATAGTTTAATTTGTGATTTAAGTTTTATGTTTTTAAATATTTTTTTATAATGACAGTGCTTTACAGGTATAACTCTCATGTAATAAACTTTATAAAATCATTGGTACAATGTTACACTAATTTTAACATAACATTTGCATTATAAATTAAATATAAAATTTTATATATGTAGTTCATAGATTATTGGATAGATTATATGAAAAGACCTAGTCTAAGAAAATACTAGAATTAATACATAAATTTAATAAAACAGGAAACTAGTTAAAGCAAAATAAAAATTAACTGTATTTCTATAACCTAGCTATATAAAAATTTTTTAAAATACAACTACCAAAACAATTTCATTCAAAATAGCATCAAATTTTCCTTCTTGTCAATGAAGTAAATGCAAAACTCATGTTGAGCATAATGAGTGGGTGTCCATTGTAGTGGTGGTGGTAAGGAACCATAATGAACTTGTGAGTGTTTTCAGAGCCTAAGCAGAACCAGCAATTCTCCACAGGTAGGAGAAGATTATGGTCTATTGTAGAACATTCCAACCTAATTAGTGTAAGGAAGATTTCTCACTGTGGAGACAGATTCCAAGTAGGGTAGAAAGAGATCCTTACGGTATGGAAGAAATTATAGAGAAATAAGGTCATATGTGTACAGTCCAAAGTCATTGAGAACCCAAAAACATAAAAAAAAAAGAAAAGAAAAGAATGCTTTTGCAACTTTGTGGAATTAAAAATTTCCAAAAACACCAAATTATAAATAATAAATAAAACAAAATTATAAATTGGACTTTATCAAAATTAAATATCTACTCTTTTTCTTTTAAAGTTAATTTTGTTGTGTCCTATAGGACATATCTGTCTTCCTCAGGCTGCACATATTTTTCTGTCTTTTTCTTCTAAATGCACTATTGTTTTAGCTTTCATTTTTTTTTTTAGTAGTAGTACTTTTTTTTTTTCTTTTAGGCAAGGCAACCCTTGATTGACCTCACAGATTGCAAGGACCTTGTCAATTTACAATCTCCTATTTTTATCTATCATCTATCTATCTATCTATCTATCTATCTATCTATCTATCTATCTATCTATCATCTATCTATCATCTAACTAGATATTTAATTTTTTATACCTACAGCTCCTGGTCTTTCTAGGAGGTCTCCCATCCAAATACTACCCAGGTGGGACCCTGCTTAGCTTCCAAGATCAGATAGGATCAGGCTTTTTCAGGGTAGCATGGCCATAAGACAACTTTCACATTTTTACAACTAATTTTTGAGTATGTTATGAGGTAGAGTCAGTATTTGTTCTTTTTTTTTTCCAAGTAAGAATATCCAGTTGCCCGGCACAATTTAGTGAGAACATCTCTGTTCAATGAATTACAATAGTGACCAATATATGTGTGTCTGTTTCTATACTCTTTTTCTCTATTCAGTCAACTATTTCGATGGTTTTATTGCAATAATTGTAATTTTTATAGTAAATTTTAGAAAGTTGCAGTATAAATCCTCTTTTATTTTCAAAATTACCACAAGTACTCTAGATTCTTTGCATTTCTATATTCATTTTAGTACTATTTTAGCAGTTAATATAAATAGTTTTTGATATTTTGATTGAAATGACATTAAACATATTAATTTGATAAGAATTTAAATCTTAAAAAATTGTCTCTTTCAATTCACTTACATGAGGTATCTATTAATATGTTTAGGCTTTCTTTATTTTTCCTTGTATTCATAATTCTTCTGTCTCCTGGTTCCTCTTATCTAATTTCTTGCCTCTTCCTCTCTATTGCCTCATAGATTTGATTTACTTTTCTCTTTTGATTTCTTTATGTTTGCCAACTATACTAGTTTCTTATTGACACTGTTACAAATCACAATCATAGTGACTTAAAACACCACAAATTTATTATTTTACAATTCCAGAAGTCAGAAGTCTAAAATTAAAGTTTCTTTCTCCTCGTTACCTTTGTTTCTGTTATTGTATCCCCTAACCCTGACTCTGAATCTTCTTCCTTCCTCTTATATAGACTCTTATGATTATATTGAGTATCTAGAGATAATTCAGGATAATCTCTTCATTTCAATGTCTAATTTAATCACAGCTACAAAGTTTTTTTGTTTGTTTTTTGTTTGTTTGTTGTTGTTGTTGTTGTTTTATGAAGTAACAGATCTACAGGTTTTGGGAATCAGAATGTAAATTTCTTTGGTGGGCCATTATTCTGTCTACCAAATCAAGCTTACTGTTTTCTGGCTCTAGCAGGTAATGAGGCTGAATTAATTTAAAAAAAATGATCCATCTAATAAAGAGATCTTAAAAAATTCTATTAGGGAGTTGGACTCTCCTCCCCCCAAAATAATAAGTCACAATTTGAAAGAAAAGGTCTTGTAAGTCTGCTACCTCAGTCTATTAGACATTAATTTAATTTGAGCAAATCCCTTATTCTTATGCTTGATTTTCTGGTATTATGAATTAGAGGAGTAAAAAGTTAAAAAACACCCTACAGTTCTCAATGTGTATGAATTTTTCAGTGTTACTCATAACTTCTCACCTATTCTATAATAGCACAGAATCAATTATTCTTAAATACTGGCAACTACTTCTCTCTCCATAAATTCTAATAAATGAGTATATAGTTTTAGTTAAGCAAGGTGAATAAGTTTGGAGAGCTACTTTGTAGTCAACAATAATATAGTGTACACTTAAACATTTGTTAGTAACATAGATCACAAACTAAGTGTTCTTACCATAGTAAAATATAATTTAATTTAAAAATAAAAAAATAGTTTTCTATTTTTGGTGAATGGCAAACACCAAATGGAAGACTAGACAATAAAATTACAAAATAATAAGTAGACATTAGAAAAGAAAATAAGGCTTTGCTGGATATATTTACTTCTTTAGGACAGTAAATTTAATTGGTTTTTAGTAACTAAGCATTTGCATTTTTTTTTATTAGCCTTGTAGTTACTGGAAAATAAACCACTAATTTTAGTGATAAGTTCACTTTCAGTTCTCATTTACAACATTTCTCAATCTCCCTCCCCCCACCCCTCTCGTTGTGTGTGTGTGTGTGTGTGTGTGTGTGTGTGTGTGTGCACTACATAGATATTATAGTGCAAATTTGAGAAATGCTGTACCAGGGGCTAGATGTTATTTTAAAATAAAAATGCCTACTCTTCTATGTGGCAGGTAGAACATTATACAATCTTTTCAAGATATGTTTTTATTTATATCAGAGTCATTAGGAAAGCATTTCTTTATAGCACTTTATTGTGTCATAATTCTTACTAGAAGTCCAAAGGTTTTTCTCCCAGGGTCTACAAGAAAGAAATCTGTCAATTATTTCTTGACTAAAGTTGAATTTTTGTGCTGCCTGGGAACACTATTTTTTCTATTTATCAATTTTATTCTCTTATACTTCTTTCATTATAAAAATATTAGTAAAAAAATGTGAAAGGAAACATTCTCAATGAGCTTATTTCAGTGTACACCTCGCAAATGTCTATCCCTATTTAAAAGGTGATACTATAAATTATAAGGACATTCTGATTTTACTTTATTTTAGAATAAATTTACTTTTATTTAATTAAAAATTAAGAAAATAGTATTATTACAAAACACTGATAAAAAATGTCAAATTTCTAGTTTATATTCTCACAGAGCATAATACAATCTTAGCAAATTGCTACACCATTGTGTTAATATTATAGTCATCCCAGTAATAAACCTGATAAAAGTGAACAATATCATCAAAATAGATTATTTTGTTAAAAAGGAACTTACCTAATAGGGAATGGTGAAAGAGGTTTATCAGCACTTTTAGTTTCTATATATGAGCTAGGAAGATATTTCTGTATTATTTCCTCACAAACACATTAAATGACAGTTTTTCTTCTCAAAATATCACTATTTAAAAATGTGTTAATTATGCTAATACTAATTAAACTATATCTTGGTCAACATAATTATTTTATATTATTTTATCCTATAGTTAACAATTGAAATAGTCTACGTAAGATCTTCATAATATCATACTTTGTACTTAAAGACCCCAATAAATAGTTCTTATCTTATACATAAAACCAGAGGTTCTAACTAAATCCCACAGATTATCCATCATTTTTATTCATAAAACAAGAAAATAACTTCTGTGATATGTGCCATGCCTGTGGTTATAAAGAAAAAAACATTTTTAATGAGTGTAGCTGTAATTTAGTTTTGGTCATTATCATTTGGCAAATCATTTACTCTTTTTTGAGAACAGTTTGCTTATCTGTAAGACAAGAAGGATATATATATTAAATACCTCTAAATTATTGCTTAATTTTATCATGTACTTTTGTTCTTTGCAAAAGCCTTTACCTTAATTTATTATAAAGCCCACTGAAGACAATACACATATACATTTCACATATGTCACTAAGATATTGGGATTTTCATATATCTCAGAAATTAATTAACTAAAATGGTAATAAATATAATAAGAGAAATAATTTTCTTTTACTGAGTACCCACTAACATTTAATTATTGGAAGGGCTATGCATAATAAATAATTTAAATCTCAACACATATGTGTTCCTTTTCCATTATTTGAGGAAATGAGCTCTAAGAAATTGTACTATTTCCTTTGTAAAGTGGCTAATAAATATTTAAAGTTTTATATATTCAGATCTTTAACTGCCATGCTATATATATTTTTTTCCAAAATTGAGGAAGACAAATGTGTTTCTTCATTGATAAAACAAAAATGGTTGATTAATAAAGTTCTTCATAAAAAAAAATTCTGATCTTAAATTTTCTCAAGAATTGGAGATTTTCTTATAAGTAGTGCAGTATTCTAAAATTATTTTCCCTATATTTTGAGTTATCAGCAATAATAATGACTTGTTAGCAATTTGTTATGCAAAATCCAAACAGATTCATGAGAATTTTTTATTAAAAATTATTAGGGTGACATTAATAATATATATATAATAAAATATTATTCAGCCATAAGAAAAGCTAAAATCCTGCCATTTGGGACAACATAGATGTATCTTGAAATTATTATGCTAAGAAAATTAAGTCAGATGAAAAAATTTGAAACTGTATGATTGTACTCATATATGGTGCCAAGAGCCAGCCGGCTAAGATCGAACAGTTCCTAACAGGGGAGTGAGGATTGAGAAAAAGAGGGAGAGAGAGAGAGACAGAAGATAGAGTCGGGAGGGCCAACAGTGAATACTGAGCCCCGAATTTATTTAGCACAGCATATATGTACCCTTGGAAGAGCCTGAGAAGCAACACCCAACATATGCAAATCATTGCTGACCTTTACATAAATTCTCTCAAAACATCTTTCTTTGTTCCTGTGTCTCTATTCCCTGGGGCAAGGAACATTCAACTCTTTCCATTAAGCCAATCTTCCTCCTTCAGTACAGAGCCCACCTGCTCTGCTAACTTCTAGCTTGCAGGCAACTCCAATCGGGTCTGCAGGGCATTTAGCAAGAATGGCTCCTAACAATATGGAATATAAAACTGAAAGCAAGGAACAAACATGGCAAACAGAGACTCATGGACATGAACAGTGGATTAGTGATCTCTGGGAATTTTTAAAATAAGATGCTTTAAAAGATATTGCTTATGGCTAATTATTCTATGATTCAATCTTTAGATTTAATGCATGTAGGAGTGTTTAGTCAGAAAAATAATTAATGAAATAATTATGAAATATCATTACTAATGTTAGAGGTAAACAAAAAATTTGTTTAAAATTGAGATCTCACTTCCCCTAAGAGATAATTTTTTTGATAGAAGAAAAATAAAATAATTTTAGAAATCATTTAATTTATTTATTTTCTAAAAATTCTTTTATGTCTCCTAGTCTTTACTCAAAGAATAATTGTATCTATTTTGTTAATCTAGTTAGAAATGAATTAATTTATAGTTTACCTATAATTACTTTATGATGAGAATTTTAATTTAATTTGATATTTTATTATTTATCTTCAGTAATTCAGAAGTATGAAAGATAATACAATTTTGCCTAAAATGTTTATGTATATTGCTGACTCTTTGATAAGCATTATAAATTTGAGTAATTTTTAAAGTTAAAAACACAACGTTTATGATTGTCTGACATAACTTCAATTTATTTAATCATTGTTAAAAATTAAATTTTATTTTTAAGAAGTTAGTCATAAATTGCTAATTAGCATTAATGAGAATTTTGTGTCAATTTTCATAAACTTGCAATATTTCATGAAAACTATAAAACATGGTATAAGAAATTCTGAAAGTAATAACATAGATTATATTTAAAGAGATTATATGCTCTAGTTTTATTGAAAATAATATTACTCCATAATTAATAAATGTAAAATTATCTTTCTTATGTATGGTTTTATTAGCAAATTGTGCTTAAATTTAAAGTTTAGCAATCTTATATTGAATATCCGTAAAAAGTAAATACATAATAATATTAAATACTTTTGGAAATATTGAGGAATCCATTCTCCAACTACAATAATGTACAATACACATCCTCCCTTATAAATAATGCTTCTTGCAAACATTTTATTACATTAAATATTTCACTTTTGCATACAACAGAATTTAACTAACTACCTTGTATACTTTTTTACATTATATGTAAGTAAAACCATGTTGAAAAATCTTTGCTTAAGAGCTTATCTTCAGTACTTTTCTTATATAACTCATAAGAAGAGATTGTTTTTGTCAAATAAATGAATGTTTAAGGCTTTTACAACACATTACTTAATTGTCTTCAACAGTATGTGAATGTAGTCTCTCTTGAGCTACAAGTTCTACTTAATGAGGACTGTAGTTACATTTTTTAATGTTTTAGTATTCATATCTATTATATATACAATATAAATTGCTGCCTTTAGTACAAAAATTGTTTTCATCTATAAATTTTTGAAGCAGAATTCTTCCCTGTAGTATATTGATTCCAATTCCTGCTTTTTTAATTTTTTTAAAATCATTCCTTTTCGATCCATTATTTTTAACTTTTCCCTCAATGCTTTTAGAACCCTGTTACTTATTATTACCATAATATTTGGTCTTACTTTGTGTGCCAGTCTGAAAATCTTATGAGAGATGATATAGCCTGTTTGGTATATTCATATTTCTGGTATGATAGTGTTAAATCTTTTCATTAATATTATCTCATTCATTTTGTTGTCTAATTTCTTTTCTTTGTCTTTTAAAATGTTTTTTGGTTTAAAAGGTTTTTTTTAAATTAATTAATTAATTAATTTACTTATTTATTTTTATGGTAACATTTGGTTATCTAAATTATATATATATATATATATATATATATATACATATATATATATATATATATATACAAACACACACACACTCTGTGTTCACCTTCCATAGTTAGATTTTTTTCTGTCACCACATATTTGACCCTCTTTACCTGTCTACATCTCTCCTCCCTCTACCTGCTATCCTCTGGTAACCACTAGTATAGTTCATGTCGATAAGTCTTTGCTTGTTTGTCTTTTTCATTTTGTTGCTTTTAGGTTTATATCCCACATATAAGTGATATCATGTGATTTTCAACTTTTTCTGTCTGGCTTATTTTGCTTAGCATGATTATCTTGAGGTCCATTCATGTTTCACAAATGGCAATATTTCATTTCTTCTTATGGCTGAGTAATATTTCATTGTATATATGTAACACTGCTTTTTTAGTCAATCATCTATCGTAGAACACTTCAATTGCTTCCATGTCCTGGCCACTGTAAATATGAATATCGGATATTTTTTTAGATATGGACTTTCAAGTCTTTGGAGTAAATAACCAGTAGTAGGTTTGCTGGATCATATGGTAGGTCAATTCTTAGTTTTTTGAGGAACCTCTATACTGTTTTCCATAATGGCTGTACCAATTTGCAGTTCCACCAGTATGAGGTTTCCTATTTCTCCATATCCTCTCTAGCATTTATTGCTTGTCCCGTTGATTATAGCTATTCTAACAGGTGTGAGATTATATCTTATTGTGGTTTTGATTTGCATTTCCTTAATAGCTAGTAATGTTAAGCATCTTTTTAAATATTTGTGGGCCATTTATTTGTATGTCCTCTAGAGAGAAGTATCTGTTCAGGTCCTCTGTCCATTTTTTGATTGAATCATTTGTTTGTTGTTGTTGTTGTTGTTTATAGAGTTATATGAGTTCTTTGTATATTTTGAATATTAGGCCCTTATCGGAGGCATTGCTTGTAAATATGTTTTCCCTTTCAGATGGTTGTCTCTTTACTTAGTTGATGGTTTCATTTGCTTAGCAGAAACTTTTTAGTTTTGTTGTAGTCCCATTCATTTATTTTAGCTTTTACTACCCTTGCTTTTGAGGTCAAATTCACAAAATCCTCCTTAAGTCCAAGGTCCTTGAGTTTAGTTCCTATGTTTTCTTCTATGCATTTTGTTGCTTCAAGTTTTATATTCAAGTCCCTAATACGTTTTGAATTAATTTTTGTGTGTGGTGATAGAAAATAGTCTAGTTTCATTCTTTCACAGATGGCTTTCCAGTTTTCCCAACACCATTTATTGAAGAGGCTTTTCTTTCTCCTCTGTATGTATTTGGCTTTTTGTCGAAAATTATTTATATATATATGAAGAATTTACTTTTAGACTCTTGATGCTCTTCCACTGGTCCATGTGTCTATTTCACTGGCAATACAATACCATGATGTTTAATTACTGTCTCTTTGTAGTATAATTTGAAGCCAGGAAGAGTGATGACTCCAGCCTTTTTCTTTTTTCTCAGGATGGCTTTGGCAATTTGGGGTATTTTGTGTTTCCATACAAATGTGACGATTTTTTTGTTGTTGTTCTATTTCTATATAAAATGCCCGTGGGATTTTGATGGGGATTGCATTAAATCTGTATAATGCTTTAGGTGATATGGTCATTTTAACTACATTGTTTCTTCCAATCCAAGAACACAGAATATCTTTTTTATTTCTCTGTATCGTCTTCAATTTCTTTTAATAGGTTGTTGTAGTTTTCATTATATAGGTCCTTCACATGTTTCGTTAAATTTATCCACAGGTATTTTATTATTTTTATTGCAATTGCAAAAGAAATTATTATTTCTACTTTTTCTGACATTTCATTACTAGAATATAGAAATGCTATGGATTTTTGAACTTTGATTTTGTATCCAGAAACTTTACTGTATTTGCTTATTGTTTCTAGTAGTGTTCTTGTGGAGTCTTTAGAGTTTTCTATATAGAGAATCAAATCATCTGCAAACAGTGATAGTTTGACTTCTTCGGTTCCTATTTGGATGCCTTTTATATCTTTCTCTTGCCTGATTACACTTGCTAGGCTCTCCAAAGTTATATTGAATAAGAGTGGTGATACTGGACAGTCTTGCCTTTTTCCTGATCTTACAGAGTTTTTTTAGTTTTTAACTATCATATGGCCTTTGTTATGTGAAGGTACTTTCCTTCTATCCTGATTTTGTTAAGTGTTTTGATCACAAAATGATGCTGTATCTTGTCAAAGGTTTTTTCCACATCAATTGGCATGGTCATATGATTCTTATTTTTTAATTTGTTTATGTGGTGTATCACATTAATTGAGTTGTGTATATTGTCCCTGGGATGTGGCCCACTTGTTTGTGGTGTATAATCTTTTTAATATGTTGCTGTATTTGGTTAGCTAGTATCTTGTTTAGGATTTTTGCATCTGTGTTCATGAAAGATATTGGTCTGTAGTTTTCTTTTTGGTGTGTTATCTTAACCAGATTTTGGTATCAAAGTAGTATTGGCCTCATAAAATGAGTTGGAAAGTACTGCCTCCTCTTTGATTTTTTGGAAGAGTTTGAAGAGAATAGCTATTAAATCTTTGAATGTTTGGTAGAATTTACTGGTGAAGCCCATTGGTCCTAGACTTACTTTTCGGTAGGTTTTTGATGATTCTGTCAATTTCCATACAACTGATAGGTCTATTTAGATTTTCCAATTTTTCTTGATTCAGTCCAGGAAGGTTATTTTTTTTAAGTACTTGTTCATTCTTCTAGGTTATTAAATTTGGTGATAGATACTTTTTTTATAGTATTCTTGTATGATCCTTTGAATTTCTGTGATATTAGTGTAATTTCCCCTCTTTCATCCCTGATGTTGTTTACTTGTGTCCTTTCTCTTTATTCTTTAGTGAGTCTGGCCAGGTGTTTGTCAATTTTATTAACCTTCTCAAAGAAATAGCTCTTTGTTGCATTTATTTTTTCTATTGTTTTTTGTTGTTGTTTTTTTTCAATTTCATTTTTTTCTGCTCTAATGTTGTTTATTTCTTTCCTTCTACTGACTTTAGGCTTCATTTGTTCTTCCTTTTCTAGTTTTTTAAAATGAAGGGTAAAGTTGTTTATTTGGGTTCATTCCTATTTTGAGGGATAGGCCTGTAATGCTATGAACTTTCCTTTTACAACCACTTTGCCATGTCCCAAAAGTTTTGATAAATTGTACTATCATTATCATTCATTTCTATGTATCTCTTGTTCTCTCTTTTTATTTCTTCTCTGACCCAGTTATTCTTCAGTAGTGTGTTATTTCATCTGCATGTATTTGTGGTTCTTCCTGATATCTTTTTGCAGTTGATCTCTAGTTTCAAAGCATTATGATCAGAGAATATGGTTGGTATAATTTCAACCCTCTTATATTTGTTGAGCCTATCTCTGTGTCCCAGTATGTGGCCGATTCTTGAGAATGTTGCATGTGCACTATGGAAGAATGTATAAGCAGTTTTGGGGGGATAGAAGGCTGTTTAAATGTCAATTATGTCCAGTTAGTCTAATATGTCATTTAAGGATGTTATTTCCTTATTGATATACTGTTTGGATAATCTGTCCATATCTGACAGTGGAATATTTAGGTTCCCTACTATAATAATGTTTGGTCTGTTTCTCCCTTTAGTTCTGATAGTAATTGCTTTACATATTTCGGGACTCCTTGATTGGGAGCATAGATATTAATAAGTGTTATGTCTTTTTGGAGTATGATTCCCTTTCATTATGAAGTTTCCCTCAGTATCTTTCTTTACCTTTTTCTTATTTTGAAGTCAATTTTGTCCATTATTAGTACCATTATTCCCACTTTTCTATGAATGCCATTTGCTTGAAATATCATTTTCCATCCTTTCATTTTGAGTCTATATTTATCTTTGGAACTGAGATGTGTCTCCTGCAGATGGCATATGGTTGGGTTTTCTATTTTGGTCCATTCTGCAATTCGGTGCCTTTTTATTAGTGAGTTCAGTCTATTTACATTTAGGGGCATTATTGAAATATGATATCTTCTTATAGTCATTTTACCTTTTGCTTTCTGTTTTCATTTCTTCCTTGTTCTTGTGTTTCTGTTTTCTTTATTTTGGTTGTTTTTTGTGGTGTGGTTATCAGTATGAATATGTAAAAGGCAGTTACATATATATTGTGGTCCATTTTCTCCTGTACATGCTCTATCTCCATTACCACTTGCAAATTTGGATCTTTGAATCCTCCCCTTTTCAGTCATTGTTGTCTCAATTTGTGCCTATGTATGTTGAATGTTCATTACTATCTTCCTATAGCAATTCTCTTCTTATTATGTAAGCTTATAATACCCTGTTCTTAGTAAGGGTTGCACTTCTCTGCTTCTATTTGCCTGATAGTCACCTTACTCCTAATTATGTTTTTATTATTTTTTTTAGTCATTTTGTTTTAGGTGACCTGACTGCTTTTATTATTTCCTATAGTGCAGGCCTCATAGTAGAGAATTCTCTCAATTTTTGTATGTCTGAAAAGGTCTTAATTTCTCCTTCATATCTAAAGGAAAGTTATATACATTATTCTAAGCTGGTAGTTCTTTTCACTTAATAGTTTAAATATTTGATTCCATTCCTTTCTGGATTGTAAAGTTTGCTTTGAGAAGTCTGAGGATAATCCTAATGAGTTTTTTTTTATAAGTTACCATTTTCTTCTCACTGACTGCCCTGACAATTCTCTCATTGATTTTTCAGAATTTTAATACAATATGTCTTGGTGAAGGCCTTTTCAGGTTGAGATAATTGGAAGTTCTGTTGACATTTTGAATTCCAAGCTCCAGCTCATTTCTTTTTTTTTGTCAACTGTTTGTCTGAAAATGCTTTTTTTCCTCGCCTTTGATAATGCCCATTATTTTTATTATCTCTCCTGATGGTATCAGCTAGCTCTTGTATTTCTCTTTCATTATTTTTCATTCTTCAGTTTCTCTCTTCTTTCTTCTGATTTATTTCTAGATTTCTGTCCTTGATATTACTGATTATTTCCTCCATTTAGTCAACTCTATTTCCAAAGCTTGCTATTTTATTTTTCAACTCTTGCAGTGTTTTTTTTTCAACTCCAGAAGATCTATTCTGTTCTTTTTGAGGGTTTCAATCTCCTTGCTCTGCTCATCTAATTGTTTTTTTTTTTCAATTCTTGAAATTGTTGATATGATTAATTTCAGAACTTGCTGTTTTGTTTTGATTTTTTCAAAAGTTCCATCTTGAATTGTCTTTTATTTGAGTCACATATTTCTATGTCTGTAAGCTTACTTTCTGGAGATTTTTCTCTTTCTTTCTGTAATGTCTTGTCACCTTGTTTGTTCATGATGTTAAATGGACTATTCTTCTGTCTGGGCATGAATGGAAATGTATTCTGCTTTTTTTCCAGAAAGATTTATTATATAAAGGTCTTTCTTTAGCCTGTTGTAAAAAAGGCACTTTTCTTTTGGTTTCCAGTAGGTGGCATCTAAGCCTCTTGGATCCCTGCTTTATATAAAGCTTTCATATTGTCTTTTTATTTTCTTGTAGATATTTAATTACGCTTGCTACCTCTGTTTCAGTCTCTGCTAGTGTTAACAACAGTTACGGTAACATTTGCTTAGATTCCCCTGAGGCTCCCCGTTATTCGGTCTTGGAGGTTATGTGGGGAAGGGCCCTCTGAGTTGAGGTCTGGGGTGTTGAGAACTGTTTTTGATGAGTGCCCTGCAGAAAGGGTTAAAGCTGCTTGCAAAGGGCTGGCAGACTGTGGTCTGCAGGTGTAGGAGGAGGGAGTTCTGATTAAGACTCAAGGCAAAGAGTTGAACGGTCCTTGACCTAAGGAGCAAATATGTTTTGAGAACACTTGGTCTCCTGTGTGAATGTCAGCAATTGTATTGCATATCTGTGGGTTTCACTTCTCATGCTCTTCCAAAGGTATAAATATGCTGTGCTAAATAAACTTGGGGCACAGTATTTACTGTTAGCCTTCCTGACTCTATCTTTTGTCTCTCTGTCTTTTTTTTCTTATCCCCACTTCCCCTTTCAGGAACCGTTCGCTCTCGAGACTAATTTGCTCATTAGCACCTGGCTCCAGCACTGGGGGTTTCAGCTCCCTGACACTGGTGTTCTGACATGTGGTAGCTCTGATGTGCAGATCTCACGCAGACATGTGCTGGGGTGCAGTCTGGGTGTTTTTTGTTGAGTTCAAATGTACAGCTTATTGTTTCAAGTGGAGAGGTATAGAGATGTCTCTCACTCCACCATGTTTAAGAATTTTTTTAATATTTATTTTATATTATTTTTATTTTAGTAGTTATAATCATTTTTCATCAAATCCAAGTAATATGAAAAATAATATCTATCTGTATTCCTTTAACACCTTATTTTTTCAAGATCACCATAAACTTTATTAATTTTCATATTATAATGCTCAATACAATGTCCAGCTAAGTTACTAGAATTGAAAAGAGTTGAGCTAGATTCCTAAGCATAAAAAAAAAATAAATATAACATCGTTTCCTATATACAAAACAAACATAAAATAAACTCAAAACTCCTTCTAAAATGTTAGACAATAATAAAGGTGAAATACCACTAATATATCTACAGAAAGATATATGCTAGGCCTCTATGGTTAAATAAAGCAGTTTCTGGAAAGGCTTTATAAAGGACCAAATAAATTATATTCTTAAATTGAAAAGCTTAGTATTGTAAAGATGTCAATTCTTCCTTAAAATTTTTATGGATTTAGTGTAATTAATTCTAACTAAAATCTTACCAGATTGTTTAGGGAAACTTGATAACTCATTTTAAAATTGTATAGAAAAGCAAAAGTCCAATGAAAGCTTGAGAAATTGTTGATTAAGAACCAGGTGAGAAGATATGCCTTGCCAAATATCTAGACTTTCTTTAGTTCTGTAGTAATTAAATGTCTATGTTATTAATTCAAATATATATTAATAAGTATATATATATGTGTGTATATATATATATATATATATATTTGAATAGAGTCCAGAAATGCACCATACATTAACATAGCCTTCAAATATGACAGACAATGTGAGGAAATTGACAGAGGATGACTTGATATTCATCAGAATAAAAAAAAAATTGAACATCCTACTTTACAACATATACAACTCAGGCATTTTCAATGATTAAATATATAAAGTAAGGTAAGACAGAATATATTCACAATCTTGAGATTATGAGGGAATTCTTAAATAAGATGGGAAAAAGCAACAATGCTAGGGAGTAAAAGAGAATATAACAAAATATGACCTTTGCACAAACTATTTGTTGTAATTTTCCCATTCTGCAAATTTTTTTATCTCAGTAGGCAACATTTAGATACCTTAGTAACAGTTTGACCGTGTAATATGTCTATTGAATCTAATTATTTTTAAAATTTAAAATATCTCTGCATTTTTAATTTTATTTAAATATATATTTTACATTTTACTAAAGCATCAATTGGTCAATGACTGCATTTTTAAATATGTGGTGAGAGAAGTAGCAAAACAGACAACATTAAAATTAATATATATATATATATATTCAGTATATATATGTATATACATATATATATATGTATTCAGTAAGAAACTTCAAGAGTAAAAAGTAAAAAAGTAAAAAGACAGCCACGGGCTGGAAAATGGTTGAAACATATTAATCACCAATGAGTTTTATGATAAAAAATCATAGATATTTGTAAAAAATCAAATCACCTAGAAAAATGAGGGTGGGGTGCCAGAGTCCACCGGATGAGATCGAACAGTTCCCGAGAGGGGGAGTGAGGATTGAGAAAAGAGAGAAAGAGAGTGAGAGAGAGACAAAAGATAGAGTAGGGAGGGCTCACAGTGAATACTGTGGCCCCAAGTTTATTTAACACTGCATATTTATAACTTTGACAATGCATAAAAAACAAAACCCACACACCTGTAACAATTGCTTGACATTTACATAACTTCTCTCACCTGTTTTTCATTAAGCCAAACTTCCTCCATCTGCAGGGAGCCAGCCTGCTCTGCAAACTTCTGGTTTGCAGGCAACTTTAACTTGGTCTGTAAGGCCTCCAGCTGTAGGGCATTCAGCTGTAGGGCATTCGGCAAGAATGGCTCCCAACAGTAGGGGTAAATAAACACTTTATGAGGATTCCAATGTCCAATGACATACGAGAATTACTCAACCTCATATTTGTCATGGAAATTTGTATTAAAACTGCAGCATAGTCTTGTAAATCTAAACATGGGCAAGAATGCTAACCAGCAGGAGTGCTTGCCAAACAGGACTGGCCAACACCCTTCTGAAAGCTCATGGTAGCATGCAGTACTAAAGCGAAGAACACACCATGAGAAACAATTCCATGCCAAGTCTAAGAAACCAACAAAAATCTTATCGTACCACCCAAATGACAGAAAGGGGAAATTTTTAGCACAATGAGAACATGCAAATGTCAATCACCAGCCTGTTGGATAAAGAAATGGTGGTGTATCCATGCTGTGGAAGAGTAACCAGCAGTGAAGATCAACCAGACACAGCTTGGGGCACCCGGTGAACTCAGCACACAGACAGACACAGCTTTATACCCTCTGGTTCTGAAGGATCTTCAGGAAGCTGAAGGGACATACTCCTCTATAAATTAAGTAGAGTTCTGGGGTGAAAGAGGTCTTGTCCACAAAGCCATACCCCTGTTGGTATCCTGAGGCCAGGCTGGGACTGGGGCTGGGCTAGGACAGTTTGAGATACTTGCTGAGAGCCCTGTACAGGGGTTCCCCAGGCCTGGTCATGACTGCAAATATTGGAGAGGCTTGAATTCTCCAGAGAGTCTGTGCAGAGAAGACTGTGTTTACCACTAGCCCCTACTCTAACCCCAACACAAGATTGCAGGTTGCAGGGTGAATTTCCTGGCTTCCTCCAGCCCTGCAGTTACTGGAGCTCTTGCTATAGTTGGCTGCTGTCGTGAGTGTTTAACCCAGTGGTTTCTGAACTACACTTGCACTTAGTACTTGCTCTTTTCAAAAGTGCTTTTCTCGATCTCACTGCTATTCATTGCTGTAGACTGTGCTCCTGAGGCTGGTCTCCTCTGGGTGTAGGTGGAAACCTGAAGAGGGTGGAGTACTCAGGAGATATTTAGGTTCTTAAATTCTGGTTCCTGCTTTGTTCCTGCATGTGAGGCTCTTACCTACAGGCTTACGGCTTAAATGCTACCCTCCATGCTATGCCCACCTAACTGGTGCTGGGACCTTCTCTCTCATCATAATGCAAAAAATAGAACATTAACTGCTTAAACCTTCACAGCAATGAAGTATCTAAATCTGAATATAAGTAGAGAATTTAAAGTGTTCATCAACAAGTCAATGTTTTAATTCCGTATTTTATTAGTCAGATTCTCAAATGTGTAAACTTTTCTTTGCTATCACATTTAGAACACGGCTTTTTAAACACATCACTTATTTTGACATGACAAAATTTGGCAATGATTTTGGTTCTTCATAAAGAAAGCTTTCTAAAATTGTAACATTATTAATTCTTTTAACTTGTGCATCAATCCCACTTGGATGACATAATGACAGGGAAATGCTCTGAAGACATGAGAATAATAACAGACAATATGCCTTGCTTTGACATTCTAAAGCAGTCCACAAGATTTTTAACTCCCCATAGTACAGACCTGTAAAATGAGTGTTGCTGAGTCTTGTAAATAAAATGGAACATTTCTATGATAAGGTTATGTTATATGAGAAAGATAAGTAATTTTGCAGCTGTAATTAAATTTCAAAAAAGTTGACTTAAAATGATCAAAAGGAAAATTATATTGGATGAACTTAAACTAATGACCTGAGCTTTTTTTAAAAAAAAATAACTATAATTTCTAGTGTTAGAAACAGTAGAAGTCCTAAAAATTCACAACCACAGAGATTCTTTCTTGGTTTCCCTTGAAGAATCAAACTGCTATGTTGTGGAGAGGATCACATGACATGGAATGTCAGGTGTAGTCTCAATTATACAGCTCCAAGAAACTAAATTCTGACAACCAGTGAGTTTAGAAGAGGACACTGAGTCTCATATTAGATCATGGACCTATCCTCATACAATACCTTGATATTAGTCTAAGGAGATGCTGAGCAGAGGACCACATAACTTGTAGAGAAAATCAATTCCTTATTCAAAAAAAAAAAAGTTTTATTAAGTTTCTGTAGTTTTCTATTAACTTTACTCTTGTCAATCATGGAAGAAAGCACTGGTAACAGAAGTCTCAGATTCGTTTGTTTTCACAAAATGCCTCCATTCAAATATTATGAGGTCTATTGTTTCAAAGTTTGTCGTAAGAGTCAGTTAAGGAACCTGGTTAAAATGTGAATTCAAATTACATTTTAATTCTGCAGGCAGAGTATCAAATTGTGCACCTTATGTTTAACTCTATTAACTATAGTATCAAATAGTGAATCTGATTTTTAACTGTTTTAACTTGAGAGTAAAAGAGAAAAACTTTTAAATGTATCATAGAATCTCTGAGATACACTGACCTTGCCTCAGCTGAATTTAAAATCTTAAAATGTTAATTTGCTTTCTGAAAACAATCCTCTGAGGTTAGAAACACTCAGCCCAACCAAATATGTAATACTCTATATCAGTGTGGAAGTCATCTAAATTATTGGCTTAAAATTGTTCATAATATTCTTTTAAAAACTTATAATATCTTCTTGTTATGTATCTCACTTTAGCTTCCAGTCCAGAGTACTCTGTACACTTTCCTTTATATGTACTCAAAGCCTAATATTGCAATTGTAACTGATAGGATACAAATTTTAATCAAAATTTAATTATGTTTACTAGTTATATATGTAAAGTTTAGATTTCTTTTCTTTTTTTTTATTCTAAGACAATGTTATAAAAAATGGCTCTATTATCTATGAAAATTTTCTCCCTTTTCTCAAATATTGTTGTTTCTTCTGTTTTCTAAAGTTTATCTACCTGTGATACTTGCCAATTTTGTGAACCATTACTGGCATTCTCTGTCTTACAGAGAGGAGAGAAATGGCAAAATAAACGTTATGAATTTAAAATGAGTTATTTTTTAGTTCAGTAAACAAATGTGTACTATTTAGAGCTGAAGATACAATATAGAGTAAAAAAAATACCACTGAATAAAACATAATTTACTTTATTCTTCCATGATAAAATCTGGGATAGAAATATTGGGATAGATCATATTGCCCTTTACTTCACTTGGTAGAAATGTAGTGTATTGGAGCCAGCTTAGAATAAAATGGAAGTATGATGATGTAATAAAAATAGCTCAGAAATCCTGTTTAAGGTCTATAATTTTTAATCTTCATCAAAAAAATTAAAACTAAATAGGATAACAATGATTCTATGTCTTGTTTATCTTGTTTCCTTTAAACTTAAATAATTTTAAAAAACTTCTTTAGGCATTTTTTGTCTTTTAAAGTTGGTCCTTTGTAATACAGTTTAAAACATTTAGCCAACACTGAGTTCATTTGGTGTTGAGAAACTTTACTGTATTATCTTTCACATTTATATCTATATTTCTTGAGTTTTTTAAAAGGTGCAGAAAAAGATTCATTATCATTTTTATAACTACAGATATTCTATAGACCCAGAATAGATTAATGAAAAGACTATCAATCCCTATACTTTAGAACATAATGTTTTCACTAATTATGTGACTATAAATATAATTTATTTCCAAACTTTTTATTCTGTTTTATTTGTCACATTTCTATAATTGGGTTCTTCTCATTCTCTTAAATAATTTTCTATTCTTCTAAAAACTGTTATTTTTTTTTCTCTGTTGGTTTGTGTTTCTTTTCATTTTTCATACAGCTTTGATAAAAAAATAATTTTTCTTGTCAAAAATATTTTTACATAGACATTGCTTTAAAATTTTTTACTGAATTTATAATTCCAGATTGACAGTTTTTCTCAGTCTTTTAAAGTATTTTTTTTATGATATTCTTTCATCTTTTATTGTGAGCAATTCATTGTAAGTTTTATGCTTGCTTTTTTTTTTTGTAGTTAAGCTGTGGACCCTCCAATGCCAACTGCTTTGAATATATTCTCACTGCATTTCAGTTTTAGAATTTTTACTACTGTATGCCTACATTACTTTTTTTAATGTATTGTGTTTTAGTTGTATGTGTATTTTGTAAACTCTGGCTTGATATAGTTCATTGGTTTTGGAAAATCCTCTTCAAATTTTCTTCTTCCCATCCTCTTTTATCTTTTTTCTGGTACTCAACTGTAAGTATATTAAACTTTTGCAATGTGCCCCAAATTTCTTTTATACCTTGTTCCGTATTTCTTATCCTTTCTTTCTGTTTATCAATCCAGATACATTCTTCTGACATATTCTCTAGTTCGCTAATATTTTCTTCTGCTTTAGTGTACTGTGAAGCATATCTACTCAATTTTAATTTTGACAATTGATTTTTTTTTGTTCTAGAATTTTAATTTGCTGTTTTTAAAATAAATTTAAATTCACTGGTGAAAGCCTTTTTTATTCTTCTATTTTCTGGAATACTTTATTCCTAATTAATGTTGCTTTTTGGATAAATTATGAAACTGTAGCTATTGTCTTTTTTTCTTCTTGTTCATTAGTCATTTGGCCTTGCTTACTGGAATGCTTGGTAACTTTTGGGAAAATGCTAGATATTGTGTATTAAAAATTAAGGGCACTTGGTGATGTTTCATACTCTAGATATGATTTCTTTATTTAGGCTTCTTGAGCACAGACAGATGACCTTGATGGAATCTAGGCTGGGAGTCACGTTTTGTGGAGATAGGCTATTTCTAATTTTCCTTTATTACCACAGCTCTCAGTAATAGCATAGGTATTTATCAGTGTCCCTTCATCTTGTCATGCCCTGAAATTCAAAACCTATCTCTGTAGGTCTGAAAAATGCTGAAATCTTTGATCATTGAGTTAGCCTCTCAGCATCTAATTTTGACTTGTTTCCCCAACACTTTTCTTTTACATAGGGTCCATCAAATTTTTCAAGGAAGAGTAGACATAACAATTTTAGAATCTATTATTCCATCCTCTATAGCTTGGATCTTCAATACCTGGCTGCCTTTGGAGCCCTGAATTCCAATTTCTGTCACCTTAGATCAGTGAGGCTAATGTAAGCCTCAAGCTGCTTTTTTTAAACTCTCTAGTCCTCTGCAGCAAGTCAGAAAATAATGCATAGGCATAAGTAGTGGTAAATGTGAGGCTTATCTCATGCCCTCCTCTCCTGAAAAATATTCTGATATGCTATTTGTAATATAAATTATAACTTATTCTATAGAGTAATTGAAAATCTTAAAATTGCTAATAAAATTTTGATTTAAAAAAATGAATAAAAGAAGAACAGACAATACACGAGAGGATATCTTTCTCCAGGCTTATAATTTAGGGGTACTTTTGCATATGTGCACAGGGAAATACATTTTAGTAAAAGAAAAAAATTCTCAAATTCATAAATATCCATAAATTAAAAAATAAAACAAATAAATAACAGGGGTTATATTCATAAAATAGAAAGTTTATTACAGGATGTACACTTCCAGAATAACAGTATGAGGGTCTCTGAGGACCCTCTCCCCAGCAAAACAAACTTTACTGTTGAAATTCTTTAAAAATATATATTTAAGATAATTTTAAATGCTAGAAATTGTCTAAAAGACACACAGCAAATGGAGAAATATTTATTCAGAAAATTTTCCTCAATAGAACAGTGAGATCCTATGGCATTTATGGCACAAACAGTTTTCCTTCACATGGCTCAGTGAGAGAGAATTTTCTTAAATTCAAAGGAACAAGCAGAATTGAGTAAAATTCCTGGCAGTTGCCGGCAAGAATATAAAGCTTCCTCTCCCTCAGCTACAAGTAAAAGGCTATATATAGTGCCTCTTTATGAGAGGCAAACTGTGAGCATTTATCATCCACCCAGCTCAGTGTTGTAGAAGCTGTATTCTACGTAAGAACACCTATGAAATCTGTGCTCCCTTCTGCTCATTCCCCATGATGGAGTAGAAACTCTACCCCATGTGCATAAGACTGACAATACTAATCCCAAATTGCTCTCACTTTAGTTTGTTATAGGGTTGAAGTTCCACATTAGGAGAGACAAGTCGAAAAAAGCCAGCGGTTACCATCTCTGCCTAGTACTCTACTTGTAACTCATGGTGTCATTTGAAAGAAACAGGCCATTACCCCAAGCCCAGATCCAAAACACTGGTACAAATGTTTTGGTAAGTAGGAAATGTAGGTCTTATGAAAGAGAGATAAGTCACTCTCCCTAAGTGAATTGATATTATTTGGGACAAAGCTTAAGAAAGTCAAAGTCTAAAGACATTATTGAAAACAATAAAGATTTTGGTTATAAGTAATTAAGAGGAGGTAGGTAGCTCCATGATAGCAAAAAGTCAAAGTATAGAAGGCTTAGAATTTTAACACAGAAAACCAGGGAAATAAGTAGCTACAAAGAATCCTCCTGAGGTTAAAACAAAGCTCAAAGCCTGTCCTCAAAGATTACCCCTGCAAAGGTCAATTGAGTCAGACCATAAAACAATTTATGTCTCAGGACATTGTCAAATAGTAATCAAAAACAATAATCACTGGCAATTATTGAGGTCTAAGAGCTGAGTGTAATATCAGTAAAAGCAGATCAGCTAAAAGCTTAATAGGAAAATCAGAGAAAGAGACTAACAAAAGAACCCTGCAAAAACTACTGCCATTGCATGTTGATTATGATAATATGTTAATTGGTGCCCTGTAAGGTGTTACAAGGGGATGAACACTTCGAAGAAATAGACTTCACTGAAATAGTCCGCCCAAGACACTCAATACAGCAAACAACATTAATAGCAATGATAAGATGCTTCAGAGCTAGGCGGTGGTTAATATACATAGTCACTAAGAAATTTTCTGTCATGTCCAGTTTTTGAAAACAAAAAATAAGACCTGTAAAGAGTCAGAGAAAAGTCACACATACAAGGAAAAAAATGAAAGTAGGCAACAAAAATTACCTTTTTAGAAAACTCAGATGTCAGAATAAGCAGCTATTATAAATATCTTCAAAGAACTAAGTTAACTTATGTTTAATAAAGTTAATAATATATATTGACAATGTATTGTATTATAGAGAATATCAGTTAAGAAATAAAAACTAAAAAATTGAAATTCTGGGGTTGAAAAGTCTAATAATAAAGAAAAAAATTAACTAGAAAAGTTTAATGGTAGATTTGATCTGTAAGAAGAAAATATTAGAGATTAAACAATGTGAGAAGCAGAAAGAGAAAAGAATTAAGAGAATAAACAGAGCTTCATTGAAGTGTGGGAAATCATTAAGTGCAGCAGCATATGCCTAAAGGGAGTATCAGAAAGAAAGGAGAGAAAGGACCAGAAAAATATTTGAAGCTATAATGGCCCATAATTTCCCAAACTTGATTTAAAAAACATTAATGTTAGTATACAAAAAGCTCAATAAACTCCAAGTAATAATAAATTTGATGAAAAAGGAAAGACTTATACACTGAACGTCACAAATAATTGCTGAAAGAGATTGAAAAAGAGAACTAATTGAAATATTATCTCATGTTATGGATCTGGAGTCTGTGGTAATACTGATAAAATGGTGATATTCCCTAGTCTAATCAGAGTTTCAATGTAACTCTTATTAAAATCTCAGATGATTTTTTTCTTTTGCAAAATTTATTAAAATTTAATAGATTAATATGGAATAATACGGAAATTAATACGGAAATACAAAGAACTCAGAGTAGCAAAAACATCCTGAAAAAAGAATAAAGTTGGTAGACACACTTCTTAACTTCTAAACTTATTACAAAACTGTGGGGCATTGGCATCAGGCTAGATTTATGAATCAAGGCTAGACTTATAGAATAAAATTGAGAGTACAGAAAAAAACCTTAAAACTTTGGTCAATTGATTACTAACAAGGGTATTGTACTGTCAGGACACATCTGTATTATTATTTTCAATTTAGGCATATCAATGCAAGTAGATATAAATTACAAAACTGCATCCAGAAAAGGGAACATGCATCCGGAGGAAGGTCATAAAGCATCTGGAAACCTAGACATATGACATGGCTGAAGAAGCTGTGGTTGTACAATATGGCCTAAAGAAGAAAATACATAAAAGATTTGGGACAAGTTTCTTTAAATACCAGAAAATTCACCATACTTTTATCTGTAATTACACATGAGGATACACAAAGAGCAAACAAGCCTCCATTTGAAAATGAATATTTCAGCCTTAAAATTTTTTACAATACGCAGAACAATACAAGGTGGAATGAATTATTTACCAAGAGAGTGTACAGGAATAATCTCATCGACAAGTTATCATGAATACTACAGAGGAGATATTTATATAAAATTGAAACCTACACTAAGTCTACAAATTTTTTCGTAGTATAAATGTCAAAGACTTTATCATTCAAGTACATTTTTTTCTTGCTATATCTATATTGGCAAATGAGAACTTTGAGCTAGAGTATTATAATATTAGACTATACAAGTAAAAATGTGTTTATTTACCCTTTCAATTTACTAGAAAATTATTTGATGGATAATAATTATATATATAATATAAAAGTTAGAATTGTCCACATATTCATATACTTTGGAATATATTCCAAAGTGTGTGTGTGTGTGTGTGTGTATAATTTCATTTCCAGTCAAATAGTCAAATGATAAGCTTCATATTAATGAAATCTAAATCTTTAGTCATTTCTTCAACAGAGTCTTGAGATAATTTTAATTTAAACTTGATTTGAAACAGGTCATATTAACCTGATTAATAACAATGTTTTGTATAATAAATAATTCCCTGTAAAATGTTTTGTCAGTAGCAGTATCAAACGACAATCACAAAATTCAAACAATTCACTTTTTGGATAAGGAAATGCCTTTAGTCAATGGTAAGCTTGGAGTCACCAATTTAAGGAAAACTCAAAGACCAGAAGCATTTGGTTATCCTGTTTTTTCTTATGATCTTTTTCCTAGGTAATTTCTCTTTTAATTTTTTTTTTTTTTTTACAAATCTGGTTTCTCTATATGATGCCTGAATTATAAATATTATTTAATTAATTTTGGCTTCATGCCAAAGCCTATGAGTATATTATTAAAATATTATTTAAGACAGCACTTTTATATGTTCTATTTAAAATATGTTCTATTTTTTTTTTACTTTGTTTTGTTACACTGACTTTCAGAAAAAAATTAAAAACAGGCAGGTAAGAGAAAAAAAATAAAAGTATAACAAAAGACTATTTACCTTTCCATAGTCTTAGATATAGCCTGCTGATCCTAATTGTGGCATAAACAAAAATAAAAAATCTTTGTAATTAGAGAAAAAGTTTTTGTTATAATATCCTAGGCAGTTTAAAATGAAGAATGTATCTTGTCATGGCAAGACTTATACTTGATTACAAATGCCTATTTAAATACATGTTCCAATAGACCCCCTACCACTATCAGCATGGGAGTTAGCAAGACTAAGAAAGAGAAAAAATTTTTAATGCATTTCTTTATAAGCCATTTATATACAACAATCCAATTAAATGCTGCTAATTCAAGATCCACAAAAAAATAAAATAAATAAACCATATATTGGGTGTGTTGGACAAAGGAGGAAGTGGAGATATCAATCACCTTTCTCTTAAATTCTCAGCTATTTGTCCAAGACATTGTAATGTCATAGTTCTGACAATCCTTTAGCAAGAATGTGGGCAGTGACAGGTGTTATGTTTAGGAGTCTCTGAATGTGTATTGATGAACACTTAGCTCTCTATAAAAGTTATTTGTTTATTGAAAAAAAGTCAAAAGTGGCATGTTGAGATTCAACAAGATATCAAAGAAAAAAGGATAACTTCTCAACGAGATTCAATAAAAGAGTATGAAATCTCAAGAAAGTACCTTTCATTTGGCTAAGGATATTTTACATTTTTAAATTAACAATAAAAATAAATTTTATTTTCTAAGAAATATAGATACCAAAGTACTTTTTTGCAGCTTTTTATTTATAGATTCAAAACAATAAAACACAGCATCACTACACTAACTATATTGTTTCAACACTCAGCTTGTGAGACATATTTCTTTCTTCATATATATTATGGTTTATTATTTTGGATGAGCATCTTAATATTAGCTTTAGCTTACAAGCAAGGAGATGTTTTTTTTTCTTTTAAACTTTCATGTGGAAAAATTACTTGACAGTTATTGTACCCAATCCTAATGGTTTTATCTTATTTGAGGCAGATTTAATAAGAAAGTTCATTATGTTCTTTTACAGCATTAAGCAGGAAATTGGAGCAATTTTGGAAAGAAATTGATTAGTAGAAACTTTTGCAAGTATTACAGGGTCAATTTATCAAAATAATGTAAAATGATAGGAAGAAAATATATTATTAAATGTATAATTTAAGCTCAATATACTTGAAGCAGTCTTAATTCCTAGAGTGTTTACTTCACTGCTGGGGCCTATTTTTTATCCATTATTTATTGTAATATTGGAAACAGCAGCTTAGTTCCCTTTAATTCATTGCTTTATCTCACTGATGGGAATAGAGATTAGCAAAATTAAAAACTAATTTTTGTGTTTTATTAGCAATGATAAATTTATTTTGTTACAACTTGGTTTCCTATCATAGAAATTAAATATCAGAAATGAACTATTTTTTTTTCTATTTCCTAGTTGCTTTAACAAATATCCTTTCATGTAGAATTTTTTACATTGTCCATAGATTGTATCAGATAACTATGGGACATAGAGCTTTTCATGGCACTTAGTAAAAATAAAACAGTACATGAAGAAATAAATCACTAAAGAGAATACATTATGTCAGTGTAACTTAAACAGTGTTCATTTAAATATAAATCTCAGCTAAATACTTAAACTAAAAAGAAACAATTGCACAAAACTGGAACCCATTTTCTATTTGAGTTATAATGGTTATTTCTGTTCTGGCCACTCTTTCACCTCTCCCCCCCCCCACCACCACCCATTACTGAGTCCTTAATAATTAGTTACTTTACCAGATGCTTAGATGCTAGTAGTCAAATGATAAAGACAATCAATATGATCAATGATGTTAAAAAATAAGATTATGATGAAGGACATCAGTCCACTTACCAAAATATACTGAGAGTTATTTTAGAACAGTCTTTTGAGGGGCTTTGTCTATGAAGAGATAAGAGAGTTCTTTCAGGAACTGTTAAAAGGATACAAGAATCCCTTAGAGGAAAAGAACAGAGAAGAGTAATGCAACAAAGTTTCATATGATTGTAACAAGAGGAGCTAAGATGATACTAAAAGAAAGGTAACTGAGTCCAGATAAGCCAGGGACTTATAAAGATAGATCTAATTCTAAGAGGAAAATTAGGCAAAATAATTTTAATTGGTTGGACATACATCACTCATATTTCTAAAACAGCCTTCATTCTTCGCTGTTCATGAAAAATAAAATATTATTCAGCTAATTAATAAATTGTGTTGATATTTTACTTTGATTTAGTCCTTTTCCCATCTATCTTTTCACTGTCTCCTCATCCAACACAAATTTTAACATTAAATCTGATGAATTCAAAGTAGCTTACAAATTGAGTTAAAAGGAAATTTGGCTTATGTCAGATAAATTCTATGTCTATATTTGGAACTAATTTTTAGTTTCAAAAATTCGAGATTTCATAATTAATAATAGATAAAATCGTACAAATATTTTAGAATAATTTATGAAGATAAAATTTATATAAAGTAATATTAATCATATCTGAAACTGAACAATTTGGTATGTTCATAACGATGTGTAACCACTACCTGTACTCAGTTCCAAAATATTTCTATCACTCCAAAGCAAAAACTCTTAATATTAAATAGTATCCCCCTCTCTTCATCATCTGATAACCTCCAATCTGCATCCTATCTCCAGTATTTATTCCAAATATTCATATGTATGGAATCATGTGGCCTTTTATGACTGTCTTTTGTACTTAGCAAGTTTTGGAGCTTTATCCACATTGAAACATGCATCTATATTTCATTTCTTTTCACTTCTAAATAATATTCTATTGTAGGCATATACAATAATTTGTGTATCCATTCATTCATTGATTGTTTGGATCTGTTTCCACCTTTGGACTATTGTGAATAGTGCTGTTATAAACATTCTCAGATATTTTGTATTTGTTGAGTTTCAATTTGTTGAAGAAAATGCCTAGGAGTAGAATTACAGAATTTCATATGGCAATTCTATATTTAACTATTTTCGAAGAACAATCAAATTGTTTTCTATAGTGGCCAAACCATTTTTGCATCCCACCAACAATGTATGAGTGCCAATTTCTCCACACCTTCATTACCATTAGTTATTTTACATTAAAAAAAAATTATAACCATTTCAATGTGACACAGTACCTAATTGTACTTTTGATTCAGACTTTCTTGATGATTAATGATGAGATAGTTTTACTTATTACTTTCCAAAATGGATACCTTTTCTTTTTCTTTCCAAATTGTTCCAGAATCTAATACATATATCTCAGCCATAATCTTTTGTGCCAAACAACTGTGGATTTTACTGTGCACCTCACAGTGCACCTTACAAAGCACCTTACATTTTGAAAAATGCCTGTCACTTTTTCACCCTGAGAGAGTTCCAAGTTGAGCAAAAATAGTGATAAACATTTTACTTCGGTCCTTCACATAACCCCTAGACAAATTAGAAAGGGTAGACATAATTCATTGTGAATAATGGATGCTCTGATCTTTCAGGAGCAGGCACCAGGTCCACACTAAGAATGCAGATTGCCATCTTCAAGAGTGATGCTGAGCTGGGAGAAGTTGGGAAAGGAGCAAGCTAAAATGCCACAAATCTTTTTTATCATTTTTTTGCCTTTTTCTACGTTTAGCTTTTGCTTGTTTGCTGTAAAGTTTTGCCTGTTTCCAGTAGACAAAGTAGGTTTTGACAGTTCCTGCTTGTTTTGCCATGCTTCTCTGCAGGAGTGAACATTTGAAGCAACCATTTTGCCTATATTACTCTTTCTCTCCAAATCTTTTTGTTTTCACTCTTTCTATTTGTGTGTGTGGGTATGTGTGTATATGGTATATATAATGGTTGCTTCACATATAATATTAATAATAATTTAATTTTTTAAATATTTGGTTAAAATTACTTACCAATATAACTTCTAACATTTTTGTCTATATCTTATTACCTTATGAAGCGAGGGTGCAGACACTGTGTTTTAGAGGTTAATAATAAAAAATATTGAAACCTACTTTGCTCAAGTGAATAACTATCATAGAATTTATTCTTTTCATTGTGTTACTCTCAAAATTTGCCAATATGTAAAGATCTTCAGATATTTAAAATATTTCAAGTGGTCCAAACTGAAAAAAAATTATTTTGTCAACAAACTGGCATGATATCAGACTATACTTATAACTACGTCTTATTTTAAGTAAACTCTTCAAAGTATGTTAGAGTGTATGTAAAACACATAGTAGCATTATTGGCCACTGTACGTGGGTTCAGAAACATAAAAACTCACATGACAGACTTTGGTAAAGATAAATTTTCTGGAGGAACTTTTCAGTTTTGAAATATAGAGAAAGTCTCATAATTATGCAGATAGAAACTGAATGTGTAAGACATCATAACAGGAGAACAAGATAAAACACTGTGAGTTCTGTTCCTGTGTACATAGTAAACTTAAGCATCCAGTGCCAGAGCCAGACGGCTAAGATCAAACAGTGGCTAAGATCAAACAGTTCCCGAAAGAGGGAGTGAGGATTAAGAAAAAAAGAGAGAGAAAAGATAGAGTCAGGAGGGCTAACAGTGAATACTGTGAGCAGAGTTTATTAAGCACAGCATACTTATACCCTAGGATGTGCATGAGAAGCAACACCCACAGATATGCAAATAATTGCTGACCTCTACATAAGTTCTTTCAAAACATCCTTGTTCCTGTTTTCTGTCTCTTATTCCTTGGGCAAGGAACGTTCAACTCTTTCCATTAAGCCAATCTTCCTCCTTCAGTAAGGAGCCCACCTGCCCTGCAAACTTCTAGCTTGCAGGCAATTTTAACCCTGTCTGTAGGGCATTCAGCAAGAATGGCTCCCAACAATCCAGATATATTGTAATGTCAAATAATCAAATTATCTAATTTCAATTGCATGTTTAGTTCCATGAAAATAAAAGTTCATAACATGTACACTCAGAAATTCTTAAAACTTTGCTAAAATGGACAAAAATAAAATTGCTAGCCTTTATTTATAATTCTTTAGAATTTTATGTCACTGATAACAATATTTGTTGTCAGTTCTTAGTTTCTTAGTGTCTTCCATAATGCCTTTTGTGCATAGAAGAAAATGATTAATTTTGTGATGGTTTTAAAATTAATATTTTAAAATTCAATGCATTTAAGTTACAAATCCCAAATTATAGTTTTTTATGATTTTCTTTTTTATTTACAAATTTGATTTTATGTAAAAATATAAAAACATTTTAATAATAAATGTGTTTACACTTTATCTAATTTTTTAAAAACTTTGATTTGCACTTATAAATTAAAATATTTCACTTCAAGAACTGGATATTTGCCTAACAAGTGAAATCTTCCAAAATACTGAAAAATTCTTGTAAATCTAATAAATTAAACAAAAGTAAATTAATATGTTTTGTCTTAAGATATCCTCTGTATTTCAATAGTGTGTATTATCACAGTAAGGAAAAAACTTTAATTAATTACTCAATAATGTGCTTTATTTTTAATTTAAAAAATCAAAAAATTTAAAAATGTTTTGCAGTTGAAACATCTCGTGACTTTCATTCATTCTTTAATTTATTATTTCCCTAATCAATGAGAAATACTACTTTCATTTACTGCTCTCCTATATAATACAAATGAATAGTTCTCTGATTCTAACTTAAATGTCCTACTCTGTGCATGACACTCAGTTCAACACTAGAAATAAGTTTAAGATAAAATAAAGTAACTAATCTGAAAAAGCTTTAAAATTTATTTAGATAAAGTAAAACAATGCAATAGCATAAATTTGTATCTAATGTTCTAGTCAGAACTTATATTACCCTTAAAAATTTGGCTTCTCTTAAAAGTTCAGTAAAAATATAATATGCATTTTAGATTTTATTCTATATTATTTTTTCCCCTAAAACATTTGAGAAATTTCAAGTATTTATTTAGTTAATCTGTCATTAATGACAATGTATTATTATAAATGGCTCCTGGCAAAATATTACAAAATTTAAGTACACTGGCATTTAAAATTTCAGAGGAAGTCCAAATAAAATTAATATAATTGTTTTGTTCTGATATTTCCAACAGTTAGTGGTTAACTTGAATGAAGCTCATGACATATTTGACTTAATGAAAATTTCACTTGAATAGCCCTTTCAAATTGTGATAACTCATTAAAACCTGTACTTGTTAACAAAAAATATATGTCTAGTAGAGGGTATAGAAAGGATAAGAAGTACTTTCTTTAAAAGAAGTAAGTTAATTTTAATTAGAATAAATATAAAAATAACACATCAAATATTTTCTATCATTTTTATTACACAGAAACTGCTGAGATTCTAAAAATGAAGATTCAGTTAATTAAGTCAAAGCCTTAACAGATATAGAAAATGTTAGTAAAGATAAAGTAAAAAATAATGTGGAATCACTTGTTTTATCAGTTAAAAGAGACATTTGTAGTAACGTCTACAAGTAATCTACACTTTAATTGTTCTAAAGGTACAGACTTTGGATCATGGAATTTAAAAAATGCATATTTTAAATTTAATGTGGTGTTCAAGAGTTACACATAATTACTTTTATTTTTATATTCTTCATATAATTTAAGGACTTCTGTCACTGAAGTTTTTTCATTCAAAAATGAGAAAAATGTTAAACATAAAATTACAAATGCCTATTTCATTTTGTAAAATGATGGATATATGTTAGTTTTTATATTTGTATGCATTTATTTCTCAATAATTTAACAATTAAAAATTCAGTTTAATAACTAGTCAAATGCTATGTATCTTTTCTCTTAACCCATGTCTATTTTTGATTTTTTATTTTGTCTTGTTACAAAACATTAATTTATATCTAATTTAATTCAAAATACTAGTAAATGTAGATTAGTGAAAATAAAAACTATAGTTTTAAAATAAAATAAAATAAAATAATTTTAATATTTTCATATTCAAACACAAGTACCATTAGTATATAATCTTCATATTTTAATTTGGTACTTACATATGGTTCTAAATATAAATGTAAATATGTTTATATTAGATAATTACAATGTAGATATGTATATAAAAAGATTCCTTTGTAAACCATTATAATTTATAAAATAAACTCAGGCCTACTTTTATTCAGTGATAAATAGATGATTCATATTTTTATCAGTACAATTTTTGTACTCATACAGAAAAGTGTTCTTATCTTGGCTCTGTTCCTGACCAACTGTGTAACATAGGATAAGTTTATGCACCTGTGAAACAGGAATAATAATAATAGCATTTCTCATAAATATTGTAAGAATCAAATGAGTAAAGTACTTCAGACCATACTTAGCACTTCCAATAATGTTCATCTTCCTCTTCTTTCTTGACCTCTTTTCTTTCTTCTTTAAAAAATCTAAACATTATCAATTAACTATACTTATTTTATCAAAATAATTCTAACTTGATATTGTCTATGCCTGTTTATAGGCTATGTATTTTAAAACTTTAAAAAGCTTTTATTCTATGTTACAATAAATAATAGCATAGTAATGATTTTTTTTTAGGATGTAGTAGAATTTATTCAGAACACTGTCTTAATCTAATATTTTAATGTTATTTTGGAGTAGATTGTTTATCTGGAAAATTTATATTTCATAGAAAATTTTATATTTTAATTATATTTTAGTAGTTAGCATTGACATTTTCATAGTTCTTTCGCCTAAGTTAATATCTTGTGCATATAAAATAAGAATCCTTTTATTAGTTATAGTATCCCCTGTTTGTAGAATAACACTTAAAGATCATGACTCCAAATTTTGAAATTTAACTGCTTGCAGCTTCTAAGCCTCATTTCTTCCTTTGCCCTTTTTCTCCCTAATCTGAGCTGATGATAAGAAAGACCTCTTTTAGTGTCACCAGGAGATTCAAATCATACAATGCTCTTCCTATTTGTGAGAACTTTAACTCTGACCACACCAGCTAACATCATCAAAACCACAAAACTGCTGTCGTGTATAGCTAGCTGTTTCTATAGGTATTTTCAGATTAGCTTGTAAGACATACTCTCCTCTCCTAGAGAGTCTCATTATGTAAATAATAAATCTTTTTATACTCTTTTGGTATGTGTGTGTGTGATTATTAACATCCAAACCAAATTGAAGGTGGGATCTATCTGATTCATTCAGGATAGCCAAAATAAATGCAAATATAATGGTAGTCTTTTAATTCTTAATTTATTCTAAACATTTATTTATATCTCTCCAAAATTAAGTTCACCCCACGGAATTTAGACACCCATACAAATTTTACTGGATATTTTGTGAGATAAAGAGAATAGTGTGTTCACATATATGTGATGACACAGCTAAATACATTTCTATCACTTATTTTTGTTCTCATTCCAAATATTTTCTAGAATGGTAGATGCTGATTTTTTTTTATTCCTTTTCTAAACTCAAAATTTATTCACCTTTCTGTGTAGGTCAATTTAACTAGGTCTTATTCCTCTACATCTTCATTTCTAGTTAATCCTAAAGCAAAAAAGTACCTGAATATGATACTAAACAAAAATATAGGCTAAATAAATGTAGATCTCTCCATATATAAATTATATGTCTAAAAGAAAGCGCGTTTTGTAATATAATTCTACATTCACTATTTTCATATTGAGCACCACTTTCAAGTTTGTTTGTTTGTTCGTTTTTCTACAAGTGCTTAATAAAAAGAAACTTTATGTGGGGCACCCAGCTTTCTTCTGGTATATATCTGAGGTGTCTGTTAAGATATTGCTTATTTGTTCAACCTGAATTTCTCTATACTGAAAATGAGGACCCTTTAGCACTCTCTCTACCCCAGCTGGATAGTATGAAAAGCTGGTGTTTAAGGGTGCCTTTGGCACAAACACAAGAGCATGCATTTAGAATTTAGGGTCTCTTGACACACGTGTTCCAGCCTCAGAATCAGGGCCTTCCTTTATATTTATGACTATCCCACAGGATGGGGCATTTGAAGGATTTGCTATTCACTTCAGCCTTTTTTTTTTCAGAGCCTCTATTTATTTCAGACAGAAAAACTATGTATTTATAAACTTTCTTTTTCATATGGCCATAATGACCCTATCACCCATGCTTTTTCTCAGCATAGTATTGAGCTGTGCTCAAACCTGTCTACCACCATATGTATAATAAGAAGTGCTGAAAAGTTGTCTCAGCTTGTGAATAAATCGGTTTCTCAAAAAAATCAGTGTCTTAAATTTACTTTAAAAATTTTAAAGACAGTTTCTCTTTCACATATAGCAGAAATATATATATATATATGTGTGTGTGTGTGTGTGTGTGTGTGTGTGTGTGTAATATATAATATATATATATATATATATATGATAAATCAGTAGCACATCTTTAAAGAACATGTGTTGAATTAATTAGTTATATTTTGTGCTTTAAAAAGAATTATAGGTGAGATTTTTTTTTCCTTTCTAGATGCTTTATTCTCCTGTTGATTCTTTTTTCTTTTTCTTTTTTTAGTTTCCCTCTCCTTCCTCCCCTCTCCTTTCTGGTAACCACTAGTCCATTGTCCATGTCCATGAGCCTCTGTTTGTCTTGTTCATTTGTTGCTTTAGGTTTATATCCCACATATGTGATATCATGTGGTTTTCAACCTTTTCTGTCTGACTTATTTTACTTAGTATGGTTATTTTAAGGCCCAACCATGTTGTTGCAGATGACAGTATTTCATCTCTTCTTATGGCTGAGTAATATTTCATTGTATATATGTACCATAGCTTCTTTAGCCAATCATCCATCATAGTGTCCCGACCCGCGGGACAGTCAACAGGGGCTCCAAGCACTGAAAGAGAAGGGGGACAAGAAACACGAAGAATGGAGACAAGACAGGCTTTCTGATCAAGTCTCGTTTATTGTAGGTAGGGGTAGAGTATATAAGGGGGAGGAGGATTTGCATAAGCACGGTTGCCTTGGATACTGAACCACAGAACATCCCATTTCCTTATATGACCAAAAAATGCAGAAGGGTCCCAGGAGAGGAGGGGGCTGCAAGGTCAGATTAGTTTAAGCAAATGGCTCAAGGGGCCCAGGGCATGTCAGGGCATGTCAGGGCAACTGACTTTATGCTGTCTATCCTATCAAATAGCACAGGGTGAGGCAGACCCTGTCCCAAGGCGAAGTTGCCTAGATGTCAGGTATGAGAGCCTTGATAAGAATGGCTCCCCACATCATAGGACACTTCAGTTGCTTCCATGTCCTGGCCACTGTGATTAATGCTGCTGTGAACATTGGTGTGTAAATATCTTTTCAAATATGAGTTTTCAAGTCTTTAGGGTAAATATCCAGTAGAGGGATTGCTGGATCATATGATAGGTCAATTCTTAGTTTTTGAGGAATCTCCATACTGTTTTTCACAGTGGTCGTACCGATTTGCAGTCCCATCAGCAGTGTATGAGGTTTTCTGTTTCTTCACATCCTCTCCAACATTTGTTACTACCTGTCCTGTTGATTATAGCCATTCTAACAGGTATGAGATGGTATCTCATTGTGGTTTTGATTTGCATTTAATGGGTGAGATTTAGAAATATATCATGAAAGCGAGCTTTTAGAGTCTTGTTAATTTGTAAATAACAAACTATTTTTTCTCACGATTTCACTAATAAATAACGTATGAGGCAAGTAATTACATTGCTATGATTTATTTAAAATTTATTAGTAAAATATTTTCATTAAAGTGTTAAGTGATGGGGATGCAAGCATAACTAAACATTAAAGTGTAATATATTAATTTACTTTTATATTCAAAGAGTCCATGTGGAGACTATAGAGTAGCAGTGTTCTCCTAAAACATTCAGGTAAAAGTGGAAGTGAGTTCTATTTCTAATATATTTAGTATTCTACTTTTGATTTTTTTCTGTATGAAATTGAGTCAAATAATTTCTTAGAGTATAGGTTTGAATTCATTTTAATATAGTCTTACTATTATTTCCTATCTTTTAACAGCTTTTATTTGTGTAAGGTGTAATACATTAACTTACTATTAGTTAAGTAAGCTCCACTATTTTATGCATCTGTTAGAGAAAAAGAGAAAACAAAATAAAATGAAATACCCCAAGTATTTTAAGTTGTAAGTACTGGAAATTAGGTGCTTAAAAACATTACATCCTAACAAAAATTTCCAGGACAAGATGGTATTATTAGAAAATCTATCACATATTTAAAGATGAATTAACACCAATTCTTCTCAAACTCTTCAAAAAATAGAAAAGGAGGAAACATTTTCTAACTCATTCATTGAATCCATCATCACCCTGAAAGTAAGCCAGATAAAGACATCATGACAAAATAAAATTACAAATCGTTATGCCTTATGAATATAGATATAGAAATTCTCAACAAAATACTAGTAAACCAAACTATGGCATGTTAAAAGGATTATACATCATAAATGAGTGGTATTTATTTTAGCAGTACAATGTTGGCTCAACACAGGAAATAGATCAATGTAATCAGATTAATAGAAGAAACAAAAAAGCATGCTCATTTCAATTGATACAAAAAAAAAAGATATGTGATAAATCCAAATATATTTCCATGATAAAAACATTCAGGAAACTAGGGAAAAAAAGAAAATTGTCTGACATGATAAAATACATTTATAAAAAAACCCACAGCTAACATCATACTCAAGTGGAAGACTGAAAATATTTATACTAAGATAAAGAATAAAAAAAGGGTGCTCACTTTCACAACTACTATTCAACATTGCACTGTAAGTTCTATCGAGAACAATTAGACAAAATAAATAATCTTAATTGCAAAAGAAAAGGAAAAACTATCTCTATGAGCAAATGATATCTTACTATATATAAATTTTTACAAATAATAGACAAGTAAGCTCTAAAATTAATAAATTCAACAAAGTTGCAGTGTACAAGATTAGCACTCAAAAAACACTTGTCTTTCTGTATGCTATCAATGGACATATAGAAAGAAAATAAGAAAACAATTCAATTTACAAGAGCATCCAAAAGAATAAAATACTTAAGAATAAATTTAACCAAGGAAATAAAAGATTTGTACACTGAAAACTACAAAACAATTATTAAATTAGAACTAAATAAATAGAAAGACAGCCTGTGTTCATACCTAGGAAGATGATATTGTTACAATGTGGGTACAACCCAAAGCATCTACACATTCAATCCAATCCCTATTATATTCCAATAATTTTATTTGCAGAAATGAAAATAATTACCATATGACCCAGTAAATTCACTCCTAACGCTACACCAAAAATAACTGAAACTAGATACTCAAACACTTGTACATCAGCATTCATTGCAGTATTATTTATAATATAAAGGTGAAAATATTACAAAGTTCATTAACAGATAAGTGAGTTAAGTGTGGTCTTTGCATACAATGAGATTTTATTCACTCATAAAAAAAATGAAATTCTGCTACATGCAAAAAAGAGATGAATCTTGAAAACATTATGCTAAATTAAATAAGCCAAACACAAAAGGACAAATACTTTTTTTCACTTATATGAAATGTCTAAAATAAGCAAAGTCCTATATATAAGAAATAGATTAGAGGGGAGGAAAGAATGAGGTGGAAAGAATGAGGTTCCAGAGTTTCTGTTTGGAATGATAAAGTTTTAGAGATGGTGGTGATGAGTGCATGTATTATAGATGGTCGTGAATGTAATTAATGTCACTGAATTGCAGACATAAATCTCATGGTTAATTTTATTGATAGATAGGTAGATGATAGATAATCTTAACAAATACAAAATTAATAACCCAAATTGGAAGGTTGGAAGAACATTGTTCATGGAAAATTACTGTTGTTTTTAGAAAATTAGAAGGCTACAGAAAGCATTGAAAAATTGCCTCTGATGACTATTAGTAGCCATAGCATTGATATAAATGACTCATCTAAAGAAAGCTTACAATTCAAAGTAAACCCCTCATTTATATTATGCCTACATATTTTTCCTGTACTGCAACTGGAAAAAAAGAAAGTCATCTTCCTATATTCTACATTCTAAATGTCACATCAGAATCCTATGAAAAAGGGATTTCAGAAATTAAATTACCAAATCTTCTATCTTGTAGATCAAATTGCAAAAGGGAGTAGGGATGATTTCGAGGTAATAACAAAACAATCTGAGATTGTCCATCAGTTGGTCAATTCAACATCCATATACATCTTTATACTTAAATTTAACCTGCAAATAAAAATTATTGCAACCCTATTATGTGTCTTTCTAACATAGTACAATTATTCTTTGTTTAATGATGGTTCTCGTTGACCACCCAAAAGGAAGGACCAAAGCTTCATTTGTCATTTGTTTCCTCTTCTAGATCAACCACAATCTACCCTTGATAGATTGTAGCCTAAAGATAAAATTGTAAAGTTAACTACCATCATCATGCCTTGTAAAAAATAATAGAAAATGGGAAAGAAGAAAACAATGTATTATTGGTTAATATTTTTTAAACATCTACATAACAGAACAAAGACTAATATAATTATCGCTATTACAATTCTCATGTCATAGGCAGTAGTGCAGCAGTGTTTGGTACTTATTATCACCTTTAACAACTCACCCCAGGTTCACTTTATTCTGAGCTAACATCTTAGCAATTACCTCAGCTAGAAATGGTGATTCACCTGTTGATATAAATATTCATTTCTAAAGGGTGGTAATTCTTATTAATCCTGACTATATAGGGTTATATTAATTTTCTATTGTTTTACCACAGGATGTATTAAAAATAACCCTCCCATTTACAGAGAGTTTCTAGTTTCTTACTGTTTGTCTCCCTATTATTTATCATCAACCTGATTTACTATTGTTAATAGTATTACCATATAGAGTTACCTTGTAGTAATGGAAGAAGATCTCAATTTAGCCAATGAAAGTTTTCACTTCTAATTCAATAGAAACATGGTTATCTGCTCTAGGAAAGACGTTCTTTTTTAAATTCAAGGCTTCTATAATGAAAGCTTTTAGTAAGAGGGAGTGATATATACACATACATATACATATAATTTCTTAGAAATAATAGAGGAGCCATTTCCTATTTAATTTCTGTTTTTTTTTTTTTATCCATGTGTACTGGCTAATGGAGAAATAATATATAGATCAGTTATATCAGAGTATATTTTACAACTTGCTAAATAGAACAATTTTCCATAGCCAGTGCCACAACTGAATCTTCTTTAGAACATTTCGTCAATCAATCTGGCCAATTACTCCTTGGGGAAGATATATATAGATGCATCAGTGATTCTCATGGGTGTAAGTTTTTTTTTTCTCAATTTCTCACTTCTTTGTTTTAAAATTTGTTACATGGTCACCAATACTGTAGTTTGAGATATAGAGATGGTGAATATAGCATTTAATAATTCTATAGATGGTTGTACAGACAGAAAAATTACTAGCAGAAAAGGTAAATTCATATGTAAATTAATTATACTTTTTGGTGAGGGTATAGCATTAACTAATGTTAATAACATCTCTAATGTAATTGACCTGCTTTCAGATGGCTGTTGGCTGTCCCTCTCAGAATGGTTTTACATTGGGTTCTTTAATTTGGTTTCTGCTGTTGACAGGTAGAATGGTCATCAAGAGTAGTAAGATCAATTTTGGTAAGGTGAAGACCATAAGTTTAAGCTCATGTATAAACTTCATCTTTCTTGAGCCCATTGAGAAATCATTGGGATGGGCAAAGAAAGAGTCTGGCAGATGTTATTAACAGAAAGTGTTATTATCTGATTTTTGAAAATCTCTTCTGTTACTTGGGTGAGCATTCTCAAAAAAACATACAAAGGTGCATACCCACTGGTTCATTTATAAGAGTTGATTCATATGGTTCTTCTCCACACCTTATTAGTAATCTTTTCATTTGTTCATTTTAAGTATTTCATCATGAAGTTGAACCACTAGCAACTGCTTATAAATGAATACTGCTTATAAATGAATTCTTCTAGCTATGTGTCTTACTAGGCAAATTTGTCAGGCAGATTTACTGTTAAAAATTTGTTTATTAGGATATTTTATTTCCTTGTTGTTATTGCTGTTATTCAGGGCCATCCATGATATGAGACAGTACTGCTCAATTGATTTTTACTTTGTGTCATATTCTGGAAAGAACCAAACATAAGTCAAGCTACATTTTTCTTCTTGTCTTGTCAGTTCTTCATAGGAAAAATGTGGGTGTATGCAAGCATGTGTGCATACATGATTTTTTTTTTTTCTCTGAGGTTTTAGATTTGAGGATTTTGGTCTAGAATAAAAGAGATTGGTTAGATTTTTAAAGCATAGGAATAGTGCTTCAAACTCTACATGTGATTATAATTATGTATGCAGGCAGATAGATGCAAATTTCCCTTCTAGAGGATTAGGGGAAAAGGTAATATCTGGCTGACATTGGAAATATGCACTTTGCTCCTTTTGACCTCATTAAAAAAATAGAAGAAAAGCAATTGATTTCTATTTAATTTTGCCCATGTTTGTCAGAGTTAAAATCTGTAGAATTAAAAGAGTCTAATTCAGCAGTTTCAATATTAGTTCACATTTGAGAGTTCATGTACAATATACAATTCTTGTTAAAATTATTTGTGGTAGTCATTTCTTTTCAAGCAAGGATGATTGAGTTAATTTAGAAATGTTGCTATATAGAGATAATATTTTTTAGAAAAATAAAATAGGAGTGTGTTTTAATTTTAAAAACTTTTGAAAAAGTAGGTAAATGTTGGGGAAAAAGAAGAGACATTTTAAAATTTGAATTAATTTTGTCTTTATTTTAAGCTTCTTCGATATTGCTAAAGTCTGACTATTCTTTGCTTTCCTCATGGCTAGGAGCCAAACTAAATATTCCTGTCTTGATCCACAGCATTGCTGGTCCTTAGATAAGAAGAGTGAACTGCATAGATTATTTTTTCTGGCTTCGTTAGACCTCTTCTTAGTCGAATAAGATTAGCATAAGCAGTCTCTTCAAATTATCTTAAGAAAGCTTAAATAATGTTAGCAATTTTACTGTGGGAATGCAACATCTATTTCATTTTGTTGTTGTTGTTGTTGTTCTTTCCTGAGAAAATAAAGTTGATTTTTACTGGCAAAATTGAGAGGTCATAAAAGAGATGATGAGGGCTCTGGAGCCAGGCTTCCTGGGCTAGTCACTTGAATCTTCCACCTACTAGCATTGTGATATTTGACCAGTTTTGCTTCATCTATAAAATGTAGACAGTGATATACATACTCCAAAAAGTTATTTTGAGTATTAAATGATTTAATACATATTAAGCAATTAAAATATACTGGTATATATCAAAACTCAATACATATTAGGTCATGATATGATTATAAGAATTTTTGTCAGATTGAACATAATTTTTTTTGTAAATATATTTTTAAAACTCCTAGCAAAGAATCAAAATCAACATATAAGGCATGCCATTTCCCTCCCCCCACTATAATGTCAGTCAAAATAGATTATTCTCCATTCAAACTGAGCTCTAAAGAAGCACATACTTCTTCTTTAGAGTTGCATTTATATGCGAAATCTGTGCCCTTAGTGATTTTTGTGCAGCAGATCAAAACAAGAATGGTTTAAACTAGATAAATGACATTTTATGAAATCACAAAATGTGTCTTTAAGCAGCATAATAGCTTTAATGCATTTTAATTAGCTATCTAGCAAATCAACAGATGTACATGACCAAGCTTGCATAATTTATCTACTAACAATAGCGTTGGTGTTTTTTATGAGCTTGTAACACTGCCTGCATTAATGCTCTTAATACATCATTGATTTCTGGCCTAGCAATTTGCAATAGAGTTTTTAAAACAGAACCATTTTGAAGATGACAATAAAATACATGTTTTCCTTAATCAATGCAGATATATAGTATGGTACAAGCAATTCTCAGAACTGATGCTAAAATTTGTCAAAAGATATGTCAAAATTTGGAGTTTTCATAGACACGTGAGTAATAATCCATACCAGAGTCTAAATATCCCAATTTATTTTATCTTTTCTCAAGGAAGTATTTTTATTCATGAGACTATGCAGAATATTGGTTTAAGGATCACACTCTGGAGGCAGATTACCTACAATCAATTCCTGACTGTATGACCTTAGATAACTTACTTAACCTGGTCAAGGCGCTGTTTTTTCCTGTGCAATGTTAGGAAAATACAAATATTTTTTTTTCTTGGATTGTTGTAAAAAAAAATGTGAAAATGTGTAAACTTGTGTGAGTTCTTTAGTTAAAAATTTATTTGATTTTAAATTTGTTTATCCAATAAAATGTGAGAGCAAGTATTTTAAATTTAATTTTTCAAATATAAAAAAAGGAGTATCTCTTATAAGAAGTAATTTTGCTATTTTATTGTTGTATATTTGAGGAAAACAATACTTCTATTGTTTTTTCTTGCATTCAGGAGGCAGAGTAACTAGTTTATGGGTGTGTGTGTGTGTGTGTGTGTGTGTGTGTGTGTGTGTGTGTGTGTGTACATATTACATATATATAATATGTGATTTCCTTCTTTCTAATGTGGGATTCAACTGACCTCATTGGACACTATCTATTATAGTGGCTCATCTACACCACTGCTTCTGGCCTTTTGCCTCCAACTGGCCTTTGATTAAGAGATAAATATTTGACCAATGGGAGAGTGAAGCTAATCTCTAGCTCTTTTTCTATCTCTTTGGATTGTACATAATGAAAATGGAGATTAAGAGGTTAGGAAAAGATAGGAAAGAAACTTTATTAGTTTATGTCACAGTTACAAATGTTTTTGCTTTGGAAAAATACACATTTCAAATTCCATTCTTTGAGAGGAATACATTCTATGTAGAAGGATTTCTCTAAGATACAATTAATACAGAGAACAAACTTAATTTCTGTTGGAATATTTTTCCCAATTTAAATTATTTTCACAGGACATTTAAGTGTAAAAACAATGACTCACTCCTGCCATTCTGTCAAGTATAAACTGAGTTCTCCACTGACCTTCTTATCCTTAGATAATACAAAATCTCTGCATTCAACTTGGGCAATATTTAATATTGCATGATCGGCAAATAATTAACCTAGAATAAGTTCTAAAAGACTAGGCATTAACTTGCTCTAAGAGAAATAGCTGAGCAGAAAGTGGTGGGCTAATAATCTGTTAAAAATTTGAACATGAAAAAATATTGGCTTTTTGGAACAGAATACTTGTTTTGCTTCCAACAGGTGAAGAATATGCCTGTGCTTTACTTTTCTTTCAGAGTTCTGGAATGAAACATAACATGAGAACTCTCATGTGATCACGAACTTAATGATAGAGCTAGCAGAGTGAAATAACTAACCGAAAATGCCCATGATGACTATGGAACACCACAAAATTAATTACATCTTCAACTTTAAAAGAAATTAATTTTTAATTCTTGTATAGTAATCAAGTAGAAAGTTTTACTGCAATCAAAGCATGCTTATAAAAGGGGAAATATAAAATGTGTAATATGGGAAGGAGTAATAGTTGTACAATACTTGGAAGAGCTAGTAAAGGACATTTTCAAAGGGATTAGACTTAAGTAAAATCATTATAAATCTTGGATGTGGGGTCACCAAGAGAAAAATTTAAAATTTTGAGCTTGTTTGAAAGAGCATTATAGAAAAGCAACTAAGTAGGCACTGGATTTCCCTGGCAAATCTACTTTGGTTTAAAAAAAAAAATGGAGCAGAATTGGTAGAGGACTAAGTCAAGCTAGATAAATGGACTGAAGTTGAACTATCGGCAAGAATAAGACATGTAGCATATCCAGACATTTCTACATGCCTGCTTTTGAAACACGAAAGTGCAAAGGAGGTAAATGCTCTTGATAGACCTAGACTTGTCTAGAATGTCCAACTGATCAAATACAACCATTCTGCTTTTAGCTAATCCCACACAATTATATGTGATCCTACATGATTGAAACATTGATACATGATTACAACCAGAAATAAAGAAATGATATGGGCATCTCAGTGAAAGTTAGAGAAAAACCCAAAGACATCAGGCAGACCAAATGATGGTCCTAAACAGTAATTTCCTGATTATAGAAATATAGGAGCTACTCTAATTTTTTATTGTAATAATGATGTTCAGATCTTTTTTTATTTTGTAAATTTCTTAGCAATCACTTAGTATATCATCATTATCGGCATCACTATTATTATTATTATTATTATTATTATTATTATTATTGTTATTATTATTTTATTTAATTTATAATTTGTTTCTATTACTTGTTAATAAGTTAGTGACATTAATTTTAAAAACATGATCATGGAGCACAGACAGCAGGAAATTTTAAAAATGTAAGATACTTGAAATTAGTTATTATGTTAAAATGTGATAAAAACCGGTAAAATATCTATGTATAGTCAAGAGTAAAAAAATTAGAAACACATGGTTTTCAGAGAAAAAGAATAAAACTAAGCCATATCCTCTAATTATCTAATGCCTTGTACTTACTGAGATTAATACTCTGTGGTCAATATATCTGCCATCATTGATCAATTAATAAATGAGTTAGTGATTCAACTTTAAGGAACTGGAATTCTGAGTTACATCTGTACTAAGCAATGCTTCATGAGACCCCCAAAAAACACCTCTTTTCATGACATAAAGAGTGAATTGGTAGAGAAATGCCAGAATCTTTAAAAAATAAAATTACCATTGTGTGTTTTTTTCTTTCAAGTTGGAAACATAGGGAGAAGAGTTATTTTCATAGAGTCTCTGATATCAGCAGAAAAGAGAGACAAAGACTCTGGAGTCCACTTGTTTTATTTAACGATGCAAATGTGTGTAAGGTTAACATAACAAGTAAAGTAAACATGCTAATCAGAATTCAGCAAGTGGTATACTGTGCTGTGAACTTTGGATATGGTTAATTAATCATGGAGCTCATAGGGAAGAAGTCAACAGGCAACCCATTCAGAGATCTATCACGAAATTTGTATAAACTGAGAAAAAACACAAGGTATCCATGCCTTAGAAAAGAAATTTGATTTAACTATAACCATGGATAGTCATAGCCTCTCATTAAAGTTTCTGTCACACACACAAAGCTCCTTGAATAACTACTGGGTACCCTTGAGGAGAAATTGCTACAATACTATGCATAATGATTATTAATAGTTCTTCATAGCCATTTCTAACACAATCTGTGGTCATTCTCTAAGTAACTGGAAATCAGAAAAAGCATAACATCCAAATATCTCAGGAGTTATTAAATTCTAGAGCTAATAATAATTCCAGGGAACACAAAACATCTAGGCCAAATGTTTGTACTAAATTGGTACTCAAAAATGTCATGTGATAAATGAATTCAAAGCCACTTTTTGTACCATATTGAGAAACACTGAGATCTAGACATCACAATTGTTTTCTACATTGGAAATCATGTACAATTGTGATTTTTTAAAATTAAATATCTGGTAGAATTTTCCAGTTAAATCATCAGGAAATGGAGATTCTTTCTTTTTTCCTTCCTTTTTTCTTCCTTTTTTCCTTCCTTCCTTCCTTCCTTCCTTCTTTCCTTCCTTCCTTCCTTCCTTCTTTCCTTCCTTCCTTCCTTCCTTCCTTCCTTCCTTCCTTCCTTCCTTCCTTCCTTCCTTCCTTCCTTCCTTCCTTTCTTTCCTTCTTTCTTTCTTTTTTTCTTTCTTACTTTCTTTCTTTCTTTTTTTCTTTCTTTCTTTTTGGAAGGTTTTTAATTCAAGTTTAATTTCTTTATTTGACTATTGTGTTATTTATTTTTTGAGTGATTTTGATAGTGGTTGCTAGAGATTGTGATGCTGTGGCAATTTTTAAAAATATAACAAAAAATAAGTTTAGCACATCAATTGACTCTTCTTTTTATGAACAATTTTCTGTAGCATGCCATGCTGCTTTATCAACTAAGTTTATATAAATTTTAAGTCCTTTGTTGTCATTTCAACAATCTTGACAGCATCTTTACCAGGAGTAGATTTCATCTCAAGAAACCATCTTGCTCATTCATATGAAGGGATTCCTCATCTGTTGAAGTTTTATCATGAGATTGCAGCAAGATAGTCACAGCTTCAGGCTCTACTAGTTCTCTTGCTATTTCTACCAATTGGCAGTTACTTCCATCACTGAAATCTTGAATTCCTCAAAGTCATCCACGAGGGTTGGAATCAACTTCTTCCAAACTCTTTCTCCTTAATGTTGGTATTTTGACCTGTTTCCATGATTTATAAATGTTCTAAGAGACATACAGAATGGTGAATCCTTTCCAGAAGGTTTTCAATTTACTTTGCCCAGATCTATCAGAGGAATCACTATCTGTGGCAGCTATAGCCTTGTGAAATGTATGTGTTAAATAATAATTCTCTATAGTCGAAATTGCTCCTTGATGCATGGGCTGCAAAATAGATGTTGGGTTAGTAGGCAGCAAAATAACATGAATCTCGTTGTACATCTCCAACAGAGCTTTTGGTGACCAAGTACACTGTCATTAAGCAGTGATATTTTGAAAGATATCTTTTTTTTCTAAGCAGTAGTTCTCAACAGTGGGCTTAAAATATACAGTAAACTATGTTGCAAACAGATATGCCATAATCCAGGCTTTGTTATCCAATTTATAGAACACAGGTAGAGTAGATTTAGTATAACTCTTAACTACTTTAGAATTTTCAGAATGGTTAATGAACATTGGCTTCAACTTAAAGTAACCAACTGTATTAATTCCTAACAAGAGACTTAGCCTGTCCTTTGAAACTTTGAAGCCACACATTGACTTCTCTTTCTAGTTATGAAAGTCTTAGGTGGCATCTTCTTCCAGTATAAGCTTTTTATTTACATTGAAAATCTGTTGTTTAGTGTAGCCACCTTCATTAATTATCTTAGCTAGATTTTTTAATAATTAGCTGCTGCTTCTGCATCAGCACTTGCTGCCTCATGTTACACGTTTATGTTATGAAGATTGCTTCTTTCCTTAAATTTTATAAATTTATCTCTGTTAGCTTCCAACTTTGTTCTATAGCTTCCTTACATCAGCTTTTATAAAATTAAAGAGAGTTAAGGCCTTGCTCTGGATTGGGCTTTGTCTTAAAGGAGTGTAGTGGCTAGTTTGATTTTCTTTCTAGACCACTAAAACTTTGTCCATATCAGCAAAAAGCTTATTTCACTTTCTTATTATTTATGTGTTCACCAAAATACCACTTTTAATTTCCTTCAAGAACTTTTCCTTTATATTTACAACTTGGCTAACTGTTTGATGCAAGAGGCCAAGCTTTCATCCTACCTCAATTTTCAACATGTCTTTCTCACTGAGTTTAATCGTTTCTAGCTTTTGATTTAAAGTGAGAAATGTGTGATTCTTCCTTTTACTTGAATACTCAGAGGTTATTATGAGATTATTACAAATATTGGCAGAATTTAAATATTTTATTGTGTCAGGGACTAAGGAGGCCTAAGATGAGGGAGAGAGACAGGGGTTAGCCAGTGGGTAGAACAGTCAGAACACATACCACATTTTTCTATTCATTTCGCCACCTTATATGGGCATGCTTTGCAGTGTCTATAAACAATTAGTAATAATATCAAAGATAACTGATCACAGATCACCATTATATATATATATGTGTGTGTGTGTGTGTGTGTGTGTGTACACACACACAATAGTAATAAAAAAGCTTGACATATTGTGAGAATTACTGAAATGTGACATGGAGACACTAAATGAGCAATTGCTTTTGAAAAAAATGGTGCCAACTCAATGCAGGGTTACCACAGATTCTCACTTTTATAAGAAGTACAAAATCTGAAAAACATAATAAAGTGAATATGGCTATATACACACATATGTATAAGTGTTTCTGTACATAAACATTTATAACTATATGAGGTCAGAATTATTTTTAATGGATGTACATATGGTAATATTTTAATTTAAGGTGATAGTTTTTCAACTGTGAAATAGAATGTTATGAAGAAGAGTCAATGTTAGAAAGACAATGCAAAGATTATGGTGCAGATGGTAAGAGCTGTCTCTATTCAAAATAAATTAAGATCATTAAAAAATTTAGTGAATGTGGATAGTCAAAGGAGAAAACAAGAAAGGTTAATCTCATTTTTTCTTAACTGGGTTGATGGAAAATTTTATAATATAATAAAAAGATATTAAAAGGAAGATTTATCTATTTGTTTCTGATACAATGACTGCAAAATCTGCCTCTCATTGTGGTGAAATTATCCAGAAGAGAGATGGATGTATTTAGGAGTGTGGGTAGAGGTGGACTTTCACAAGGATATTAGAAGCAGAATGAAGAATAAATTAGTATCTTTCATACTTTAATTTGTTTATTAGAGGACTGTATAGATGCTGAAAAAGAAATATAGTGACGTTTAATTGGTTTTATATGTATTTATTTAAAGTCTTTTTGTCCCATACATGAAGAAAAGATTAATAGAACTTGAGTGTAACCTCCTCTGTTCTTGTAATTTAGATAATTTTGGGTTGCATCACTACTTTTTTACCCTAAAGATGTTCAATTCTAACCCAAGAGGTCTACATTTCAAAAGGTCGCCTTTTATGTGTGGATACAATTGCCCTGAGTTTGGTCACTGTCTTACATGGCAGTTTGATGTATGAAAAACTGCCATTCTTTTGATTTAACTTTAAATCAATCATCTCTTAATTTACTAAATTTGACTGAATATACTATGGGGTTACATGTAAAAAAATCATATTTTAACATTGGAAGTAATTTTGAATAAGCCAGCTTCTTTATGCTTAATTTTTTTTAAATCGAATATTTATTAAATTTGCTAACTGAAAGTACTGCTTTGATAGATTTAGTTAAATATATGTTCAAAATTCCAGTCTCTCAGATGTGATAAAATATTATTCAGAGCATTTGAAGCTGACTACTTTTATCTTTATTGAGTTGAGAATCCACCCTTAAGATATTTGGCACCATTTTATCTTTTCAGAAGTTATATCTCTTTATGACATCTCTAAATGCTGTTTCAGATATTTCCAAAGGTGACAAATGATTACAACAATAACATAAATTCTCACTTGTCTTCTTGTTTCCACTATGTTGGATCAATGATAGTTGAAATATAAAAAGTTAAAAGGTTCCAGGACTTGTTGTTTTCTGTGTGATAGAGTAGAAAGAGTGCTGATCATTTAGAGTTACTTTTCAGGAGTCAGATGAGATAAAGAAAGAAGTGGAAACACCTTTAAAAAAACTAAAGTGAGAAAGCAAAGGTTGATAGAAAATGATAGAAGAAAACAAAATTTGGGGGAACTGTGGGCTAACCACTCCTTTTAAGCCATCTCACGCTAGGAAACAAGATAGGGTTTGTCAGTCTGAGAGCTTCCTAATAATACCCCAGGAGCTGAACTCTGCAGGCCAGATAACCTAACAAAGAGCCTCAGAATCAGGATCCAGGTGCTTCAATTTGAATTCCAGTTCCAACATTTAAAGACTGTGTTCTTTGACAATTTACTCTGTTTCTTCTTGCCTCAGTTTCTTAGTCAACAGAAAAAAGATTATAATAGTATCAACCTCATAGAGTTTTTTGAACATGTAATCTGCCAAAGCATATAAAGCACTTAAAGCAGAATATAGTGTGTAATAACAGTAAGTGTTAGTGATAGAGTTGTCATGGAATACAAGTCCAGCTTTCATTTTTGACTATTCAAAAATATATTATAAAGTGAAGTGCTTGCATATGCCATGAGTTTTTTTTCTTTTATAAATTTTGAATCTAGATTATTTATCACTGATATTAGTTCTAATTGATCTTTTGTAAAATATATATACTCGAATATTGTTAAGATATCTCAGTTTCGCTAAAAGAAACACAATGAGGTCAATAATTGAAAATCATAAAGTAGTTGATAAAATTGCTAAGAAAGTATAAACAACAGTTCAATGCAGTAATTTAATCTGAATTAGTTAATGGATGCTCTCCAGAATTATAATATGCTTGTTAAAGATGTATTAATTTCTGGGTTTTTCTTTCTGCAAACCAATACATTATAATAGAATTTTAAAAAACACTAGAATTTAACTTTTATTTACAGGGAATATCACCCATGGTAGTCTAATGATTTCTATTTCTTAATTCAAAACTTACATAAGTTTACTTTTATCAGAAAATATTTTCAAAGGGCAAAGTCACAAACATGTAAACATCTACATTCATTAAATATTAAAGCTTAAAATAACAAGTTGTCACTAATAAATTAGAACCCATATAGATAAAATGCTTTCATGCATTGATATCTTTTTAAAACATATTCAGTTTTATGCCTCACTAAGTACTACATTTTTCCAAGATTGATTAATTTTCTCTCAAGTACAAAATATTTCACCATTTAAATAGAGAAAATGAATGCTTTTAAATTGTACTGATTGCTTTTCTAAAACTCCACATCACTAAAACTTATTTTTATAAAAAGTGTTGATACATAAAAGTTTAGTATATCAGGTTACTAATAGCAATATAACTTGCATATTGATTATTTTTTTCCCTCTTAAGTGGGATATGGAGCTTCTATAAACAAATAACACAAAATCGAGAATATATTTTATTACTATAGTGAGATATACCTTACATTTTGAAGGTACATCATCCATACTTTGAATTACATAAATTCTAGTGTAGTTGTAAGAGAAATGTATTGTAAGTGGAACTGTCATTGGTATATTCATTATATCAATTTTGCCATTATAGTAGTTTTCTCTTCCTTTAATGGAGGCTTTATATGAAATTTTCATATAAATTACATATTGCTATAATATGAATGATTTTGTCTTCCCAAAATTCATATCATAAAATCTTAACTGACATGATGATAGAAGGAGGCGGGGTCTTTGGAAGGTACTTAAGTCATGAGGGTGAGCCCTCATAAACATAATTAATGTTCTTATAAAAGAGGCCCCACAGAGATTTCTTATTCCTTCTACCATGTAAGGTTATAGCGAGAAGACACCAGCTATGAACTAAGAAGAGAGACCTCACCAGAGTGTGAATGGCTATGTAGGTGCCTTGATCATGGACTTCCCAGCCTCTGGAAGTGTGAGAAATAAATTTCTGTTATTTATAAGCTACCTAGTCTATGGCAGTTTTTTATAGCAGCCCCAATAAACTAAGATACAAATTTATATGATATATTTATATGGAGAATATTTCTTAAGTAGATATAAACTTGTTTATGAGAATAAACAAGTTTGGGATAATTAATTTATATGTTGCTAGATGTTCTTTCATTTATATATTGATTTTATAGAATTTCATTTACTTAACTACAATATATACTTTACCATCATCATTGAAAAAAAGCTGTTGGTTAGGCTGCTAACAGCAGATACGTAAAGAGTTTTAATTGGATTTAAAAAATAGGTTTTTTCTTTTCTTTTTTATTTTTCTTTTTTTCTGTCTTTTTTTTTTTTGTAATAGGTGTCCATGCATTCATATTTACAGTTTTTTAAACTGTTAGGAGTAATTAAATTTTCTTTTGGGAAATACAGACAGTGTTTAAGAATCAAGGGGGTAGTCTTATCTAGGTGATGAGTAAAATATGTATATTCAAGTTTTTTCAGCATGAAATATAAAGGTAACATTTTTTGAAGTTATCTCTAAAATTTTCAGTGTCTAGATTCAGAGTGTTACAAAAAGGAGGACTCCTCTTAACTATGACTGTCTAAATGAAAAAAACTCTTCTATTTATAGAAAAGTAAGAAGGCAGACAACCTAATGGTGTCATTTTCCATACTTCTGGCTGAAGGAGTAAATTAAAACAGAGATTGGTTAAGAGCACATGTGTATTTGTGTTATCCATTGTATACAATGTATAGTACTTAATGTGTTATCCATTTCATCTTGCTCAAAATCATTCAAATAATTCAAAGCAAAATAGCTTGCTAGGAAATATCCTTATCCAAAAGTTGGTAACAATTCATCTGGTCAACAGATGTCTGTCTATATTTAAAGAGTTGTTTAGAAAAGTCATAACTTCTTGAAATATTGAATCATTTTGTAAAAACTGGTGACATCTAAGTTATTAAAATCTATTTTTGTTTTATATGTATCTTTGTCCTTGTATATATAAATGAAAATGAAAAGTACTCAGAATAGCATTTCCTTTATACATGAAGGTTTATCTTTTCCTTTTCTATCTTTTCTTTCCTTTTTTATTAAGATATCTTTGTCAGAATTGAATTTGCAAAGAACTCCAAATAATAAAACATAATTTATAGAAGAACCTGCATAAAAACTTTTAATCATTATGCATACAATTTGGATAAATTAATGCTTGGATACATGTGCATATATTTGTGTATATATACATTTTTTTCATTGCTTGTAGAATTATAAAAAAACTTCATTTTTTAGAAAATGTAGTTGATTTTAAACCTTGCAGTTTTCTGTTAAAATATTGAGATATTTCATGAAATGGCATATACTTGCATTTTTGAATTTTTACGGTGAATACATGTATGGTTTTTGTTGAATCAAGAAAAATTTTCCATGAGTAATCCCAGTCCCAATTCTGATCTATCTTTCCAGGTATTACTTTGTATTCTACATAATAATAAAACTGAAATATTTTGCTAGCCACAGGTATATTAGGGACAATGTGAGGGGTAAAGATATTTATTTTCCCTTTGAAGCACAAAGAGAATGAAAGGTTAAGTACTGCCATGAACTTGACTTGGGATAATCAAGCCTCTTATGCTTGAACATGCATAATTTGACATGAATTATATATTAATTTAGAAATTATAAATATTGTTAATTAAGGAAACAAAATAGAGAATTTTATTGCTCAAAATGCCAGAGAGAGGTATTCCTTGCATGAAAAACTCTGAGTGTGAAGGCCTAACTTTATATACTAGTAAACTCCTAAATCTATATATTTATAATATTCATATTTATAATCCAAAAATCATTTAAAAATTTTTAGCTTTTTAAAAAAGATTTTGATGAAAAACATTATTGGTAACATGTTTTGTTCTATAGGGGAATGCAGAGGTGGAAAATCAAAAGCCAACAATTTTAAAGCTAGTCTCATCATGCAACAGCCCTTGAGCCTAGGATAACACCCTGATGGCTTTAAAAATAGCTACTAAAGGGCTTCTGTGAGTATATTTTTCACCACCAAAATCAGAACATAAGACTGGGATTGGTGTACTAAGGTGATTACATATGTAATTTTTTAAATCTATAGTTTTGGATCTGTCTTCCAAAACTGTGAACCCAAAATTAAAAGCACCGATGAATTAATTCACCATACAAATGTGAGCACAGCATTACTGAAGTTTTATTGTAAGGGAATTAAAATTATTTTAAAAGTTGACTAGGCTAGTTATTGAAATTAAATTTAACAGCCAAAAGAAATTTTAGAAAATTGTGTGGGGATTGGAAACATACATTTCAGGAAAAGCTTGAATGATCCAGATTTGAGTATTTTAGACAAAGAACAAAATATTTGCAAAACAAAATATAATTACTATACTAAAGATACCCCATTTGAATTTTCAGACTGTAAGTCTTTGTAGAAATATATGTTATTTTATTTAATTAGTAAGGAATTTTTCAAAGTGACCATATATATGTTTCTTTGAAGACTAAGCTCTTGCTATGAAAAATAAAAAAATAAATAAGCATATTTAGAGCTAGAGCTATAGAAATAAAAATTAGAGAAAGATGTGTGGAGAATGATTTTATATATAAAAGATGATTTTTGGATGATAGTTACAATATTGTTTTTTAGGCAAAGAATCAATGGAGATGAAGTGACTGTCAAATTGGAAATCATAGAAGTCTTTATTACTAGCTCTGTATTAGAATGCCTAATTACATCTGGAAGCATGATTAACATGATAGGCATTCTTGATACCTATATTTTGAATGTATTATTCCAAATAAAAAGAAGATGAGAATTATACTGCCTTTGAATTTAAGCTTCAGCTGTTTTACTGAGAGACATAATTCTAACAGAGATTTTGAAATCAAAAACAACTGAAGAAGATGATCTGATGATCAAATCATGACCAAGCTTGGTAAAGAAAGTTCAAGCTTCAGAAGAATTAAGGGTAAAAGAGGCACATACATTCTCACCCTAAATTCTCACCCTAAATTCACCTACTTAGACTTTAGTTCAGTAAAATAAATAGGACAAGATCATTGCTTCCCTCAGGTTAAAAATTAAATATCTGAGTATGGGTTAGAGTTGAAAGAATCAGAAACAATGGACATATAACTCAGAATCCTGATTCCAATTTCCTAGCAAATACTAAATTGTGGTGATAATTAGAATTCCCTCAGAGCAGCCATTTTTTTTTTTTTTTTTTTTGGCCAATGATGCCCTTTTTGTTGATATATTCAGATAGTTTTCTGTCTGCATCACGGTTATATTTAATATCATTAACTTCTCTTTCTCTACTCAATTTTTTTCTTAATTTACTCTTTTTCATTTTGCACACTCATCACCCTTTATTTGTCTATACATACTGGAGATTTTCAAGGCACAATTTTGAGAATGATATCTCAAAAATCTCTCTCTTAGTAATCCTAATTTTATCCATGGCAACTGTTTTTTAACAATATATTATCTATGACATCTCAAATTATAAATAATTAAATTTATTTTGCAGACATGTATTTCTTTTATAATCCACTTTTATATTGATGAAGAAATTGTCTATCTAATTTCAAATGTAATGATCTGGGAATCACTCCTGACATCTCTTCCTCTCTCCAATCTCATATTTACATTTTTAAACCAATGTAAAATCTTATCCATTTATTTTAAGAATATTCTCAATCTGTTAACTCTCAATCTTTACCACTATGCTCATCTAAACTGCTATTATTTCAGAACTGAAAAATCATAAAAATTCCCCCAATGTGACACCTTTTAGATCTATGTGATCTCTATATTCTCCAATATTCTACAGAGACCTCATGATCTCCTGGGCATATGAGGCACTATGTAATATAGACATTTATAGTGTCACTTAGAACACTGTTCAGTTTTCTTAAGCTAATTATTAATTATTTCTGTGGTGTTTATTTCTACCTATCACTTCTATTTCACCCTCCTACATTGACAACATGCTTTTGTTCTCACCCTCATATATGCTACCACTTTGCGGTATAAACAGAGTTGAGGGAGGGTCACATGGTTTGTCTGAACTTGGTGATCTTTTTTTCCAAGTAAGGTATTACTGTAAAGTCCATACAAGATGTGCAATATATTTTGGAGAACATCGTTTACTATGTAAAACTCTGTAGACACTTTTGTCTCTCATGGGTAGATCTATATTTCAGTTTTAAGGAGTTATTTTTTTAAATTTTGGGTCTATAAAATGATTCTAAAGTTTCCCACAAGCTTAAAATTTAATATATAGCAATTACAATATCACGTAAGACATTAAAATGCTGTATAGTGCATAAAAAAACTTTCTTTTTTTAAAAAGTTTTAGAGTGACCTCAAAAAAATTTTTTTAATAAATGCAAAAACAATAACCTGGTTATAATTTGATAATGGAAGTCAGAAAAAATATAAACAGAGGAAAGGAAAAATGTAAACACACAAATGTATGAGGCTGTAATGTACAGTTAGAGATAAACACTCTACATATATGAAAAGAACTCTAGGCTATTGTTGGATTACGACTTTCTCAGGAGCATCCCAGGTGCAATCTGAAATTGTCTGTGTATTCACATGAGGCAACAAGAGACTGAAGAAAGAGGAAGACCACACCAGATTGATAGATGGTAATCTTAATGAGCAATAGAACCTATTTACAAGAATTGTCTTGGGCAGCCACAAGATGGCTAATTTTTCTAATCCACCTGTCAGACTCTTAAAAGTTTATAGAGAGGCCTTAGTTGGGTTCAGTGACATACCCAATGCAGATAGCCTTAACACCACATTCTTTCTCAAGGTCATATTCTTGAAACAGCCTTTGGGAGTAGGGGAGGCCAGAGAATGCACATTCAAAGGATAGGAGAGGAGTGAGGAGCCTTCAATTACCTGGGAGCAGATGGTGCATCAAGGAGCAATCACATGTTCTTGATGTTCTCCTCCAACAGTTATATATAGTTCTAATAGGATAGCTAGTTAGCTAGCTAGGTATAGATATAGACATAGATTTTTATGTGGATATAGAGAGATAGCTGATGGATAGATATATAGATGATAGATATTCAAGTACCAAGAAAGAAAGAATTAAAAACCCAAAATTCAATAAATACATCAAGTGCATACAGCCTATATGAGGCTTCATACAAGTTGATATTTAGAGAAATAAAATTGACTGCTTTTGAAGGGCGGCTTGTAGAAGAATTTGGTTGCAAAGAGATTATTGCTGTTATGACAATATAAAACCAAAGATTACTATAAACATAAAAGAAAAAATAGCCCTCTTTGAATAAAATTATTATTGTGGTTCAAGATATCTGTAAAATATCAGTGGTGTGGAAACAACAGAGTGGGCGAAGGATTTGGAGTTAGAAAAAATGAGGTTCGTTTTGAATTCTACTCTGCTACTTATTGATTGTACACACAATGCCAAATTGCTTTGAGGTTTGAGCTCAATTTTCTCACTGACTGTATGAGTTTCTGGTGGCTGCTGTGACAAATCACACAAGCTTGTTAGGTTAAACACAGAAATTTATATTCTCACAGTTGTGAGACCACAAATACTAAATCAAGATATTGGCTGGGCCTTGATCTCTTTAAAGGCTCTGGAAGAGAATCCATCCTTGCCTCTTCCAGCTTCTGGCTGCATAACTACAATCTGTATCATCATCATTACAAGGCTTTTTTTTCTTCCTATATGTCTTTTTTCCTTTTTGTCTCTTATAAGAACACATTACAGGATTCAGTAATTATTAGTGTTAATATTGTATTATTGAATTTAGTATCATTAGATTTTATCAGATAATCATAAATAATCTCATCTCAAGATCTTTAACTTAATTACATTTGCAAAAATCCTTTTCCCAAATTTAGTAACATCATAGATTCTTGGGAGTTAGAATGTAGACATATCTTTTGGAAGTCTCCATTCAACACAGTACATTTACATATTTTGAATAACCATACTGACTTAGAAGATGTAGTATTATTTTGCCTAGCTTTTTTGTTTGTATCTATACTTCCTATTTTGAGATATTGCTTTCTCTAGGCCTTTTCTAAACTTATTAGTTCAGCTGGAAATATGGAAAACTATAGTCCATTCAGAGTCTTGGGAAAGTAGCACTGTTTTTAAAGATATGGTTAATTTTAAACATCATAAATTCTTGGAGTTGCTCATGATCATTGTTTCCACCACTTAATTAAACCCTGACTCAACCAAAGAATAAAACACACCAGAGAAATGTTTAAAATAGCACATATCTCTGAAACTGTTTGGGTAGTCATGTACCCACATATATATCTATTAGTCTTTTGAACTTGTCAGGTACATAAGCCAAACAAATCCCTGCTTGTTAATTCTGTTAAGATGTGAATTTCTGTCAGTTATTATATAAAAATCTTTGTAAATTTTAAAACAGTTAATATGCACAGAAACATAGAAAGTTTTTAACTGTTGTTTTTATTTCCTTTGTAAAGTATGTTCTTTTCCACGTCTCATATTTTGGTTTTTACATTTTTACTTCAGAGTAAAATGATTAAAAAACAAATATATTTTTGTTTATTTGACCCTATTTTTTAATTATTAGGATAAAACTAACATACAGAGAAGGGGAGATTTCTATTAGAAATATTACTAATCAAATTAAGTGATTAATTGGCTTGAACTATTTTTTTTATAGAGAATTTTTCTGTTAGTTTTGTTTAGTGTAGTAAATCCTCAAACTTCATTTGGCTACAAAAAGCAATGGCCTTTGATAGTGTAAAATACAGATCTGATGAACATGGAGGTTTCTTGGTATAAGTGGGAATAGGAGCCTACCAGAACATCTATTTGTTCCTTTTATTAAACATTTTCCAGAAAGGCCACTGAAATGTCTCACAGTCTTCCTTAATGTGCTTGGCACAAAATATACTGTAATTGATGTTTTGTACATGGAAATGTATCTAGCTAGCAGAAAAAAATTGTTGCTGAAATGAATACTTTTTCAACCATATTATTATTCTGAGATATATCAAACACTCTTCATTTTTCTTAATTCTGTCCAAATCAAGAATAGGTATAGAATCTTAACTCTATATTTGTTATCTAACAATTTGTATGTTCACATGGAAAACATTTCAAAATATATTTCATTTATAAATGTATCTTTTTTCTTTTGATGCCATTTTCTATTTGAAGAAGATGGCATACCTATGTGTAATTAATTGAAGATAAGGCAAAATTCTGACCATATTTTTTATTTATATACTTTTCATGAAAGCTTTTAATTAAAAGTGTAGTTCTATCTTCCTAACAACCTAACAAATATCGGTCTATAAAAATTTATCAATGTTACCTAAAATAGAGAAAATTGTTGTACATTTCATTAATCTCATGCATAAAGTATATGCAAGTTCTATTATACTGTGTTTTAATTAGCCATTGACCTATTAGTTGTAAGACACAAAAGGCCCTGACAATTATTAGATTTTATAAAAAATTACCCATAATTCTTAAAAAATAAATTCCTCATATGAATCTTGGTCATTGCAACTCAAACAAATTAATCAAGCATTTTAGATATGACTGTGACTGTGCAGAAAAGATAAACCTACCTACTTAATGTTCTCTTTTGAGTACTTCAAATGTAAAAATTCTTACTCATGTCTAATCAGACTGTCATCAATAAGAATATAAAAATGACTATTTTAACATCTTCTACCATTTTTATGGGACCAGTTATATTGCATATGCAGCCTATAATGAATATCTATCTGGCTGACTGAAATGTATACTAACCTATCTATGGCATAAAAATGAAACATGAGAATTATGAAATCCTATTCTATGTGGAATTAAACTGGTTGACTATAATTTAACACTAGAGAAAATTGTGAGCCGACAATTTTCTTGACACTGACTGATTATTAAAATATGGAGTCAGGATTTTTTTGATATTATTACCTGACTCTTAAAAAAACCACATTGAGAATTCTTTTTTAATTAATAAACGTTATTTTATAGTAGTTTTACATTTAGAAAAAAATTGAACAAAAAAATGCAGAGAGTTCCCACATAACCCTCACTGTACTCTCTATCTTCTCCTATTTTTAATATATTTAATTAATTAGTGGTATATGTTATGATTAATTACCTTATATCAATGCATTTTATTAACTAAAGTCTATAGTGCATATTAGAGTTTACTCTCTATGTTGTTCATTCTATGAGTTTGATAAATATAAAATGACATATATCTATTGTTACATATCATACCAAATAATAGTGTCACTGCTCTAAAAATTCTCTATTCTACTTTTATTTATTTCTTCTTTCTTGCTCCAAATCCTTTCAATCACTGATCTTTTTATGGTATACATAATTTTTTCTTTTTCGTAATTTTATATGTTGCAATCATACATATGTAGTCTTTTAAGACTGGCTTCTTTCACTTAGCAATATGCATTCAAGGTTCACACATGTCTTTTGTGGCTTAATAATTCATTTCTTTTTTATTCAATCATATCCTTCGTATGGATAACCAAGTATTTATCCATTCACTTACTGAAGATTATCTTGGTTGTTTCCACATCTTGGAAATTATGAATAAAGCTGTTATAAACATTTATGTGCAGGTTTTTGTGTAGATGTAAATGTTCAACTCATTTGGGTAAATACCACAGTTGCTTGATTACATATTAAGAGTATTTTCAGTTTTGTAAGAAACCACCAAATATTTCCTAAAATAACTGTACTATTTTTCATTCACATTGGGAATGAATGAGAATTTGTCTTGTTCCATGTCCATGCAAAGCATAAATTTAATCTGTTTCAAACCTTAATCTACTATAAAATGGTTATAGTTAATGAGATTCCAATTTAAATAAAGCAGCAAAAATGGAATCCTTAGATATTTTGAAACAAATCTATCTCTCACTATTATTTTTTTATTTTTAAACATTTGAAGCACTACTCGTCTAATATTATGATTTTAGTCATTGTCTTACACATAAAAGGCCAAGTTTAATTTTTTTAAGATATTAACTTGAGAATTTTATTTTTTAACCCCAATTTATCTTCTTGCATTTGGCATTCAAGGCAAATGTTTTGGGTCCTTGAATTAAAAAAATATTTCTTTTTTGCTGTTTATATGATACTATTTAAAATTAAAACAGATATATATGCATATATGTATTTTTATTTAATAAATAATTATTGAATAATTCTAGGTTTAGTACATCTGTGTGCACTGAGAAGACAGCAGAAAACAAAAGTTTTGGCTATACTTTACATAGAGTCTAGATAGAAGAAACAGAAAAAATATATACATATTAATATATGTCTAAAATTAAGTTCAAGTATGAGATAAGGAAGTGCTATTCTAGAAGTAGAACAGAAATACAAAAACCATAATTTCACTTACATGTGGAATCTAAAACAAACAAAAACAAATCAATTTAAAAAAAAACAGAAAAAGGTCCATAAATATAGAAAACAAGTTGATGATTGCTAAATGGGAGAGTGGATGGTGGAAAATAAAGTTAATTAAAAAAAGATTGGACAAGATCAGGCATGGAGAGCTGATATAAGAATTTCTGATAATATTTAAACTTAATCATATTTCTAGAAAACTCCCAAAGTAGGTAAGAAAAAATATATATTCTTAGTTGGATAAGAACTCTTAATTTAATAAATAATAGCTGAATATGAGTATAAAAAATTGATTACATCTAATAAATAAAACAACTATTGTAATAAATTTCACACAAAACTAAATATTAAAAATAAAATTTTAAAATTGGAATAAATAATATAAATATAAACATATGCATACATACACACATATATATTTCTTTATTCAGGTTATATAAGAGAGAAGCTAGATGGATAATTTTGGCTTATTCGTAAAACTATTTGATTTTTAATTTGTAAAAAGTAATGAATGTCTCTCTAACCAGTTCTAGATTTGGCGAAAAGTTTATAGATTTTTGAAGGTAAAAATGTCATGAGTTTTATATTGATAGGTTATGGAATATAGCTATACAGAAGTGTGCTTTAATGAAGATAGGAACTAACTATAAGGGAAGCCAATAACTTTCAGTTAAAGATAAATTTTAGATAAGTTTTAGATAAATTAAACAGAGATGCCATTTAGACATACATGTTGAAACGATGAGCAAATATACAGGGGATATAATTTGGAAGCCCTGTTTTGGACTAGATAAGAGCACCCTAAGATACACTATCTCATATGGTAGACACTAACCTCATGTGACTCTAACATTTAAATTTAAATTAATCAAATATAAATAAATTTAAATTTTAGTTCCTCAGTTGTTCTAACCACATTTCAAATGTTTAACGGCTACAGGTGGCTACTGGTTATAATATTGAACAGTACAGAACATTTTCATCATCCAAGTTTGAGTTCTATATACTAGGATATTTATATCATTGGCTAAAAAAAAGTTTTGACTTGTTCTCTCTATACCTATACAATTGTCTAGGTATACAATTGTCTATACAATTGTCAACTGATTTAAATAGAAAATTTTAAGAGTTAAACTATATTGACACTTAACCTAATACAGTCAATCTACAGATTAATTTATTCCTATGTATAAACTGAGCAAGAAACATAAATATTGATCTCCATCCACGCAAATCCCCTAAGACTCATAAATATAGTTCAGTTTACTAAGCAACTTGTTAGTAGTTGCTTTTTTAAAAGAAAATATTTGTGCAAGAAAAAGAAAAGTGTGTGCATGTATGAGTATATATGTGTATTAGAAAGAAGTTACATTTCTCAAGATATAATAGCTCCCTTTCCTAGCTGTACATACTTATACTTATTTAAAATCCCTGCTTTGTTTTTCTCATGATTAAAATGGAATAATAATAATACCTACCTCAAAGTGTTGTTATGAGGAATAAGAGAGCTGATGGTGGCTATAAAGTGCTTTTCACAGTGGCTGGCACATATTAAGTACAAAATAAATATTAGCTTTAAAAGTATCAACAATAGTAATAACACTATATAACTATATAAAAATAAATTATTACACATATTGTAAGAGAACACAGATATTAGAAGTAAATTTACCAGAGTTTGTGCATGGCTTTTGTCTGTAACGTTAATAAAAATGTTCAGTTTTTTGAGGTATTAGATTAGCATAAAAGCAATTAAAAAACCATTGTGTTTTAAGCTTTTAGAATGATACATTTAAAAACTATATGTTTTACATGTTCAAATTTATATTAGAATATTTTCTCTACTTTAAAAATTATAATACCAGATTTCATGATTAGTAAATGTTTTAGCATGTTTTGTCTTCTTCATCAAGTCAGAAGTACAAGAAGTTGTAGCCAACAAATAAAAATTAATGGAAGAAGAAAATAAATAGTACTGGGTTAATTAATAAAACTCTTGAAAATTTCTGAATTAAGCTTCATGCATGTGCTTTCCAATTTCATAAGTAAATAAATATCTTACGACACTGGACTTCCCTCTGCTGCAATTAGTAGAAACCTTATTAATGCAAGAGTTGTCCCTGTTTTGAGAGTTTATGTTGTGTAAGTCTTTATCTGCCCAGTGACTTTTTTTTTCTTTTTCTTTTTTTGGTTTTACTTATCTGGTTGTCTTGATTACTTTTAGAAATTTAGGTGCTAGCTTGATCAATTTTAGGAGAAAGTGGTAAAATAATTTTCGGTTGATATGTTTAAGATTCTAAGATGAGAAGAAGAAAAAGTTTAAGGAAAATTATCTATATGATCCCTTTGGTGGTGTTATGGAAGCTGATCTAAATTTTTCCTCCTAATATTCATCTAAGATAAATATGCTTCCTTCCAGTTCATAGCCATATAATCCTATTTCTATCATCACCAATTTCTTCATTTATCTTATAAGTCCACCATAGTTTTAAATGTTTAAATATTTTTGATATTATAAATGTAAGCTAAATTATTATCATTCACAATGCTTCCAATGTATGGCCCAAATATCTTATACTCCAATAAAAAAAAAACACATTTTATCTATCTCTGGACCCAGACATTCTGTCATAGTGTATCTATTTTTATATTCTCATTAATGAGATGAAGTTACAGCGAACCTTGAACAACATGGGTTTGAACTGCTCAGGTCCACTTACATACAGAATTTGTTTCAATGAATACCTGGGATTGGGAGTCTGAGGAGGTGGAAGGCTGATTGTATGCATTGACCCATGCCATTTTATATAGGGGACTTAAACATCCCTGAATTGGGGTATCGCCAGGGTTCTTGGAACTAACCCTTATTGATACTAAGAAACAAGTTAAGTTTTGAGGAAATCAAAATATGTGGATTTTCTACTCTGTGGAGGTTTTGTGCTCCTATCCCCCGCCCTAAATGCATGTTATTAATTAAATTTTAACAAGTCACACTATTTAGTTTTTTGAAGTAATTCTTAATAAGAAAATCAGAATTGATTTATCCAGCATTTCCTTTAGATTATAAAATGTTGGAAAATTAGAATTTTGACTTTTTAACTGTAGCATCAGACATAGTGCCAAAGAGTCTCACTGTTATTGTATAGAAAAAGTTATAATACAATGGGAAAAATAAATCAAGAATAAAAATTGAACTACCAAGTGAGATTGAGAATTTGATTGGTTTCTCAATAGAAATCACATGTTAATACATCTCTGGGCATTTTATATGGTGTCTCTAATTAATATCTTTTCTAATGTTTGTAGATTTATTGAATCTGTTTCTCTCTAGGATTATTATAATCCATAAATGTTAAGTCCTTTAATTATAAAATAGCATTGTTTTTAGACCAAAAGCAATGTAATATTTACCTCAATGGTTGATAACTAAGCCAGAATATAATTTAGTTGATTTATTCAAAAAAATATTTCAACATTGCTGTGTCAGTTTAAGAATCACCATTCTTCTCAATCTGGTATTAAAATGAAAATATCCAAGAATCTGGAAAATAATCCTTAGAATATCGTTTGTGAATAGTGATTACGAATCTATCATCCTCGCCAAAGAGTTCCTCTTTTTCTATGTTATGCACAGAGAATTCTTAGGCCTCATCATTTTACTATATCTGCTTATTCTTAGTTGATTGAAAATGACAGTGAATCAACAAATGTTTTTTAAACTATAAAATTTCACCATAAATGATTTTATTATACAATAATAATAGTTTGCCTTAAACTTCTAATTGGCTGAAATGCAGTTTCACAAATTCTTTTAAGATTACCATTCACTGAACAATCATGAGTTTAGTAATCAATACCATCCTAACTCTGTAGAAATATTTCTTCAAATTTGATGCTTTATTACACAAAATAAAATAACATGATTTATTATGAAGAGAATATTTGTATTACAAGACCTATTATTGGTTATAATGAGCACGATATAAGAATAACTAAGACTGTAACATAAAGGATAGCAGCTCAGTACAATCGCCCTCCTTCCTTATTGGTGGAGAATACATCCCAAGACCCCCAGTGGATTCCTGAAACTGCAGATAGTATCAAACACTATATATACTATATATAGATATACTTATGATATATATATATATATATATATATATATATATATATACTTATGATATATATATATACTTATGATAAAGTTAAATTTATAAATTAAGCACAGTAAGAGATTAACAATAATAACGAATAAAATAGAGCAATTATGACAATATACTGCAATAAAAATTATGTGAATATGGTCTCTCCTTTTCTCTCACAAAATATCTTAATATACTATACACACCTTTTCATTTAAAGGGAGAACTTCACAGCTTCTCTTTGGCATATTTGAATTGCTGACATCACCACTCTTATACTTTGGTACCATTGTTAAGTAAAATGAAAATTACTTTAACGTAAGCACTGTAATACTATGACAACTAATCTTACAACAGAGATGGATAAGTGACTGATGAGTGGGTATTCTATACAGTGTGGATAGGCTGGATAAAGGAATAATTCACATTGCAGGAAGGACAAAATGGGATGGCAAAAAGTGGAACAGCATGAGATTTCATCACATCACTAGGACTGGTGTACAATAAAAACTTATAAATTATTTCTGAAATTTTTCATTTATTATTTTAGGACCAAAGTTGATTGAAATCATGGAAAGTAAAACTCCACATATGGGAAGAGTACTGTACAGAAACCCTCTGTAGTATTTTTGTAAATTTCCATAACTCTAAAATTATTTCAAATAAAAATTTTAAAAATATATCCATATCTATTTCTCTGATTTCAAGATTTAAATTTTGCCATAGGAGAAGCATAAGTAGAGGCTTTCTTAGAACTGCTGAGTACTTCATGGCCAGAATTCTACCTGTGGTACTAATCCGTCACCCAATCACATGAACTGGCTTATATCATTTTGTTTATGGAACCAAACAGGTTTCTTTTCCATGGGGATGTGGATTCATTAGATTTCCCTTATCAGTAGATACACAGAACTCAAAGATTTCCAAACCCTCACAGGTGCCATTGTAAAGATTAGGAGTGTTCATAGGAATATATAGATTTGGTAAATTACACTAAAGAAAAAATTTATAGAATTGGATTAAGTTCTTAATCCTTAAAAATACAAGCTTAAAAGAAGAATGTGTTTATGCTATTTCAGGTACTCAAAAGCTATTTAAACCACATACATTAGTAAAAAGAACAGAATGAGTGAGTAAAATGTATTATATTTTTAGGGATGGACTATGGAAAATAAAAACATGAGCAGAATAAAATACAAAGTATATTACATTTCAAATAAGCAATAAACTCCAAGTCAAAAACAGATATATAGTCATACTAAGATAAGTTTACAAGGATGTCACTTCTCATCCATTCATTCAAAATATATTCCTTTGATGTCTCTGTTTTAAAATGTGCTGATGGCTGAGGATATAAAGGACATAAAAAAGAATACGATTTAAATGCCATCCACAATAGTTTACATTCTAATTGGTGAGATAGACAAGTAATTATATGTTTAAAAGTTAAGAGCAATAGAAGAAAAATGTGTTTGGAGTAAAGAGGTGATTACTAAAGTAGGAAGATTACAAATTAATTTTTGGATAAGTAATTTTCACTCTAGAGACCTATAGGATGAGGAGGGTTTTCCTAGGTAGATATGGAGAAAATGTGAGAGGAAGGAAGAGAATTGTAAAAAAGAAAAATCAGAGGCATGCATGAAAAACTGCATCTTATTAGCATGAGAAACTGTAAGACTAATTTTTCTTTCTTGTAGTTTGAAGGGAGTGAGAGAATACTAAGGCTAAAGATTTATTCCAGCATCAGGCGTGGCTGATGTTGCATACCATGTTAAATAGCTTTATTCAGTAAATGTTGTGGTCCATTAAAGAGTTTGGGACAGAGAAGAGACCTACAAAGTATTTTCATAGATTACCTTAGTGACTATTAGAAAAAATGTATGAGATCTACCTGGTGTTTGGTTTAATGTGGTGGTATAAAGAAAGATATTTTTTCTAGTAAAGTTGCTAACAAGAAAAATTTAACATGCAGCAAAGAAAAAGAACACCATGGACCAAAGTCAGGGAAATGTTTATGTTTTAGACATTTTGAAATGTGATCCTTCTGAAAGACACTGTGGGAAATATATAGAAAGAATTGATAGCTGAGTCCAAAATTCAGGGAAGACGAGGTTATGATTTGATATGGATAGAACGAGCTCATGAAAGAAAAGTTGATACAGAAGACAATGAGGGAAGGAGTTTACCTTCTGAAATACAAAAGTATTTTGTTCAAAAGAGGCTACTGCTCTGGTTGAAGAAGTTTCTTTTATTCCCTTTTTATGGAAACTTTTATTTACATATTTCAATTATTAACTCTGTCTCAATGAAAATTCAAGGTTAAGATAAAAGGTCATGGAAGACAATGAGGTACCCCTGTGAGTATGGAAAGAAGACAAAATAAAGAATTAGACTTTTTCTAGTTGACACCAAATGATTTATCATTTTTAATAATAATAAAGAACCACAAGTTAGGGTGGGGGAAATCATACTTTAACACTATATTATATCCACTTTTAATACTATATATATTTAAATTGTATTTTCAAGGCTTTATTCTGTTATCTTTGTGTTTTATTTTCCTAGTCATCCTATTCTTATTTAATGGATAAAATAATCTTTTTTATTTGAGTATGTTGTTAATAATGTTGTTAATAATATTTCATTTACTCTTGCTCTTTGCATTTCTCTGCTCTCTGTTACTTTATGTATTTTTCCTTTCATTTTTACTACCTTTTGAAATCCTCAGTTATTTGTGAGTAGTCGAAGTATTGAAAAAACAGTCTGTTTGCTTGGATAGGTTTTATCAACAGTGTCTAATATTAAGGTGATATAGTGAGAATTGATTACATTTGTTATATTTGCAACTACTAGGGTTGATAGTACATATGTCTTAAGCTTCAATTTCCAAAATAAATTATTTTATTGCTAAGAATTTGAGGCTGACAGCCAGCAATCTGAAAGTTAATTAAGAAGAAACAGCTATCATCAATAAATCAAAAAACAAGTGTTGACGATGATGAGGGAACCCTTGTACATTATTGATGGGATTGCAAATTGGTACAGTCACCATGAAAAAATAGTTTGAAGGTATTTCAGAAAAATTAAAAATTGAACTATCTTTTGATCTACTAATTGCACTTTTGAGTACTTATCCAAAATAAACCAAAATGCTAGTTTGTGAAGATCTATGCATTCTTATGTTCATGCCAGCCCTATTCACAATTGCCAAGATAAGGCAGCAACCTAAGTGTCCATCAATGAATGATTGGATAAAGAAGTTATTATCTATCTATCTATCATCTATCTATCATCTATCTATCTATCTATCTATCTATCTATCTATCTATCTATCTATCTATCATCTGTCTATCTATCTATCTAATATATGTAGTAATGATATATATAATTATGATATATATATCACATATATATTAATATTACTCAGTCATGAAAAATGAAATTTTACCATTTGCAACAACATGGATGGATCTAGCGGGTATTATTCTGAGTGAAATAAGTCAGATGGAGAAAAGTAAATACCATGTAATTTATCTTATATGAGGAATCTAAGAGACAAAAGAAATGAACAAATAAATGAAAACAGACTCACAGATACAGAGATCAAATTGGTGATTGCCAAACTCATTGGAGGCTGGTGGAAAAGGTGAAGAGATGAAGTACAAATTAGTAATTACAAAACAGTCGTGGAGATGTAGAATATAGCATAGGGAATGTAATCAATATTATTGTAATGGTTGCGTGTAGTGTCAGATGGGTGCTAATCAGGGCGATCACTTTATAAATTATATAAATGTCTAACCATTATACTGTATACCTGAAACTAATATAAAATAATAAAAAAGAAAAAAAAAGAACATACAGAATTATAATTTTTTTTTCTTCTTTCATTCAAGCATTTTCTTCAAGTTCAGAAGCTCTCTTATTCAAGTTGCACTAACAATAAAACTTGTCATCTCTTACCATGGAGTAGGCAATCACTAAGCTGTTTGGGTTGGAAATAAGGTATTTGGAATCCAAATATAACTTAAATTGTCTTTCTACCAATTATCCTCTTTTTAGTCCTATCAGTGACATTATTTCAAAGGTACTGTTGTCTAAATTTCTTAAGACACTTTTTAATTTCTTGGCACAAATAATTTTATATATTGTTGACTATTTTATTATAAGTTCTTATTTGAAAAAGAAACTAATCTTAAATCAATTATAACTCATCCATCTGCAGAGCAATATAAGTAAATAATATGACATCTTTTATCTGCTGTAGTCACCTCTAAATTCTCATTGTCCTTGTATCTTCATACTGTTATTTTTTTTCTATTATACTCATAAAAGTAGGATTTCAGAATGAAATGAACATATGTTGTTTTATCCACCATATTTAACTACAAACATAAATAGATGTGATTTTCTTTCTTGTTTTTTTCTTTGTAAGTCTCATATCAAGGATCAGTGAAGGCAATCAGAATTTCCACTACAGAAACATGAGAAAAATGGTTAAAAAAAGAATGTTAGTTTTGCCTCTATTAACTCCCTGAAGTATTTCTTAATGATTTTATTAATTATTTGTGGAAGTTTCACATTTCTAAGTCTTAGTTATTCTGTATCAACAGGTCAAAACATATTTTATAAATATTTATGTTGGTGTTATTATCATTTTTCTTATCTAAAGATTAATACAATTTCTAAGACTGTGAAGAAGACAGGAAGAAAATCAGAAACATATAGAATAGATGCAAGTGCTACTGGAGTGTTTGAGAAAGAATAGCTATCCAGTTGCCCTTTAACCATATTGTCATTGGGATAAGGATATGATACAACCTCTGGGAAGTTTGGTGAAATCTGAGAGTGGAGAAGATTTTGTTTCTGATCTACTACTGTTCTGGATGGCAAGAACTTTGCAGAATTCCCCAGTACCACTTTAGTATGACAATAATGAAATAATATGGATGTGTGTAGAATAGAAAAAAAGAACCTGAGGCAGAAATATTAAATAAACCTCTTGCTACCCTAGAGTTGAGTGAGGGAAGAGCTAAATATTCCAGTGCCACTCAGAAACATGGATAGTTTAGTAAGAGACAGCTTTCAGATCTTAAAAGAGCCTTAGTTGCATGGATTCAGCAGACCAGTTGGGACCATAGCCACCTTAGCAAATGCTGGTACAGATAAAAGAGAGCCACCCAGAACCAAATGCATGTGTATATCTCAGCCAAATCCCCAATGGAAAGCCACCACTGATGACTAAATGCTTTTCTTGATGTCAGAATAGATTATAAACTTTTAGAAACATAAACACTGTCCTGGGAAGGAAGAGCAACTATGCTAATATCCTGAAATAACTGATTTGAAACTATTCGAGGTAATAAATAAAAAAGCAAGTTTGTATGTTAAATTAACTACATTATGTTTTTTGACATAAAAATGAGGTTAATGTTGAGATTAAGTGATCAAAAAATAAAGTCCTGGTTTTTTTTTTCTACCTAGGTTATGTATGTATGTATGTATGTATGCATGCATGCATGCATGTACATGTTTGTTTGTTTGTTTATGTTTAAATTATATCTGCTACGTGTCATACTCAGAGAAATTAATCTGCTGGAAAGATTACCAAATGAGCATCAGATAAAAAATTGTGATATAAATTGTGTTCAGAAGCTGCTAATAAGAACAAGGCAGAAATGTGATGAACAGAGTATGATGGTTAATTTTATGCATCAACTCAGAGGGTGTTTTAGATGAGATTAACAATGAAATGGGTGAATTTTGAGCACAGTAGATTTCCCCTCCATAATATGAGTAACCCTTATCTAATCAACTGAAGGTTTAAGTAGAGCAAAGACTTGCTTCCCTGTCCAGCTGACAGCTTTCTGGCTGGAACTAGAACACCAGCTCTTCTGAATCTCTGCCAGCTGAGCTCTACTGCAGATTTTAGACTTACCTGCCTCTATACCTTATAATAAATCTTTAAAACACACACACCCATGCACACACACACAAACACACAGACATATTTTATTAGTTTTGTTTTCTGGACAGCTCTAATACATAGGGATTAATTTAATTTTATTTACCTACCAAATGAAAGAATATCATCACTTGATATTTGTTATATTATGCTGAGATACACCACATGATTAAGATATAAGGCAATTTGGAATGATTAGGTAAATTTATATGAAGTTTTTATGGCAGGTTGCTAATGGAAAATTGAAATGTGTTCAATGTATTTTAAGTTGATACTACTTGATATCATGTAATACAAGCATATCCTTTTGTAAAATTGTCCTAGAAATCTATGTCAAGAATGGATTTAGAATTACAAGAATCAGTTGTGTAACCCAATATGGCATTTCCTGTGTTCTCATAGGGATGATTTCATTTGGCAAAAAGACTCATGCTGCTTCTAAGAACGCAAGGCAATGACAGATGCTGTTAATAACTGATGTGGTAACCATTCAGGAAAGAGATTTTCCATTCACCCAGTTTCTACCTCAAAGAAAACAAAATGATAGCTCAATTCAATCATTTTTTTCCAACATCTAAATAATTTATGAAAAATTAAACCATTCAAGTCTTATATTTGTTTAAAATCTTAGCAGAATCTCAAAGTTTAAAAATTTGCTGTATTAATGTTAATATAAAAGATAACTTCATTACACTCTAAAACATAATATAAATGTTGAAAAGTCATCCTTCTGGTGAATGAAAACTTTTAAACTAATTATTTAAATATTAACAAGATAATGCAAAACATAAGAATATAATTCACCTCATAAGTTTGTAAAAATTTCCAAGAACATGTAAAAATAAAAAAAAATTTTAAAAAGCTACTCTGTGAAAAGATTCTCCTGGATCTTACATAGTGACATATAATTTCAACAAACAGAAATAAAAACACTTTAAGACAAGATTCCCTGCTGAAATTGCTCATTACCTCACCAACTGGATCAAGAAGCTTGTAACATAGATTTACATTATTCAGTTCTCAGGCCATGGCTGTGTATATTGCATTATTCACCTATACTTTTGCCTATTCTCTGACCCACTTTTCTTTTTCCTTCTTATCCACTTCTCATTTAAGACAATACCTAGATATTGTTATTTTGTTAAGTGCGATTAATAGGAAACACTTGTTTAATTATGTTTCCATCCTAATATTTTATTTCTTTGAAGATTAGCCAGTTAAATTGACTCCTAAGAAAGCACAATAAAGCTATTTAAAATAATTTCCTGAACAAAACACATTTTATGTCTGTTTTGTTCACTATACTCTGAAATGTTGTCTTAATCCACATATAGCCTGTACAGGTCTTCAGTTGCCAAAGATAGCCAAATCATGAAGGTTCTACTCTGAAAACAAGAGAATACTCATTTTATGTGTAGATGCAGCATATTCTCTGGATGACAAGATGCATTTTTGTTTTGCTTAGCTATGACTTAGTAACAAAGAAAATTTGTGATAACATTACCTCCTCCCCACTCACTCCCCATCCCACTATGGTGAAGTCTGTGTTTCCAGTATTTGAAGTATTTAATGTAAAATTCAGAGTTTGAAGATTTGCAAAAATCTGTGTACTTCCAAGATCCCAGATTGCCCTATACATACACACCAACTGCCACTTCAACACATTGACATGATAAATTCCATTTTTAGCACTTTCCTCACTGAGAAAATGTGTGTAGGACATCTGTGTTTAAGTTGTGGACTGTCTTCATAAAGAATACATAACATTCAGTAAATAGATTATCATAACAGTCAATCAAATATATTGTCATTATTTGTCCTATTTATCTTTTTATTAGATTCTAACCTTATAAAGACAGAGAGCATGTCTGACTTGCTCAGGAATGTATCCAAAGCATGAAGCACAGTCCTGTCACAAGGTAGGTTCTGGATAAATGTTTCCTAATTGACTGAATGAATGAGCACCTACTCTTTCTTATAAAAAATTATACCTACTCAACTTTCTTGTCTATCCTGCTCCTCTTCCATAACTATGCATTTCTCAATGCACATTGCACATCATATTTTCTAATCAACTTTTTAAACTATTAATAAAGCTAAAATTTAGCTGTTGTTTGTCTTTTTTTTTCATTGCAATTGAATTTCTGCTTCTATGCATTAAATGATAAAATCAACAATAATTAATTATGTTATTCACTAGCTTTGAGAAGCTGTACAAGGTACTATGAGGATACAAAGATTTATAACCCATGGTAAGTTTGCACAAAAAGTCTAATCCTACTGACATGATAAGATTTAATCAACTGAAGAATGATATGAAAACATATTCAACTCAAAACAAAGATAAAAAACAATAAAAATATGGATTTAACAATTTTCAATAAGATCAAGTCAAACTGCTGCAGGAATTTGACATAATATCTGATATGTCAGGAAAATCATCAAAAAGAAGGTAGGTTATAATTTATCTTGAACATTCTGAGAATTGTGTAGGTACATGTGTACAATAGCAGCAACTCACTACATATTTGCAATTTGAATTTCCTTTACATTTACCTTATTTAAGTTTTTATTGTGTAGAATAAACCTCAAATGTAATATGAATTTAAATACTTTTAAATTGGAATAGGATTTTTAACTATGCTCTTCCTCAATCTATCACATATTATTTCGTGTTTTTTTTTAAGTCCAATTTCAAAGGTCACATTTCCCTAAGTCATTATTATGTTTTGTTTGTATTTTTTGGTGTTTAAAAGACCAAAAAAAAAAAAAGATGCTTTTTTTTTTGTCCAAGTTCTGAGCCAACTGAGAAACAGACATTAGGAAAGAACACAGATATATCTGTGTTACTTTCATTATTTAGATAGTTGATGGTTGACAGTGAGACTTGGGCATGCTGCAGCAATGACTTTCCTAAAACTGAAAGAGGAAACTGAAAGATTTCTGACCCACTCACATGTCATTGTAGGTAACCACAGGCCTCCCTATCAGAGAGTCAGCACTTGCATTACTTATGACATGGAAGAGGAGCTTGCAATGGGCCCTCTGTCCATGAATACAAAAACTTTTAAAAAAGAAAGAAGAATTGAGATATATGCATTTTCATTTCCTCTTTGAAGCTTACCAATAAAATAAATCACTCTTTTACTTAGCATAGGAGGAGTGAGGGAACAGATGGGGTTAAGAGTGTTATGCTAATCATAACTCTCCACATAGAAGGAAACATCCTGAGTGGTAATAAAGGTTTCCCTGAACACTTATAATTCTCTTCCTCTGGAACTTTGGTCCTGGTGGAACTAGAATTTTTGGTTGTTTTTGTTTATCTGTTCCCTTGGTTTTGGAAAAAAATGTACTATAAAGACAAATTCATTAATTTTGGTGTAAGAAAAATATGAATTCAAGTCTTAGCTCAACAATTGTTATTCAATATTTTACAATGGTATACTTTAAAAGAGTCTTTTAAAATGGAAGAATATCCTAGCTTTATTTCCTTTGATATAGTTAGTTTGTATACCCTTATTCCTTTTTTAAAATTACTCAGCTAACTTAAATATATGATAATATTTAACACACCATCTTAAGTGACAATAACTAATAGCATGTTCTGGAAAAATTATAAACTGGGCTGAGATGGTTGTTTTGAACATATACTCTGTCCATACTTTTTCTCACAATTCATAATTTCTCTTATCCACATATGTCTTTTTAATTAGATAAAAGACACTTAAATATACTAGTTTTGATAAATGTTAAAAAGTTTATTTAAAATCTTCCAGACATATAGTTGAAAATACTTTCCTGTTTACCATTTGAAGTTGGATGTGAAGGATAAAGCATAGACAGAGGTGACATAAATAATTTCTTTGTAGAAACTTCAGGAGCCAGTGCAAGACTCCTGCTACCCTTGCTCATGATACAGTAGTGGTGGTAACATGGACAGAGACAAGTCTCCATTAACCTGGGCTCTGGATTAAGATAGTATGTAGAGCTGTGAACATCCACATTGCATATAGAGGATGAACATAAATCAATTTGTTGCGTTAGCCACTGAGTCTCTGCATCATTTGTTGTTCTGACATAACCTAGTTTATTTTAATATACAGAGTATTTCATGATAGCCTCCTGCTTATATTTTGACGCCATCTTCTTTACTCATTGTATTTCTCCATGTACTATCTCATATTTCCTTAATTTATTCATTCACTCAGCAAAAAATTTGTGTAAATATCCTGCTTGAGTACACAAAGGTTAAAGAAGACATGCAAAGCTCTTCTCATCTCCGAGAGTGACAAATTAACAAAGCAGTAAAATGGAAACTAAGCAAAAAAGATAGACTGATGATTTCTGCTTTCAGGATCTTGTTCCTATTCATAATTCTCGATCAGATTGCTGCCTCTCTCCCATCCCAAAAGGATACTACCTGCTTTTGAGGCTTTAGAGATTCTTCATTTTCAAATTCCAAAAGTGAACTCTCATTAGGTTAAGCTTCTCACCCTGCTCTCTTGAAAACAGTTATTGGTTCAGAGTGAGACACATAGAAAGTTTTCTGAGGGTTTTGGGAAAAGATACCTCCATATATTTTCACCAAAGTTAATTGCAGTGTAGAACTTTTAGCAACTGGACATGTATCGAGCCATGAAGGCCTCAGGGTTGCTGAAAACAATCAAGTGACATGCACAGATACTGATTTAGGATGCATTGAACATGAACAAAACAACCAGCTTAATCTTTTACATATTTTAAAAAATTTTTGTGCCCTGAACAAAAACATTTATTAGTAATTAAGACTGAGTTAATTGATTTAAGAGACAATGAAGCAAAAAAAAAATTATTGCAATCTTGGAGCAACTCAAGATCACTAAGGAAAGCATGAAGAAGAGTAGTTGCCCAAAGCACAAATCTGGGAGAGTGGCAACGATGACATAATATGAAAGTATTTGAGTCGTTCTAATAGAAATATTGTTAGAAACTGAAAAACAAAAAGTAAATAACTGAATATATTAAAGGAGAAGAACATTTTCAAGAATGAGAGAGCAAAGTGAACTAGACTATGAATGTTATAGGAGTCACAGAAAATTACAAATAAACATGACTAGTATTTTCCAAGAAAGAGGTAAATAGAGAAACTTAAGATTCTCTATTCAGTAAAATAAGGGGGCACAAAGAGAAAGATGATGGCGGGGGACATAATGATGCTTTAAGCCTAATCCAAATGTTATTTTGCCCTGTTTTAACATTCCAAAGGTTTAAGGAGTAAGAAGTGCAAGGCAGGTTTTCTAGGATCCAGCTCCAACTCCATTTTAAAGAAGCTATTTTTAAACCTGTTCGGAGACTACCTTACTTTCCACAAAAGCAAAAATAAAACTTTTTATACCCTCTTGGTTCATATATGCTGATATCAGTCTGAACATCCAAACAAATTTTGGTTTGGGACATCAATCACACATCTGTGAGGTGACTACAACACTTCATAATTTGTTATACAAATATGATTTTTGATTATATGTGGTTATCCACTCAGTTTTAAAACTATCAGGAATAATTCAAAAGAGGAAGTAGCATCATAACACAAAATTCTAGGTTCAATTTAATTTAGTTTATTCTTTTTTTTCTTTACATTTCTTTTATTATATTTCCCTGATAATTTGAATCTCCTTAACAGTTTATTTTGCAGAATTTGCTTATAAAATTCCTTGCAGTTATAATATATGTTCCACTGTCATCACTGCATAGCTTCAATAGTGGTCACATCAACTTATTTTTTTTTTTGCCCACTAGCATTTAATAAATTTAAAAAATTCTTAACACTAGCATTATGAGCCAATATATTGTCCATTCATTGGCATAAAATTGATAACTCTGAGAAGTGATCTTCCAATTTGATTTATTGAAGCACACAATACAACCTTTCTGGTGTAACTTTCCATAATTTAGTATTACTTAGCATCCATGTAAAAAAAATCGCATTCTTCAAGGAATAAAATCCATTTCAAAGGAGAGTCATGACAAATGTCACAAAAACTCTTCATGTCAAATAAGAATTTTGTTCTCATTTTTATAAGTAAGGATGTTTCTTTTAAGAATTGTCTTGACTCTTAAAGGTGTCAGTGTAAGAATTGTTCAAACCTGTAGTGAATTTTAATGAGTTTATTTGAGCCAAACTGACCACATATGCCAGGGAGCAAGATCTCAAATGCTCTCTAATTTAGTTTATTCTTATGGCCCCATGATTACAGTAAATGGCTCAATATTTAAGTAGATGGAATCTTTTGTTGAAACTATGATAAACACATATTTAAAAGATACCTGTCTGAAGTAAAAAGTTTCCTAATGTCAATTTTATTACTTTAGGAATAATACATTTGGTACTGTATCCTGATAATACCTGCTCTCATATAAATGCAGGAAACTTTCAAGATATATTAAAAGATAAAATAATGTCTGAAAATAGGGTTGACATTCAACGTGCATAAAATAATTTTTAGAGTAAATAGAATCCTTAATAATATAGGCTTCTTACACTCAAAATATGCACAATATCAGTCAACACTGTTTAGTGCTTAATGTATCTCAAGAAACAGGTGAAAAAATTCTGTGAGGTCTCTTTGAGAAAACATGTTTAGTTCACTTGAGGAGCTGCCCTTAAAAAGTTTGACTTTCACATTGGTAGAATGAATGCTCTTTTATGTCTCTCTCTATCTAGATACAAGCCTTTTGTCAGACCCACAACAATATTTCAGAGTAAAGCCTAAAGAGGAACAATAAGAAGCCAGTCCAGTCTGGTCAAAGCAACAGTAATTACACTTTCTTTGAGTTGTTTTCATTGTTTATATAAGAAAAATCAGTTTACCTCTTGGAGTAATCAGACAGTCAGCAAAAAATCTTTCCACTCTGGAAAAATCAGTTAAGATGCAGCTCTGATTATTGTATTGTCTGGAGTTGTCTGAGTCTGGGAGGCACTGCAATTCATTTTTACGCCGACACATCTGAACCTAACCAATACCAAGGAGCCAACTCACATAACTCAACTCAGCCTGTGTAAATTTCCTCATAAAATTATAAATTTGAACCATATAAAATTGCCATTTTACAGGTTGAAAATAATGAAAATCAGCAATTTTAAAAATAGATTAATAATATCTTTCCTTTAGATGTAAAAAGAGTAAATGACACATCTTTCAAGTGTCATTCAGTCCAGTAGCTTTATTATAATTTTAACTTTAAAGTTCAAAGCTTGTGCCACTGGAATTATTTTTGTATTTTAATAAAGTATTTTGTATAACTTAAAGTCATATTATCAAAGCAATCAATAATTTTATTATTAAATGTCAAAATTCTCTTAATGTATTAACATTTTAAAATATTCAAAAGAGGGTTTAGAGGAGAATTTATTTATAAATGTTTATTTATTATTTCAAATCTAGATACTCTTAAGCAGTCAATGAATGCTAAGTATAATTTTTAAAATGATATTATTGGATATTTTGTGAACTATATTAGAAAATTATTACTAAATTTCGGTCAAAATAAATTATGGAACAGTGATAAATACAATGTTGCATCTCAATAAATAAGTGAATTGATATTTGGAAAACTCATTTTGTGACAAGCTGAAAAAAAATGAGACTTCTTAAAATGCTGTCAGAGTAACTTTAAAATTACAGAATAATCATAAAGTGTGGGGCTTTGAAATAAGCAGATACATATTTGAAATAAAGTATCTGTACTAGTAGTCATTAAAAAAAAGACACAACAAATAATTTATTACTATTATAAACCTTTCAAAAGTGTTTCTGATAGGGTATGCTTTTAGTGATGATTGAAATACATAAGAGCTATTGATATTTTTCTAATGTTGATATGTATATAACATTCGTTATCCATTTTAATTACATAAAAATGACATATATTATACATATATATATATATATATGCAACACTGATATGAATTTTTCTCTTGCTATTTAAAGTAACAAATCATTTTTTAAAAATCCACTCTTCACTTACCTTTACTGACTTTTTTTTTTCAAACTGACCTTGCCAATAAATGATCTACTCTTTGTTTCCAAAATTCAATTAAAGAATTAATAACCAACAGTGTCAATATATTTTTGTAGGTGGCATTTTGGCTCTAATACTTCTTAGTGCCATTTCTTTTCATAATTTTGAGGAAAGTGAAGTTTTCTTTTTGGTTGCTTCTCTGGGTATGTGACCTGCTCTATTTAGCCAAACTCTGAGGCACAGATACAGTGAGCATTATATAGAATACACAGCCAGGAAAGAATAAAAGGCAGATGAAACACAAAAGTTTACGCCATTCCTTTAGGAGGTTACTTGAGATTAAGTATTAATGAAAAAATAAAAAATAATAGTGTTGAGTATGAAAGCTCTGTTTCCAAAGGTATTTGTGAGGAGGAGTGGGCCCTGTGAAGACAACAGATGTATTGCTTCATTGTTGGTAAAGGATAAATGACTGACAAGTTTAAACAAGCTTTAGCTTGTTAATTCAGGGTTAGTTGGATGCAGTGCAACTCTGTGCAGGGAGATTATTTAATCTCAAGTACATTTTGAATTTTAGAATCTGCATTAGATCATCAAGTCTGTTAACTTGAATCTAGAGAGTACACTTAAGTCCCCACAGTGGTCAAACTATAACTGTTTCTGTTGATTCTAATTTTCAAAAAATAATTGCTTGTACTACTATTTTTGAAGCATTCCTTAATAGCTACATTTATATCCTGCAGTAATAAGGTTCTGAAAATTATCCATTTTAATAATCCTAGGCTTTCTAGCTAAAAGAATTCATATGCTCTGATTGAGCTGATTAATTAGAATTTTAAAGCAAGAAAACAAAGAGTATTGTTCCTATCTTCTTATTAAATGGGTTTTTATTAAGATCCTTATGTATTTAAACAAGAGAATAAGTTATTTAAAATGATAAAAATTGGCATCAACAATAGTTATGTAATTATTACAATTCTTTGTGCATAAAATAACATGGATATTGGCATTAATAAAAAAATAGAAGAGATATTTCAAAAATAAAAACAAACGCATTTATTCCTCTCAAATATTGGTTAACCTTATTAAGAAAATAGAAGCAATCAATACCATAATTTAAAAGTTCAATATAATTTATGTATATATCAAACATGTCATTGAAATAGCACAAATATTTCAAATTTCTATAAAACCATTAAAAAGTGAACATTTATTAGATCACAAAAACTCATGTATTTTAAAAGAAGATAAAATTCTATATTCTCTAAAATAAAATACTACTGTTAAAACAAAATTCTAAAAGATACTAAGACAGAAATAAAACATGTTTAAAAAAATCTTGAGTTAAAAAGAACATTTTTGAAAAATTCAAAGATCATATATTTGATAAATAAATGAAATAAATAGAGTGCATATAATTACCTTTAGGTAATTGACCATAGAAACATTTATAGCTCTAATTATTTATATTATTACACAAAAGTAAAAAATATTAAATAAAGCCTATAAATAAAAAAGAAAATAAAAAATGGAATACAGATAAAAGCAGAAATTTATTGAACTTAAAAAAGTGAAGCTAATAAATATGTACAAGGGTCAATTTATTGAAAATAGAATAAAATATGTTAATATTTATTTCAATTATATTTCTGCACATTATTAGTAGTAATTAATAACTGGAAATTTAAATTTTTAAAATTACCACTTAAAATATCATAAAAATAAATACTTAGGAATAAATCTCATTAAAGATGTCCAGCACCAAATCAGTATAAACTACAAGGCATGCTGAGAGAAATTAAAGAATATGGAACAGAAGGCTCAATGTTTAAATGTCAGTTTTCCATAAATTGATATGTAGACCTAAAGAAATCTTAACCAGAGGCCACCACACTTCTTGGATAACTTTACAAATTAATTGTAGAAATTAATTGACAATGCAAAGGACCTAATGAAAACCCACTTTGAAAAAGAAAAAGTTGAAAAACATACATTGACTTCATGATGTAATAAAAGATACTAATCAAGACAGTGTGTGTGGCATTTGCATATATTACACAAACAAAACAATGGACAGAGCAAATGATTCCGAAATACATCTCTGAATATACAGATAATTGATTTTGGAAAGCAATGTAAAATCATTTTAGTGGAGGAAGAATAGTCTTTTCTGCAATGGAAATAATTGTACATCCATATGTAGAAAAACAAATGTTAATTCATATACAAAAATTACTCAAAATGGACCATAGACTTAAATATCTAGCCTAAAACTATAAATTTCTAGAAAAAAAATTAAGATTATTTTTTTATTTTGTTAGCCAAAGATTCATTCAACTTAGCACCAAAAGCAAGATCTATATAAGAAAAAATACATAAATTAGATTTTTCAAAGTTAAAAATTTTTGCTCTTAAAATACATTGTAAAGGAAATAAAAAGATATTCATTACTGGAAGAAAACATTTGATATCAAATATCTGATAAAATAATTGTACACCAAACATATAAATAAATCTCAAAATTAAATAAAAATTGAACAATCTAATTTAAAGGTACATAAGATTTAAACAGATATTTTACCAGGAATACACCGAGTTAGCAGATGAAAAGATGTTCACATTATGTAAATGCCAATTAAAACCACAACATGACACCACAACACATCTGTTAGCATATTCATTAAATGTTGGCAAGGATGTGGAGCAACTGGAATCTTCAGACGTTGCTGCTGGGAATATAAAATTGTACATCTTTAAAAGTCAATTAGCAGTTTCTCAGAAAGTTAAACATATAACATTAAACATATATGTTCAATCCATTCCATTTCAGGATTTGAAAGCAAATGCCCATACATCTTATGGGAATGAGCACAAGGAGGGGCAAGAGGAAGGGAATAGAAAAGAGCATGAGGAAAACTTTTAGAAGTAATAGTTATATTAATTATCTTGATGTTTTGGTGGTTTTCTCTGGATAGATAGATTAATAGTTATAAAATCTACATACTTATGGGTCAAAACATATAAAATTATATGTAGCTTATCTATCATCAATCGCAACTTAATAAGGCTGTTATAAAAATATTAAATTTGTAATGAGACCATTTGCCCTATATGATTGAAAAAGTTTTTATAAATTGTTATCAAACCAGTGAAGTCATAGGAAAAAAAGATCTAATATTTCTTGTAGTTGTCTGAATTCCTATAAATTCTATAGAGTTCAAATTAGTCATATATTTCAAATAAATAAATTTTTATTTACAGTATTATTCAGCAGTACATTGGTGTAACAGGATATTAAAATAAGAATTTTTCCCCTTCCAGCCTTGACTGAGCTTTCAAATTTGGAGCATTACAGTTATTGCCAATTACCTCATTATACTGAAACTAAATGTTAATCTAACAGTATAAGAAAGCCTAAGGAAGTATAAAATGCATTTAGCCAACATCAACTATCAGCCAATTTGTGGGTAATAGGTGAAGTAGAAAAATTTGGACAGGACTGTTTAGTTGGCATATTGTTTGTGGTATAGAATGTTGATAAATTTAATTTCATCTTAAGAAAAGGGAATGGTAATTCAAAGGAACCACTTAAAAATCTTGACAAGCATGCCTTGTGATTGTGAGAATATAGGCTGACCAGATGCTTTGCAGTAGACAAGTAGATATGGGAACAGGTTGTACCTTATCCGAGAGCAAGACTAGAGTTTATCAAATTTGGCTTAGTCAACCCCAAGGTATTTTTAAAAAGAACCTGAAAAGTAAGAAGGGTAAAACAAAACAGCATCTAAAAGTCAGCAAGGAACAATACATAAAAGGTTTCTAATTAATATTTTTATATTCGTGAACCTATCATAACCTTACAGAAATGCTTTGTGAAGTAAATATATATTATTTTTATTAAGATTACATATGTAATTTAAAAAATGGTGGGTTTTTGACTTATAAAAAGAAATTTAATGACTTTTATCTCAAATTGCTTAAAAAAATAGGCATATTTATCATGGGATACAAGGAGAACATGGGTCATTTGTGAGGAACTCTACTGACTTTATTCCACATCAATGGACTCTGAATATTTGAAGATTCTTTCCATACCACACCCTTAACCAACAGGCTAAGATTGACTCAATTATTTTCAAATTAAAATGTAACAATCATCTCTTGACGTGTTTTATATCAACATGCCATTTGTAATAGGAAAGTAGCTAAGAATTATTGACACCACTGTTTTTCCCCTTAATGGGGGAGTATAGAGCAAGTAAAAAAATTTCTGGTAATGAGGTTAGAATAATCATTATAAACATATATACTAAAAAATATATACATATACACATACATACATACATACATGAAAGTGACCTAGAATTGTTTCCTGCGCTATTATAGTTTTATTAATGAGTAGTCTGAAAATAGATTATCAACTTCTGCTTTGCAGATTCATTGTTACATTCTTAAGGAAACTGGTATCTAGAAATATAAGATATTTTATCTTACCCTGAAAAATATTCCTCTGATATGCCAGCCTTATTTACCAATTTGTATGAAAGAACTCATATCTTATTAGGCATAGGGCTAAAAGAGCACAACACCTGCCTGCAGCCTGCATCCTTCAAAATTCTGTTCTGAAGCTGGGCTTTGGTTTCAGGAAGAGGGTAGAAGTTGATTGTCCTTTCATTGGCAAGAAGCTTCAACACTTTTGAATACACCAGGATAATATGTACAATCTCTATCCTTCCCTAAGGAAACAACCCTGAGGCTGATCTGACCTAATCTTCTGCTTTATTTTTGTAAAGAACAAAAACAATCCTAACACCTCTACCCAAACTAGTAAGTCCTTTTTTTTTCATATCCCATTGCCTGACTTAATGTTCATAAAATAGTTCTCTCATGTATTTTGTATAATTCTACAATGATATTTATCTTTAGAACTAGACATTTCACAGAAACATATGTTACCTTTTAAATGAATATTTTAGTTAAATGTTTATTTTTTGATTTTAAAAAAGTATATCACCTAAATTATACTTATTATTGTTCATACTTCAAATCTACATAATGAAGTAAAGGATCCTTGTGGTTTTAATGATGCATATCTGTTAACTTTCAGGAATTTGGCAGATCAAAAACATTTTTAAGACCTTGGCTGATAGGGATATTATATCCACATGCTAATGCATTTCTTATTTGAAAATGTGTTAATTAGATGGATAAACCATGAGTAAATGAAGTATCTGGATTGCAATAATTTAAATAGAGGTCAGTGATTGATTTGAATATTTTATCTATATATTTTTCTTCTGTTGATAAGTCATCTGGAATTTATACAAGTTTTTTTACAAGCATGTCTGTAGTTTAGTTTGTATTGATTGTCTTCTTGAGCATTTTATTTCTAATTATCATACTGATCACAGTCATCTTCTAGAATTAATTTCTAAGCAATAAATTATATTTATATCACCCTTACCCCTGCAGAAAATACTGGAACTATTATAATATAATTTAAGAATATGCTTGTCAAATAAGTAGAATTATATCAATCTTAGTAGAAAAAATACCAACCTTTTTATTCTAATTTTTAAATACTATAATTTAGCTTTTTAATCACCATTGCTAGCTTTAGCTGTGTTATACACACTATTTTTAAAAGTCAGCTTTAAATAATTGATATATACTAATATTCACCCTCCTTAAGTATTAAATTCCATTGAAAATTAAATTTTATTAGCACTTATAGTCATTCAATTGTCATTATAATCAAATACAGGACAAATTCAACATAGCAGAAGTTGACTTATAGTTTGCTGTAATAAATGTCATGATTTGAACTCTACCTTGATAACCTTTGATCTTTCTGTCCCTATAGGAACAGAAATCATAAAGACAGAATTGAAAAATATGCAGCTTGTTTAATCTATCTCATCTAAAATCTAAAATATTTTAGATTAATTCAGATAATTAGTCGTAGTCTAATGTATGAATGCACCGCATTTCTTTATCCATTCATTTGTTCAAGAGTATTTGAACTGTTACCATTTTTTGGCATTTATAAATAAAACCACTATCAGTGTTTAATGCCAGAGGCAGCCAGCTAAAAGCAAACAGTTCCCGAGAAGAGGAGTGAAGATTAAAAAAAAAAGAGAGAGAGAAACAGAGAGAGAGAGACAAAAGATAAGGTTGGGAGGACTAACAGTGAATACTGCACCCCAAATTTATTAAGAACAGTATATTTATACCTTAGGATGTGCATGAGAAGCAACACCCACAGATATGCAAACAATTTCAGTAAAAAGCTTATCCATTAAGCCAATCTTCCTCCTTTGGTAACGAGCTTATCCATTAAGCCAATCTTTCTCTTTCAGTAATGAGCTTATCTATTATGCCAATCTTCTTCCTTCAGTAAGGCAACTTTAACCCTGTCTGAAGGGCATTGAGCAAGAATGCACCCAATATCTCTCCCATTTTTATTTATTATAAGCCATAGCCTTGCCAGCTATGGGGCAGAAGGACTGTGCCTATCTTGGGTGATCCTCTGCAAGGCATAAACCTTACCCGTCATCGGCACGTGAATTTCATCATTCATGCACTGTCTTAGGTTGATTTCACCCAGGAGAAATCTTACCCATCACAGGCTACCAGCCTCTGCCATCGGAAAGTTAAACTGTTGTTAAACTTAAGCCTGGAGCCTAATTCTGTGCACTTCAGTGTGAATTTTCATGAAGGAGCTGATAAAATATTTTAGCAATGGAGGAAGAAGGCACAAGCCCAGAATTACACAAAAACCTAAAGCAAATACTGAGCCATTATTGCAGTCCCAGTGGGAACCAAGGAGACACAATTAATAAGATTACAATTATCACATGTAACATTAAATTGACCATCATCATCTGTGTTCAAAAAATTTTAAGTAAAAAGTATATGGTTTAAGATATTCTGAGGAGTTACGAGGCTGACTCCCCCTTTTTGTTTTTGTTTTTGAAGTTTGTTAACAGCAACAATAGCAGACTAAATAAGTCAAATCATCTAATTTTCTCAGCCAATTTTGCAGGATCCATAATAAAGGCTCTACTGTTTTAGATGTCAAGAATATGTTTATAAAAATGAGCTACATTAATACTGGCATTATTACCAGTCTATATCCCTTGTAAATGTAATTTAGCTTTATTTTAATTCCATTCAGAGGCATTGTAGTCTCTGAATGTGACCCAACCAACACCTCGATCTTTCTGCCTCTTCCTTACATTATTTCCCTTCAGAAATTTTATTCCCTTAATCTTAAAGGGATGTTGAGGGAGGAAGGTCTCTCTTCTGTAACTTCTTCAAAGCTGAGATAGGGCTGTAGTCCTTGCCTACTGGGAATAAAAATCTCTGAAAGCCTATTCCAAGGGCCCTGGAGACAGATGACATGAGGTCGTTTGAGGTGAGGTCATTCCAGCACATAGATTTTAATTCTGTATTAGTCTATTTTTGGCATTTAAATTTCTAATCTCATCCTTAATCACATAAAATTTTCTCTCAAGATTACTCTTCATAAACCATCAACCACTTTGCTTATTCCTACAGTTTGTCTCTTTTCACTCATTCAGAAATAACTAACTTTAAGATAAACACCTTCCCTTTAAATTCTGTCAAAATAAATCTCAATATTTTATACCTTCTGTTACCAAAATCATACATTTTTCTTTCTATTATAATTAGAATTTTTAACTGAACCACTATATTACATTTAACACAGAAAAATATCACTTTCTCCCACAACCACTGGGGCGTCCTCAGACAATCTAATCCTTTCTTTCCTGAAAATTCTAAAAAACTATTTACAAATGTACAAAAAGCGTGCGGCTATTGCCATTACCCATTTTATTTCTTCTCTTTTTATTTATTTATTTATTTGTTTGTTTATTTATTTATTTATTTTTAATTTTTCCTTCCCAGGGGTTTTCCTTTCGTGATTGCTTGTATTTACAACTCCCGATTAATCACCGCAATCCCTTACCTTACTTCTTGACTAGCCTCCTTGTCCTTCAGTGTCCTTCACTGAGTCCCCCATGCTCAGGTCCCTGTTCGGGCTCCACTTGCTGAAGCCAGCCAGCTAAGATCGAACAGTTCCCAAGAGGGGGAGTGAGAATTGAGAAAAGAAAAAAAAGAGAAAGACAGAGAGAGAGAGAGAGAGAGAGAGAGAGAATGAGAGAGAGTGTCGGTAGGGCTAACAGTGAATACTGCGCCCCGAGTTTACTAAGAACAGTATATTTATACCCTAGGATGTGCATGAGAAGCAACACCCACAGATATGCAAACAATTTCAGTAAGGAGCTTATCCATTAAGACAATCTTCCTCCTTCAGTAACGAGCTTATTCTTTAAGCCAATCTTCCTCCTTCAGTAACGAGCTTACCTGCCCTGCAAACTTCTAGCTTGCAGGCAACTTTAACCCTGTCTGAAGGGCATTCAGCAAGAATGGCTCCCAAGAGCTTAAATAAAGAATTGTATGTAGACATAACATTCATACATATTTTACTAAAACTGATTAGATAATAGAACAATGAGTAAATCACAGTAGAATTGCTGGAGCATATGAAAACTACATATTAACTTGTTAAGAAATGCACAAACTTTTCTGAAAGAATTATACCATATTGAACTCTCATCAGCAATAATGAGAATTTCAGTTGTTTCTCATCTTAACCAGAAGTTATTATTTTTATTTTTAATTTGACAATTCTGATAGGTATGTTAAAGTAAATCAGTGAGGTTTTAATCTACATTTTTTTAATAATTAATGATGTTAAGCATTTGTTTCTGTGCTTATATGTCATCCATTTATCTTCTTCAGTGAAGTGTTTATTCAAATCCTCTGTCCAATTTTTATATGAGGTTAATTTTTTTTACATATTATTGGGTTGTGAGTATATCTGTTTATGTGTGTGTGTGTGTGTGTGTGTGTGTGTGGTGAATATTACCATATGTAAATTATAATATGCAAAAACGTGCTTTGTGTATATTCTCTTCTACTTTCTGACTTCTCATTTGTTTCAACATGTCTTTTGAACAGCAGAAACTTTTTAAATGTTGAAATTTAAACTTTTTTTTTTAGTGCAGTTTGTGTAAACTCCATCAGTGTTAAAAAGAAGTAGTAAAAGAGGCTATTCTTGGCATTTTTCCTGATACTAAGGAGCAGTATTCATTTTTTTACCATAAAGCATGGTGTCAGAGGTAGACTTAACTAAGATATCCTTTATCAGTTTGTTAAAGTTCACTTTGATTTTAATTAATCTAGATTAATTTAAGTGAATGTATGTTAAATTTTGTCAAATGCTTCTTTTGTACCTATTAAGATAATTATATGATTTTTCTTCTTTAGTGTGTTGATAAAATTAAATAGTTTTTTGAGTATTGAACCATGCATTTTCAGGCTAAAGCCCACTTAATCATATGTATTATAATTTTCATGTATTACTGAATTTAATTTGCTAATATTTTTGTTGAGAATGACTGAATCTATGTTCATGAATAATATTAGTGTGTAGTTGTTATTTGTATGTATGTATGTATGTATTTAGTTAGTTAGTTAGTTAGTTATCTTTTATTTCTCTTATTTTAATATCAGGGTAGTGCTAACCTCATAAATTTAGTATCCCCTTCTCTTCTACTTTCCAAAAGAATGCACATTGAATTAGTATAATTTCTTTCTTAAATATTTAACTGAATTTACCACTGAAGCCATTTGGCTATGGAGCTTTTTTTACGAGAATATGTTAATATAATAATTTAATTTTTAATAATAAATATAGAACTATGAAGATTATCTATTACTTTATAACCAAACATTGCTGATTTGTTTCTTTCAAGGGATTTGTTCATTTCATCTGTTTTATAATTTATTAGCATAGAGATGGGCACCGTAATCTCTTAATTTTATATCCATAGAATCAGCAGTGATGTCCCTCTTTTATTGTTAATATTATTATTTTTACTTTCTCTTTTTTAAATCAATCTTGTGATAGGTTTATTGAAATTATTAATGGTTTCAAAGAATGATAATTTGATTGCATTAATATTCTCCATTGTTCCTCTGTCTTAATTTCCTCGATTTCTGCTTTTATATTATCTTTCTTTCCTTTTGCTTATTTTGGATTTAATTTGCTGGGTTTCTTTTTCTAGTTTCTTAAGATGTTAGCTATGTCATTAATTTGCAAACTTCTTTTCTACTATAAACTTTTAATCGTATAACTTTCTAAGTGCTGCTTTAGTTGTGGTTCACAAATTTTAATACATTCTGCTTTCATTTTTAATCATTGCAAAATATTTTCTAATTTCCATACTAATTCCCTGATTTATGGGCTGTTTAGGGACTTACTTTGTGTGAAAGATCATACTTTCTTATCCTGGTCCTACCTACCTAAGAGTCATTCCTCCGCTTAGTGGTAGAACTTCCTCTTTATAATGGAAGACATTTTCTGCCTTGTAACTGCGGTGGGTCTTGTGCAAAAGATATTGTCCTGATGCTCCACCAGAGGGAGGAGAACTCTAATAGTACCTATATAAGGTCTATTTAATTGTAAAAATTAAATAAAGCAATGTAGAGAAAGCAGTTAGCATAGTTCTCAGAATATGTTGTTTTGGTTGTACATTTAGTAAATAAAGGGGGAAAACAAATTTTAAAATGTGATAATGACAAAAATGTGAATCACAAAATTGAGAGAGTAAAAAAAACCACTATATACTAATAGTACTTAAGAAAACAAATCTACTACTTATGTAATGTTTTACCATTTGGGCATTATTATTATTTTTTTTCTAATTTTTTCACTCATGGAATAATGAGAATTTTCTGAGAGTAAGAATTTTTGTCTCATTTTTTTACTTCTAAAGACAGTATTTGAACATAGTATTCAATATACAGTTGTAAAATGACTGGGAAAAAAAAACCTTTAGTGAGCATAATAATAAATCCCACTCTATTTAAGTACAGAATGTTTAGTAGCTGTAACATAGATACATACTTTAAAAATACTAGAAGTAAACTGAAACTATATCTTAATTATGAATCTCAAAAATTTTTCACAAGATTACACTCTTACTTCCATGTTTAACCCATGGTACATCATTCAAACATTTGTAAAATTTGTAAATTTGTGAATTTGGTAATTCATTACTTCAATGAAAGATAATTTTTTTTTATACAGGCTGCTACAGCACAACTATGTTTTATACAGAAACAATCTGCAATTTTCTCATCTCAGATTTTATAAAACGAAACTTTGAAAAAATCTTTATTGACCTAGTACATAACCATCATAAGGAGAGATATCAGACATTTTGGGATCATCATTGTATCCAATGATGGGATACATCATTTTGAGATTATACAATTATATATATACATATACAATTCCAAAATAATTATATATGTATATATGTACATATATATACACTCAACTTTGATAAATACATTAAAGGGGATTCTTCTTAACTTACGAGTGTTTTTAACCTGAAACTTCAGGTTAAATAGAAAATAAATGGAAAGACCATCCTTGGCAAAAAGAATATCAAATCTGAAGTTCATGTATCTATCATCAGGGATTATGGTTGGAGCACTATGAGTCCAAATAGTTAGAACATAGGAAACAAGAAAAATACAGGTGTGAGATGAGATGCAAATGTCAGTAGAATATAGTCTGCATGAGGCCATATGAGCTAAGTTAAATAATTTGGTCTTTATAAAAATTAATGATGATCTCGTTGGAGAATTTCAGCAACAAAAATGGTCAATTTGGAAGTAAATGTTTAATACACACCCACACACACCCACACCCACACTTATATATATAAGTAAGTAAGTAGGTTTTATATATGTATAAAACCTACTTACTTTAAAGTTTGTCAGTTCCATATTTATGAAAACTGTATCAGTTTTGAAATCACTTTTATTTGTTTTGAGTTTGGGTTATAATAGTAGATGACTTTATAGATATAAGAAAATTAATTGTCTAAAATTCATGTTCTCTGATAATAGAGAATATTAAAATTTAGAAAGAATGTTAAAAAGCAAAGTGTTTAAGTTTCTATCATACATTTTTTTCTGAATAGAATTTAGGTCATTATATCATGTGTTCCATAGAATTGTTACTACTGAGAGAAATGAAGCCATTTCCACTTAGAGTTTAGAATTCTATGATTATTAATTTTTTAACATTGTCAATATATTAAGATCTATATTATAACTATGGAGTAGAGCATAAACACCTAATTCCCTGTGATAGAAAAAAAAATCAATGTTTTTTTTTAAATTCACCATTTATGAAGGACCTATGTAAAACTCAGCAATGAGAACAGTATATGATAATTGATTTTAATGTGTGCCAAACTGGGGAGTGGGCCTGTCAATAAAAAGTATGGGTGGGAAAAAGAGGGTGGGGTTAATAATTAGTGTCAGCTATAACTGACCAGGTTTCCCGGTGCACCTTCAATACTAACAAAGTAAGAGTTACACAAGGGGCTCTCCCCAGGACAGGCAAAATGAAAACTAGCCTTAAAACAATAGCTTTGACTTAACTATGGGACCTGACACAATAGCGAGGCAATGATAGGGAAATTTCTCAACATAAGCATGCATAGAAGGACAGCTGGTGTGACTAGAATTCATCTCCACTTCATTATATGATCATTCAGTATTCGATCATTATAATAAATTTACATTATGGTTTTGTACCGTCTTATAGGTAGACCAAGTGCATTACTGATATATGTATGCTCAGAGAGAAGAAAGTTATATAAGAAACCTGTTAATCAAGGCTTGTAGGGAAAGGGCTACCATGACAAAGGGAGAACCAAGGACTTGCAGGCAGAATTAAAGAATTCGAAGCAGGAGGCTTTGGAGCTGACCTTTCTTGGCAGCCCACTCTTCTTTCTGAGAGTGTACTTTATCTTTGAGGTTAAAGGCTGTTGGAAGCCTACTATCCGACCTGAGAAGTGTACTTTTTCTTTCAGTAAAACTATCTTGCTTACAAACTGGGAGGCATCTGCCCTGAATTCATTGTCATGGGACTCTAGGTTCCGAGGACCAGGAGTTCAAGGACTCCCCAGAATCTGGTAACATTATCCAATTTCCTCTAAAAGACCCCAAGACCCTTTTATTTTATTTTAGGGGGTTGTACAAAGAAGGAAAACATTACTGAACTGAAATTTATAAGAATATTTTTTATGCAATATTGTGGTCATTAGCTGATCTACATTTCTTTCTGTTGTCAGTTTTTATGGTCTAATTAGAATCTATTGTGTCTATATTTTATAAATTCATTTAACAAATATTTAATAATCACTTTTATGAGGCAGACTGTTCTCTGTTTGGAGTATATATTAGGGAGCAAAATAAAGTACTCTGCTTTCATGTACTTTCTATTATGTTTGAGTAGACAAACAACATAAATAAAAATATAATATACAAGGAGGTAACCATTGAGGCAATCAAAAATAAGAATTATTTATAGATAATCAAAGCTCAAATATTTTTTATTTTATTTTAATTGTTGAGGAGTTGAGAAGATCTCTACAGTATAATCCTTTTGAACACTTATTCGAATAGGAGATGAATCAGTTTGAACAAATTTAATTGACAGGCTTGCAAGTATAACATTTTTATTTAACCAACTTTATTATAAATTTTCTATTGTGCCTACTTCCTAGAAACCATTGAAGTAAGAAAAAATAATCTTATTACATATTAATATCAAATATGAGGGATTATCTTGTGGGACTATCCCTGAGAAATAATGTCAAACCATTTATTTTTAAAATTTTTATTTTATGAAATAATAAAGGATTATCTGAAATTAGTAGGTTTCATATTCTTCATCAAGAAAAAAAATCACTGAAAAAATTAGGTAAAATCATTGATTTAGTAAGCTTCTTGAATTTATTAGAATTTGGCATCTACCACCATGCTACCCTGAACAAAAGTGAACCGATGTGATCTTATAAGTAAGCAGGATTGGACCTGGCTAATACTTGGATGGGAGACTACCTAGGTTCTGTATGAGTAAAAAATAAAAAATAAAAATTAAGGGATTTTAAACTGACAAGGTCCTTGCAATCTGTGAAGTCAACCAAAGGTTACCTCACCTGAAAAAAAAAAATTGGTTTATTCGGTCACCTTGAGGATTATTTTAGCCTATGGCGATATTGACATATCAAGGTGAGTAATTCTGGAAGATTTTCTTTTTTTTCTGCATCTATTCTTCATCCCTCTCCTCCTTCTTATTTTTCTTTTTTGAATACTCATGCAAGCATTTTCTCAATCTCTAGTTAGTTTCACAAGTCTCATGTGGTGGATACAAATAGGTGAAATAAAAAAATAGGTGAAATAAAAATAGACATTAGCAGATTTGTTAAAATGCAAGTGTTCAACAGGCTGATACAAATCTTATGAAATAGAAAAATGATGGTATTCATCAAATCTAGAAAGTGAGATGAAGACATTCACAAACACACCTAACAAAAAATATTTTAAAAAAGAAAGAGAGAGAGAGAGAGAGAAAGAAAATAAACAGTACATGCAATAGCTGGGAAGATTAGAGTTTTTTTTTTTTTAATAAGCAGTGAAATATTGTAGTTTATTCATTAAGTGACATGATTCACAATGTTAATATGCATAAAAATGCAAAATCCCCTTAATTAACAAGATGGAAATACCATTAATTTATTTGGAAAATGTGAATCTAATACTGAATAAAAGCAATCTGTGGTTTTCATTACTAATTCATGACATAAATGTCCTTTTAATTCTACTTTTTCTACTAAATAATGGTGTACAGGTCAGAGACTAGATTATCACCAGTCAATGACAGTTAAACATTCTGCTAATAAGCTTCAGTAATTTCTCCTTTAAATAACAGAAATATTCTTGCAGGGTATTGAGTAAGAAGGAATCTAGCAGAGGATGTTAAGCCACTAAAGCCTTTTAGGAGCGGTTTTCATTCAGTCCAGCAAATAAAAAATTAATTCTTTCTTATCTAAATTTAGAAGTTTTGACAGAGATTTGTAGCCATATTACCAGGAATTTTTTTCACTTTTTATTTTAGAAAAGACTCTGAGTGAATTAGTAGTCCCCACAGATATGACCCATATTGGCTCATATTGTTTGCAAATTAAATGTTATTTCTGGTTTATTTTCTTGTAAGTCATTTTGAATGGTCAGCATCTAGTGAGAATCTTTTCAGAAGATGATAAAGTCCTTGCTTCTCCAAGTATTTATGAAATCCTTAGCTAAAATTAGGTAATACTTACTTTGAAAGTTATTTGACATGATGAGCTAAATTAGAGTAACATAGATCTCAGATGGATACTGAAACTTTTCTTGTCATATGGTATTAAAAATAATCGTTGTTGTAATTGAGAGCCTAGAAACAAACACATGTGTACACACACACACACACACACACACACACACACACACACACACACACAGAAAACTAATTTACCACAGAGAAGCAGAAAATAGAGTGGAAAAAGGAAAATCTCTTCAATAAATGGTGTTGAGAAAACTAGACAATCATATGCAAAAGAATGAAACTAGACCATTATCTTACACCATACAGAAAAATAAACTCAAAATGGATTAAAGACTTGATTGGAACAGCAGAAACAATAAAATACATAGAGGAAAACATAGGCACTAAGTTTCTGGATATTGGTCTTAGTGGTGCTTCTGTGAATTTGAGTCCAAAGGCAAGAGAAGCAATCAAAATTAAAGAAACAGTACTATATCAAACTAAAAAGCATCTGCACATCAAAAAAAAAAAATCAACAAACCGAAAGGCACCCAACCATGAGAGAAGATATTTGCAAATAATATTTCTGATGGGGGTGGTTATTTCTAAAATATATAAACAAATCACAAAACTCAACAACAATATACAAAAAAGAAAGTATGATTAAGAAATAGGCAGAGTATCTGAACAGACATTTTTCCAAGGAAGACATGCAGATGGAGAACAGAGATATGAATGGATGTTTACACTAATTAATAGGAAAACACAAATCAAAACCACAGTGAGATATCACTTTACGCTTGTTAGAATGACTATCATCAATGTAAACTGGTGCAGCCACTATAAAAAACAGTATGGTGGTTTCTTAAAAAATTAAAAATAGAACTACCATATGATAGCAATTCTTCTTCTGATATCTATCCAAAGAATATAAAAACACTAATTCAAAAAGATAGATGTACCCCTATGTTCATTGCATCATTATTTGCAATAGCCAAAATATGAAAATAAACTTGTAAATATAGATATATAAATATATAAATGTAATATATTAAATAAAATATAGAGAGAGACTACTACTCCATCATAAAGAAGATGGAATATTGTGAGTGTGAGAACATGGATGGATCTTGAGGTATTATGCTAAGTGAAATAATTCAGATAAAAAAGGATAATTTTTCTGATATTCATGTGAAATGTAAAACAATAACAAACTTACTAATGAAACAAAACAAACAAACTTATAATTACAGATATCAGAATAGTAGTTATCAAAAAAGAAGAGGGTGCGGAGAGTGTGAAATGAGTAAAGTGGGTCAAATATATGATTAAAAAAAACACTAGACTTGGTGGTAAGCTCTCAATTCAGTTTACAGATATTGAATTACAATGTTGTGCACTCAAAATTTACATGTTATTAACAAATATTACCTAAATATAAACATTAGATCACTATACAACTCAACTGTACATTCAACTGCTCACTTGCCAATCACCTAGAAATGCCTTTGGAACCACCCCATCACAGTCCAAATATAAGGCAGACATTCCTGGGCCCTTTTAGGCTCCTCTTGGTTCTTTCTCTTTTTTGTGGCCTTTGGTGGCTTTTTTGCCTTTTTGTGGACTCTTTGTATTGGTTACAGCTCTGGGACCATATGCCTCCTTGGGGTATACTTTGTCTTTCTAAAACATATTTTTTAATAAAACTATGAAATCTCAATGAACTGTGATTCTTCACTGCCATCATTTGAGGATGAACCGAGGAAAAATGCTAACTACACGTCTGTACCATCTTTATCCCTCTTTCTAAATATGAGTATGTAAATAATTGCATTTGAATTAAATTAATTTCTAAGATGTGGAACCACCAAAATATCCTGAATCAAGCTCAGAAGTTAAAGCCCTCTCTCCCTTTGGTAATTCTCACTTTGAAAATTCTTTTGAAGTTAAAAAAAATTAGCTTTGATTTCAGAAATTTCACATTTTTATGTAAAGACTACCTTAAAATCTGAGTAAGTAAAATTTGATAGTCTATGGAAACAAATTTAATTCACTCAGCTCTTTTTAAAAATAATGAATCTTTAATTAGTTTTTGCTATTTGGGGTTCATTCTAAATTCAAAAGTTATAAAAAAATAATGAGGGCCCTCAGATAATATAACACAATTTTTTAGATTTTATCTAAGTTAAGTGGTGCATTGTGAACTTATAAATTATTATGTATAACTGCAATTATATTTATATTAAAAGTGCTTTTAAAAAATTGATTTGAACTTCTCAATTAATCCTTTAAACCTATAGCCAGGCTATATTGCATTTAAAAGCATTTGCTCTAAAAGCACAAAATATACTTCAGTTGCACAAGAGAATATAATTATTTCATATTTAAAAATCAATGTTCAAGAGAATTTCAAAAATATATTAATAATAGAATATTTGAAACAGTGACCTCAAAATGTACCCATTCCATTGTGCCAAGGAATTAAATTTTATATAGAAATGTCAATGAGGTTAATATATTTTAGCTATGATCAGAACACAAATAGGACAATGGCAATTCTTTAGCACTATCAGGAAAAAAGATACTATGAAGAAAAACAGACAACGTTATAGACTGAATGATAAATCCTAAAGAGAACTATAAAGAACATAGTCAATGTGTACCTTTGTTCTTTTATTTTTTATAAGAAGGAAAGATTATACTCTTTCCGTAGCACAATACAATGGTTAAATTTTAAAGTCGATATATCCTATTTTTAATTATCATGTTATATTTTTTTAGTGAACTTTTGTTTTCTAAATATTACATAATTATGAAAGGCATATTATAAATGCAATAGTGAGTAATTCATAATTGTAACACAGTATGGGAGTAATTAAATTTTCCTTAAATATAAGAATTCAGATTGCCTAGTAAACTTATATATATATATACAAGTACATATCTTTTTCACCATTACATTTTCCATCTTCAAAAGTTCACATTTACATAAAAAATTCTGTTCCAGGCATAAAAGTCTACATACAGATAATACCACACTGCTTCATGTGTAAAAACCTTGTTAGAGTATATTTTCAATTTCCCTTTCCCATTTCTTGTGCCGTTACTGTCATATTTTATTTAATATATGCTTATAAACACATGATACATAGTTAGAACAATTGATTTACTGTTATATATATATTGTACAGTGTGGGGGACCAAAATTTTGCCACTCTAAAATGTATCTTTTGAGGTATTGATTTTAAGCTGGTTATTAAAAACTAAAAGACAGAAAATTTGACCCTCTCTTTCCTTCCTAAAAGAATACAGATAGAGAAACTTGCTTTAGAAAGGGAATCTTAGCATAATCATCTCAGATTATCTATTTTAGCGTTTATGAGATGGACAGGAAGAAAACTGTAGCAAAGACTGTTTCCTTCTCTCTATCCCATTGTTTCTGAGTTGGCCAGAGGATTTTATTTGCCACCTCTTCTGCTCCTTCTCTGCTACCTTTGAATTGCCTATTTCTCCCTTGTAATCTCAGGCGCCCCTTACCCGCACCTTCTCTTTTGTTCAACTTGGCATAAAACCCAACTACTCAATGCCTTTTTGGGTTAATTCTTATAAATCTCCAAATGTACATTCATGTAATAAATTTTTGTTATTTTCTCCTATTAATTTGTCTCTGTTAATTTGATTATTATCCTGCTAGAGGATCTTAGAGATTGAGAAAAATATATATCTTTTTTTATGCCCCCATGGCTGCAATCAGAATAGGAAAAAAATATATTTTACTTCATTTGTCCATTTCTGTCACTCCTTTTTGTTTCAAACATCCTAATTTCTGACCTATACAAAAATTTTTCTGTCTAAAATTTTCTTTAAGCATTTCCTGTAATGTAAGTCTGGTGGAAATGATTTTACCAAGTCTTTATTTGAGAAAAATCTTTATTTCTCCTTTACTTTATATATATATATATATATATATATATATATATATATATATATATATATATATATATATATATATAATTAGCTGAATATAGAATTCTGTTTAGGAATATTTTTCAACACTTTAAAAGATGTCCCTTTGTCATTTTGTGTGCATGCATGATTTCAGAGGGGAAGTCTAATTCTATTTTTTTTTTCTCTTTGGGATATGTTTTATTTTTATTTTGATTACCTTCAAGGTTTTCTCTTTATTTTAGGTTTTCAGAAGTTAAAATATCATATGTATTTATATATATAATTTTGGTGTCTATCATGCTTGGTGTCCTGAGGTTCCCAGATCTGCATGATTCTGCCTGTCATTAATTTTGCTATTTCTCAGCTATTACTTCTTCAAATATGTCTTTCCCCCCATTTATTTTTCCTTTTTTTTCTGAAAATCCAATTATGTGTGTGTCATGGTTTGATATTGGCCAACAGATGTTGAATCTTTTTTTCTTTATTTTATTTTTTCTCTTTGCATTCTATTTGGGTAATCTCTATTTGCCTATTTTCACATTCACTGATTATTTCCTTGCCTCTGTACAGTCTATAAATGAGCCTATCAAAAGCGTTTTATTCAGTTCTATTACTGTTTTTTTAACATTCACATTTGATTCTTATAGTTTATATTTCTCTGCAGAAATTAACTATTTGAGTTTGCCTATTGTTTATCTCTTCTCTTAGAACCTACAACATAATTAATATAATAATTTTAAATTCCCTTTCTGATTATTCGAAAATTTTTGTCATATCTGAGTGTGGTTCTAATGATAGCTTTGTCTTTTCAGAATGCTTCCTTCTTACCTTCCGATTTAATTTATCTATCTATCTATATTTATCATCTATCTATCTAAAAATCTGGACAAGTTGTATAAGATATATACATGGAAACTAGTATAATTTTTGACCCACTTGGCATTTAGTGAACAATATAGATTAATCTAGTCGAGAGTTTGTCTTTATTTGAAGTTATTTTTGGTTCTGATTACCAGATGTTAGTAATCATAGGATTCTTCAAGGACTTACATTCACAAACAAGCCCAGACTCCAGCAGTCTGTCAATTTTTTTATAGTTTGATTCCTTATATGCTTATATGGTGTTTAGTAGGATCAACCCCAGGGAAACACATGTTCAGTCCCCATTATTATCTAACGACATTTGTCACTCTCTACATTTCAGTTTAATTGCCCTGTGAATTCATGAATTCATGAAAAGTTATTTTGCAGAATGCTGCCTATGGTTGAAATGGTGTTTACTTCTACTTTGAAATGAATACTTCCATAATAAAAAATAAAATCCTAAATCTCAAACTCTTTAACTAGAATCCTGGCCAAAGCAATTGAAGAATTAGAGCTTAAAAAGGAATCTTACCAGTAAAGAGTAGTTTTATCATTTCAGAAGATGGAATGCATTAATTAATGTTAAGCTACCTGGTCAAACAGCGAATACAGATATGGTTGCTGCTCTGAAACTTGCAACCAGATTCCAAGGATTAGTTAAGGAAGGTGCTTGTGACCAAAAGTTTAATGATATCTCAGAGCAAATGACATAGAAAAAATCTTTACAATAAAGAAACTCTCAGAGATAATTTCTGATACTTAAATCACAAAGATACAATGCTCTAAGCTAATTCAAACTTAGGAAAGAATGTAACAATTCACTAAGACACAGAAATGATGCTATCTTCCTTTCCTAAGTTACATGAGAAGACATGCACTGTTTAAACTACTTATCACAAGTTTTTACAAAAAAAACAAACCACATAATTTTCAATATTATATTTTAAGTAACAGAGTACTAAATAAATATTAATTTTATTATTTTTTATTTTCTTATATATTTATAACCAACAGTAATAATATTTCACAAAATTTTTAAAGTTCACAAAACAATTTTTTCCACTGATGATTAAGAACAGTTTGAAAAGTTTTAGTTTTTTATTGTCCTGCACTACCATGCTAAGGGAAATGTATAAAGAATTTACTTGGTAATATTGTCAAAAGAAAAAAATAGATAAACAAATATATTATTCATTTTGGTTTGCTTTTACATGCAAGTATATTTTTCATTTGTTATAGCAAAAGGTTATATACTATTACTTTATTTTTTATTAATTTACATGGTCCCTTCAAGGAAATGAGTGAAACTTAAAAGAATTAAAAGATTAGAAATAAATTCTATATTGTTACATATAACAAGGAATGTACACTGTGTGATAACATCTTTTATATGTTGTTTAATAGCTACACTTTTCTCTACTTTCTTATATAATCTATCCTATTTTACTTGGTTTTTATTGTAAAATAGACAGAACTAAATTTTACATTCTCACTCCTCTAGAATGCATTGCACATATAATTAACAATTGTAAAATCATCCATTATTGTACATACTTGTAAAGTTGTCTCCATTGTCTGAGTTCTTTGCAAAGACAAATATTCTGTGAAAACAAAACAAAATTAAATTTAAAAAACTTCTGTATATCTGTGTGACTAACTGGAAAATGTAATGATTTCCTTTTCTTTTGAGTAGATTATAATATAAAATTATTTTAAATGCATTCAAGCTCTTTCTATTTACCATTAGAGTCTATTAATACCCCTAATATTGACTTGAAGTGTCACTAGAAAAACTATAATTTTATTTTTAGATCTTTCTCTATAGCACTTTTATTTTTTTCCTTTGTAAAATTTAAAGTCAAGTATTTGTTTGTTATTCCACCTGAATATTCAACTTAAATATTACTCAATAATCAGAAAAATGGCTAAATAGTATTATTTCTATTTAGTGTGCATCTTATCTATAAATATTGCTTTTTTTATCCACTCAACTTCTAATATGCCATCATGGTGACTATAAGCAAAATTAGGACCCTACATATATAGCCCAAAGTTACATACTAGAGAATTATTTTTAATGATTATATCACATAGGACAATGTTTTCAAATCTAAAGAAGAGAAAATTATATTGCCATGTGTTCCAGTAAAGCCTAACAAATCTGACAAATCTGAGATTACCGGTGAATGACGGTGGTAGAGGTCTATCTTTTTAGCCTTTAGCTCTCTGTCATCTTGGATCTTGAAGATATGCCTTAATTGTTATCTTCCATTTTTTCTAGCTATGAAACAGGTTAGATATTTTAAAAGAATAATAAACTATAAAACACCAACCAAATACCAAGTAAAGCATATAATATTGGTCAATCTCTATGTAAATCGCATTCATTAAAGTGTAGAACTATGTGAATTAAAGAGTAGAAATATGTAAATTAAATATCATGCAGTGAAGAATTGTTATTTCATTATATCATACTGAAAATACTTTGAAAAAATCTTTTGTATAAGATTGACTTAGTTGTAGACTGGTATTACTGAATTGAGTAGTCTCTATAAATCTGTGAACATTTTTCTTTCATCTAGAACACACTCTAAAACCTTCAATGGTTTGTCAATGACTAGAGCATCCCAAGTTATATAGCAAGATATTCGAGACTATTAACTAACTGCCTTTTAACTTTCAGCTTCTGCGGTTTTCTACATGAATCTCTCATTTTAACCAAATGGTATATTCATAAATCTCCCTACACTCATCACGTTTTATCTCTAATTTTCTCTTTTTCACAACCATTATTAAGTATCAAGCTCTTAATACATAAAATATTATTTCAAATTATGTTTTCACAAAACATAATTTACACAATGAAACTATAAATATTTTGAGGTTAGAAACTGTGTTCTATGTATCTTTCTTCTCACATCCATAATATATATCATGGTGTTCAAATGTTAAAGAGGACTAAATAATTCTTGATTGTGATAATAGACATGGTATAATAATATGGAAGACTCACTCTTATGAACTAGTACACTACAGTCTGGTTTACTAATGTAGTCGTAGCAACATGAAAGAAAAGATATTGATCTTTCCCAAGCTCTTTCTACTCTCAGGAGGAGCTTTGTTTCTCCCACTCTCTCTATACACCCTGCTCCAATCTCACTGGTCTTTCTGTCCTCAGCTTAAACTTTTACTTCTTTGTATATAAAGTTTTTGATCTCATATAAAATCAGTTTTTCATGTTCCATAATTTTATAAACCATTTATAAACCATTCATTTAACTCACAATTATAACAAATTACTTTAAAAGACATATGTATGTATGTATGCATGTATGTATACATACATACATACATACATACATACATACATACATACATACATATATTTGCCTTTGGAAACACACACACACACGATCACATATATAAAGTATATTATCTAGATGAAATTTAAAATCTGTACAAATAGGTATCATGTCTGTTTTCACATCCTAGTATACACATGTCTAGAAAAGTTTTTAGAACTCTATCCAGAACAGGTATAGAACATAAAAGTTGCTTAAAATATAATAAAACAACTGATTAAAGGCACAGATGTTTTTAGATCAGATTATTGATATCTATTTTTATGACTACATAAAATGACAGCCAGTTCTTGAGACTCTCTTACTTTGGTTCCTCTCGAATAGTGTATAAGAATGCAGCACTTACACTATTTCTATCATTTTTTGACTCATCCAAATAATCTTAAGTAAATAAACCCTTTATGCTTTTAAATATCTCGTATACCAAATGCTTGTTTTTGCTGAAACTTAAGAATGGGTTGACATGAATAAAATAATCTGTTTTTATTTATCAAGTTGCCTGAAAGACATTCTATACAGCATGTCAAAATATTATGAATTTAATTCACCTTTTAGTTAAAAACAATTTGAAACTTTCATTGAACTATTTTTACTTAAAGAATTCTTATTTAAATTATATAATTGTTTTCATAAAATTGATAGTTTTACTTTTTATTTTAAACAAAACTAAATATCTTGAGCTATGCTTTGTACAAAACTCATTTTCTTTAGGAATAATATTCTTTTTAATGACTCAAGTGAAAAATAACAAGGTTGAATTTCCTTGTTAAAAATAGGGCCTATGGGAGCAGATACATTGACTAATAGTCAAATAGAGAAGATAATTTTGGATATAAACTCTTTTAGAATCGAAATGTAGACTGTTAAACTACTCAGATAGATTGTACAAAAATTGGCTCAAGTATGTATACTGAAAAATTATATCTATGTATAAAACTCAGATAAATAATTATGCCTGACTGAAACACAATGCGTGACTCAAATGTTAGGCATTCAAAGAATAGATATTTTATCATCAATGGCTTTATATGTAGCTAAAAGTAAATCAGATAAACAAAATATCCATAGTCATCCAGCCAGTGTTAAAAGTTAAACACAATCTTTGCATTTTTTTGCATCAGAAAGTTCCTTTTTCCAAAAAGCTCTTTTGGTTTCAATTGACACAGCAATATCTACATCATGTACAAAATTAGGACAAAGCAGCTGTATCACTAAGAGCTATAACACAGCATGTAATTTAAAATCATTTCCCTAACAGTTTATGCTGTAAGTTTTCATTGATTTTAGGTAGGGAAGTTAAACTTAGTTGTCCTCAATTTACTGGTCAGTAAATAATGGAAGGTACTGTTCTCTGTATGTAAGCCTGTAAGTACAGAATTTAAAAATATATATTTAACATACTAATGAGTACAGCATTTCCAGTTCTTTAGAGGACAAGTGATTCAATTGCTAAATGCACATTAATGTAATTAATGTCTCCAACAATTTTTTTCATAAAAAATGGTTTGGCTCACACCTTTAAAATCTATTCAATGAAATATTTTTAAATGACAGATAATACCTGTGGACCTTAGTTTTTCATTTATTATTTTTCTGGCTCACCCAAATATACTTTAATGGCTTTTCTAATTTGGCAACAGGAACAAAATGATGTTGACCAATGCTCAGTGTTTGAAAGTTCATTTGTATATTTAATGCTCTGAAAAATTAATTCAAATCAAAACTTAAAAAAATAAATTCAGTAAAAAAATAAAGTAATATTATGGAAAACATAATACCTATGCATGATGTATTTTGTCATGTTTTTCAAATGGTAGGTTTTGGCTAATAATTTTGGTAAAATGTCAAAAGAGAATAAAACAATGACTAAGTGGGGAAAAAACAAGAAAAAATTAAAAAGTAAAATTAGAACTACTATCTATGCTAATATGACACAAATAACAAAATCTTAGATGAACTAGCTATATGCTAAATCTAGATTATATGAATGCATTCTGTCTCTAAAATGACCACAAGTTTTTTTGTTTATTTGTTCATTTTTTGTGGAAAAATAATATTTATAAAAAGCTGTTCAAATATAGAAAACCATGCCAAATGAGCATAGTTAATGTTTTTATTTTAAGCACCATTAATCAACTCTAGTGATTCACATTTAAATGTTTCTTTTTTTAATTTAAATTTTACTTTTTAATTTGTATTAACATCATCATCACATATGTTAGAACATAATTTTGTTGGCATAAATTCATTTGGTTTATTAAAGTTTAGTAAAATTGATATTAAACATTTTTAATATCATAACATGTATTGTTTATTTTACATTTCTTATAATCAAGATATGATGAGAGCTAGCAGTTGTATGATAAAAGTCTGGTCGTTTTAGGTAGTGATTTTTATCATGAAGGTAAGCAATTTCACTAAATTCTGAGAATACTGTTATTGACATTAAATCAAAATAATATAAGCAGAAGATGAAGACATTGGAAAGCTTCGATTTCTTTATGAGATTAAATTATTTTTCATAGTTTTATCTTTATCTTTAAAAATTCTGCACCTGTAATACTCAGAAAATTTAAAATAAAAATATGCAAAATCTCATTGTAAAGCAAATATAAATTAATTTGTTAAATTCCACTAATAGATATTATTTTATTCATTAACCATGTATATGTTTTTAATTCAAATGAAAGTGACAATTAAGTACTTAAAGAGGTAGAATCCCATGAAAGAAGTTGGTTGGTAGAGCTACCCCAAATGCAGGAGTCCAGGAACATGAGACGGAGGGAGAGAGAAAACAAATTTGAAGCCAATTTTGTGTAATACCGAAAGAAGTAAGTTTCTTTCAGACTAATGCTCTGATAGAAAATTATTATTTTTTACAAAAATCCAATGTGCTCTATAATTCTATTTTTATAGTGGCTGTAACAGGTTTTTTTGTTTTGGTTTTTTGTTTTTTGTTTTGTTTTGTTTTGTTTTTGTTTGTCATTTTTTATTTTTTAGTGGAGAACACTCAGAGAACACTTGTGAAATACATTTATATGGAAGAGAGTGAGTTATCTGAGAGAGCCTTCATTTGTATAGAATCATCGATATTGTAAAAAAAAAGAAGATAAATAGGGTTATAAAAGGATAGTACCTTTGTAAAGTATATTAAATATTAGTAAATGAATGTTAGACAATTTTATACTTATTATAGCATATCTGAAATCCAACATTAACAAAGAAAATGAACTACATACCCAAAAACAAAACAAACAAAAAATCAAATAATTTAAAAGAGGAGTAAATCATTTTTCCCCATTCCTTGACTTAGATGCATTATAATAAAAGACAGAGTATCTATTTGAGAACAACTCTCCTTTTAAAGTTTTTCTGAAATCATACACTGGGTTTCCCTTTAGCTATTACTTATATACCTATATATCTATTAGTACATTGGGTATTGGGCTTTCCATAGCTCAATTACTCTAGGAGTGTGTTTGCATATAAATATTTACATATAAATATATACAAGTTTTAATTCAGTTCAGAGTATGGCCCCATTTACTTTCATTTTTTACTTTCACGTGTTTGTCATTCAGAGACTAATCTGGTACTTGGGCCAGTTTGAATATCGATCAATTCAGTTCTCAATGCCTTTGCTTCAGTGTGTTTCCCACTGGCCCTCACTACCTGCCTTATTAGTGGCATTCTTTCAGGTTTTCCAACCAGAAATATGAATTTCTACTTTTTTTAGCCACCAACTCTTTACAACAGCTATGAGACTAGTACACCCTCAGGGCAAGCCCTCAAGAGAAAAGGTATAGGAAATGGGAAACCAGTTCCTTGTAGGTCATTTACCCAATATTTAATTGTTTTGTTTATGTTCTGAATTCATTGTTAGTTACCTTTCCATTTTTCATAAAATTTTTAGTTATAATTAGTGAGGAATATAGGTTTTAGTAGGCTTACCCCTCAATGCCAGAACTCTATAGTCCAGACTTTTAATATGACACATTATTTAAACTCTAAATGTAAATAAATCCTTTTGTCAATAACAATGGTATTCCATTCACTGCTTGGAATGACATTATTTCATTTCAAAGTCCTTACTTCTCATCCTTGTATACAGAAGTCTATGTAGAATAATTTTATGAGAATGTCATGATAAATTACTTAGATAATGGCAACTATTCTTAGATGTAATATCATGCATTCTTTTCTACTCATGTATTATTTTCCTATACATTATATACATAGTGCAATTATTTGAATTTTATCATTTTATTTTCAAAGATTCTTACACATATTATAATGTACATTGAATTATTATGTACAGTAAATGGTCATGAACTTAATATAAATTAAATTATACACCAAATTATAAATTATGATATACAGTGTTGATTGGGCATTAATTATAAGATAGCATTTTAATTAAAATTAATTTTGTTGTAGAGGTGAAGAAAAATAATTACTTAAGCTTGAATAGTATTAACACTTTAAAAATAAATATTAGATTTAAATAACATCAAAATAAACTTGGTATTATATTTAAAAAATCTTAAACATTGAAGAAAATACATAATTGGAATAAAGATTGTATAATAAATCTGAGATTATAGTCACATTTTAATTACATATACTCAATAGAAAAACTTGAAGAAAAGAGTGTATTTCTATGTGAATAAATTAATTTTTACTGACTATAAATCATACATCATATGGTTTGACTTTTTATTTAGATTTCATTTCATATTTTATATGATTTAAAAATTAAAATTCCAAGTTTTAAAAAACATACAATTTAAATGTTATTGTTTAGTTATATTAAGTTACAAAATTAAATATTTGCTATTAGTTTCTTATTTAAATATTCTTATACTAATATTATTGTTCAGTAAATAAGCACTTTTACTCCTTTCAATATCTTGCATTTTACAAATTTTAAAATTAATTAGCTTGAGAGTATATCTAATGTAACTGGCTATTGAATTGTTGATTAGTTTTCTAATGTTTGAATGTATCTATATTGTTGATTTGAATTGATTTCAGATTAAACATTTTGCCTATTTTGAAAAATTAAAAAAAATAATATTACCATGTTAGAAACAGACCTATTTTATTATCTAATAATATCACACTAGGCCTTCACTTTTTACAAACTCTGAAATAATGTAAGATTCTTCTGAATAGTTATGCACTGGCATAGAGAGTTCTTATTAAAGAGACATGCATTCCTCAGTGATACAACCAAGTTAAAATTATAGTTTAAGAGCATATGCTTTACATGTCACTATAGTCTATATTTCTCTTATCTTAATTATCTGCTAGCGTTTGTCTTACTGAAGCCAAAGCAACTTTATAATTTATTTTGTTCAATCTGAAAGCATTGCATATGATATATTTTATTACAATGAATAGCTTTACGTTCTACAATTATTAATCAGATTTATACAAGTGATTATAACCATTCAACTGTCTATGATCTGTTTTTATTTATATAAGAGAAATTTATTATCTAATTGATATTTCATTGTAACATTTGTAAAACATATTGTAAATGCTCCTTTGAACTGAAATTGTACAAAACATGTTAACATTTTTAAAAATTATGATAGGTAAAGCATTTTAGTTGCCCATATATTAGTCTAACTCTTAATCATTGCCTGTGTTAAAAAATGTGTGCTTTTTGAAGGCAAATGATATGCTACCGATTAATAATGTTATCCAAAATAGAAAAAAAAGCAGCAAGCAACTCTACAATCATCAAAAGACAAGATCAATTTTCTCCTTCTATTGAAATCGCCTTTTCCCAGGTGGTCAATTGCACTTGTTATCTGTTATTTTGGAAAATGTACAGGATTTAATAGATGAGGTATATCCAACTAACTACATTAGGAATGTACCAGCTGTCAATATGGCTTCCACCCAGCGTCATCTTTTGGGAAAAGCAAATTTCAAAATGCAAACAGTATACTATTAGTCTGATAGAATGATGATAAGTTTCACCATCTGTTGCACATTTTACAATTAATTATGATTTGTTTTCTCTAAAAATGTATATTTTCTTTGTTACATAAGAAACAAGCTATAATGGAACATTTATGGTTAGGTAGTAACATACCAGAAACTATCAGTTAAATGTTACGACATATTTTCACAAAAATTATCTTGAAAACAAATTATAGATATTTATTCAAAATAGTAATTCTATATCAATGAATTCAATTTTTTTAATAGATTAAAATTATCTTTTAATATTTTTTCTAAGTAGTACTATGGTACAAATCATAAAATTAGAAATGAAGAGACAAATATAAATCAGATTTTCTGCTATGATTTCTATAGATACTATAAGTTATAAGTCATACACTGATGGTAAAAAAAATGGTTTGAGAAATGAGCACACAATATAAAAGCTTTATCAAGAAGAGCCACTTGAATAAGAAATTGAATGATCATTAGGTTTCAGAATAATTGGAAGGAATAGTAAGATTTTAAAGACACACTGAGGACCAATCCTGTTGCAGATACTCTATTAAATACTTTATGTTCGCCAACTATTTTAATTTGTATAAAGATCTCATGAGGTGGAAATCATATTATTTAAAAATAAAGACATTAAATTTCAATGAAGTTAATTAAGTTTCTCTATATATTAGCTAATAACTAACAGTGTTAGTGTCATATTTCAGAGGTATTGTAAAGATTAAATGAAATTATTTACACAAAAAGATCTACAGATATAGAGTATCATTATTTTAAAGAGCCTGGCAATCCTGTATAAAATCTGTTTTGGGTAACTGTGAAGTGCTTCAGATTTTAACCTACTTGCAAGATAACAGTTATCTTTCTAATTTTCTAGATATTGGCAGCAGGTATGGGACTCTTGGGTGAGACACTAATGACCATTTATTACTAATAGCAATAGCAGTAGCCAGAACAACATCATTGTAATGGTTCCTTGAACCCCAATCTCCAGTTTCATGTGATGAGTTCTCTACACATTCAATAGAATGTGTTATAGGAAAGAAACCTTGGGATTAATAAGCTCTGATCTTACATGTGGGCTGATAGCAAACATGATGAATCATCATAGAGGGATATACATCTTCTTTTCCTAGATATTAGATAAATCTGCTCCAGAGAGAAATACTATATGTTCCATGAATATTTACTATAAAACATTTTTTTTAGAAGATAGTTTAGAGCAAAATGGCCACTAATGTGCAGAAGTGTGAGCAAGAATTGTTTCTGGGAATCTATATCTATAACAATATTTGATACCTAATAATAAATTAATAAATATTAATTAGCAATGGTCTCAAGGTGATAATAGAGAAGCAAAATATCAGGTGAAACAACAATACCTGTATAGTCATTGTGTACTAACAAACTGTTTAAAGACAATTGTATAGTATGGTAGAGACTATATTTTAAATATTTAAATGTTTAAAGTATTTATGGGATGCTGGAGCCAGCCGGCTAAGAGCGAACAGTTCCCAAGAGGGAGAGTGAGGATTGAGAAAAGAGTCAGGAGGGCTAACAGTGAATACTGTGCCCCGAGTTTATTTACCAGGAGAAGCAGGAGAAGCAACACCCACACATATGCAAATGATTGCTGACCTTTACATAAGTTCTCTCAAAACATCTTTGTTGCTGTTTTCATCTCTTATTCCCTGGGCCAAGGAACATTCAACTCTTTCCATTAAGCCAAACCTCCTCCTTCAGTAATGAGCTATCCATTAAGCCAATCTTCCTCCTTCAGTAAGGAGCCCACCTGCTCTGCAAACTTCTAGCTTGCAGGCAACTCTAACCCTGTCTGCAGGGCATTCAGCAAGAATAGCTCCCAACAATGGGATTAAGGTATGAAAATGTATGAGATTATTTTAATGAAAAAGAACTCAAAGTTTGGATTGAAGTTATTAAAAGTAATGTTTTAGACATCATGACTCAAAGTGATGGGTAAGGCATGGGTAGTGAAATGACCTCAGCTTTAATACCAGCAAGACACTATACAAGAAATTACAAAATATTAAGGTGAGTCTTACGGAAAAAAAAAACTATTCTATTCGACAGGGTCAGCCATCATGCTCACAGTAATTGATGAGCTGTTCATTTTTGAACTCCACTTAAGTGTAAAACCACACAGATTTAATATTGGTTTAGAGATTGGATGAAGATGAATTTCAAATGGTAGAACTTTTTACTAGAAATGTAAAGGAGTAAAGGAGTAGTAAAGGAGCTGGAAGGAATTGGTCTGGTTAGTAAAAGCAGTTAATAAAATACATTGATATTTAATTTGTTTCCCTTACCTTTTCTAATTTCATATAGGCAATGTTTTCTACTTTACATAAATGACAGAATGATGTTCTGCATGATAGTATAATAAATGTTTGAGTTAAGCTTTTTTTGTTGGGGAAAGAATTGGGGAAAAGTAAGAGAAGAATTAACACATAAAATATTTAAACTTGTTTTTTATTTAGAGATATTCAGAATGATAATCGATGATGTATATTGAGTGCATGTTTGTCTCTATTTTTATACATCAGAGGACTTTCAATTCATAAAATTTTTAGAAGGAATAAAATTTGGGCTGAAGAATAAAAAAGAAAGCCAAATTTAAATGTCTCAGTTAGCAGTGTGCAAATGGAAATTTATAAATAAATTCTATATTCTAATAGAAAAGTAGAGAAACAAGAAATAACAATTTACAGAAAAAAGATTTTAAAATATAATAACTAATTAAAAGTCAGTTCAACTTTACTATTTATTTTAAAAAATGAATTGTAATAAGTGTCATACCAAAATTGCAATGTTAAAGATAAAAGTTTTAGTGAAAATACAACAAAAAATAAATTTTTAGAGAGCTGCTAATGTAAATGCACACTCATGCCAACTTTCTGAAAGTTTACTTGTCAAGTCAATACACATTTAATGCCTTAAACATATTCATACTCTATAAGTACTCCCATCCAAGAATTTATATTCAAGAAATCTCAATAAAATCTTAATCAGAATACGTGTGTTATCATCTGGATCAAAATGAGATTAGTTGTCTTTTTTCATCCATGCACTTTCTAGATCAACATCTCTAGCCATGAATGGGCCATTTATCAAAGAGTATCTTAAAGTTTTACAGAGAAAGAGGTTAGTAGAGGCTCAATCCACATATAGGATCATATATTCTTCCATATATTCTGAAGACTGAATATATAGGCAAAGTTTTACCAAGCTCAGCCAACATGAGTAAATCAGTTTGACCTCAAACAGCAAGGACAAGTTACAGCCATCTCCTTAGTGCACGGGATGTGTGAGGGTAGAGCAAATTTAGGAATATCACAAGTAAAAATGGTTCAAAAAGAACTTTGGTACAACCACCTGTTTGAAGATATCAGAATGATAATCGAATGATATAAGTAAGGATAGCTTTTAGCTTCAGCCTCTGGAACAAAGTGTAGTCATTTTTCTGTTCTAAGTAAGATCATATTTCTTTTGGTTATGCCACATTTAGGCATTAAGTTATCTCTCTATAGTTAAATAGATAGATGATAGATAGATGATAGATAGATAGATAGATAGATAGATAGATAGATAGAGATCTACAAGTCAATTCACATTATTTATGGATTCCATATTTGCCATTTGCTTACTTGTTAAAATTTATTTTTAACCCCCAAATCAATACTCAAGTATTTCCATGGTCATTCAGACATGTGTTGAGTAACGAAATATCGCTATATTGCTATTAGGGTCCTAGCTGAGAATGAGCAAAGTAATGTTCTGCCTTCATGTCTCAGCTCTCATACTATAAAAAAGTTTTTCTTTATATATATATATATCTAGTGTCACATTTTTTCACTTTTTTGCTAGTGATTTTGCTGCTTTAAATCACTCCTAAATATAGTTCTGGAGTGCTGAGCATTGTTTCTAAGCATGGAAAGGCTATAATGTATTTTACTGAGAAAATATGTATGTTAGATAAGCTTCATTCAGGTATGAGCTATAGTGCTACTGGGTGTGAGTTAAATGTTTATGAATCAACAATCTATATTAAACAATGTGTCTTTAAACAGAAACACAGATAAGTTTATGCATTGATCTATTAATAAAAATATGATCAGAAGCTCACAAGACCTAATTATATATAGAAACATTGGTTTAGCATTCACTTATATAGTGCTCATAGTGACTTTATAGAACATAACTACCATCAATAGCAAGAATCAAATACATATGTAACATAGAAATGCTAAGTCTGTATCTTCATACTCCCCAATATATACAAAAAAAAATTGTAACATGTGTATATATATCTGTGTTCAGACACATACACATATTTATCATATATATTAAAATATTCAAATAAAGTATTCAAATAGCCCTATTATAAATGATTTATTTTTTTTCTTTATACATTTTATTTATTTATTAAATTGATCAGGGTGACATTAGTTAATAAAGTTATATTGGTTTCAAATGTGCAATTAGATCATACTTCATATGTATATTATATTATTTGTTCACCACTCAAATTCAAATCTCCTTCTGTCATCATATATTTGACCCCTTTACCTTAAACTACCTCCACTCTCTTCCCTTTTCCTCTGGTAATCACTAAACTATTTGACTCTATGAGTTTTTGTTTCTTTTTTGTTTTTCTTGTTCATTTGTTGCTTTCAGTTTCATATCCCACATATGAGTGAAATCACATGGTTGTCAACTTTTCCTGTCTGACTTATTTCCCTTAGCATTTAATCTCAAGATCCATCCATGCTGTCACAAATGGCAATATTTTATCTTTTTTATGGCTCAGTAATATTTCATTGTACATATGTATCATATCTTTATCCAATCACCTATTGAATGACATTTTAGTTCTTTCTATGTCTTGGCCACCAAGAATAATGCTCATATGAACATCGAGGTGCATATATCTTTACAGATAATTTTTTTCAGGTTTTGGGGTAAATATCCAGAAGAGGATTTGGTGAGTCATATGGTAATTCTATTCTAATTTTTTTTAGGAAACTCCATACTGTTTTTCATAGTGTCTGTACCAATTTACATTCTCACCAGCAGTGTATAGACTTCATTTTCCCCCACACCCTCTCCAACACGTGTTATTACTTGTCCTGTTGATGATAACCATTCTAACAGGCATATCTCATTGTGGTTTTAATTTGTATTTCCCTAATAGCTAGTAAAGTTGAGCATCTTTTCATATGCCTGTTGGTTGTTTGTATGTCAAAAATTTTCAAATGCTCTACAATCACTATTATTTTCACACATCCAAATAAATAAATCTTACTTCAAAATTATAATGTTATCATTTAATCAAATTATTAGTCTAGACCTTTTGACTTAAAAGTCTACTTCTAGGAAATGTTTAATGCAAAATAAAAAGAGAAATGTAAAAATTATAGGTGAGAATATTCATTGCAACATTACTCATTATAATAGTATAATACCAAAAGAAACTTAAATTTCCCACAATAGAAAAAAGGCTTTAAAAAATATATAAAATATAACTATTACTAAATAATGTTATCAAGGAATATTTTACAATACAGAAAAGAGTATATATTGTTTATTATATAAAGAAAGTCACAATAGTACATATTATAGAATACAATTTTATATATACATACATAGAATATAATATGTAAATATATTATAATATATAACATTAATATATTGTCACATTTATTATAATATGCAATATATAACAAATGGTGTTTAAAAATATATCATAAATACTTTATATGTTAAATAGTTATTAGAGTTAACAGTAATTGTTTCTACATACTTGGAATTTAAATATTTTACAACTACATTATATTTTTATGTTTTATTTTTATTTCAAAGAAATAATTATTATGTGTTTTATATTAAACTTTATATATAGTGTTTGTAGCACAAGAATATTTTTTAAATGTTACAATTGTCACTGCATATTTGTTTTAAAATGTGCGGGACTAAGTATATGAAAATTCTGAAATATTAATGTTTTCTTTTTAATAATAATAAAATGTAACTCATCCAGTTTAATTAACAAATTTATCTACTAAACTTGACAGGGCAACATTATGAAACATGGATGTTATAAAAAACGTGAAAGGAATAAAGTTTATAATCCCATATCAATAGTATAAAAATGTATTTTAGTTGCAATAAAAGGTAACATATTTGTATAAATATGAATTCATGAAACAGTTTATTACATTTTTTCCAAACTTTTACAAATATGTCTTTGGAGAGAAGAATGTGAGAACTATGATTTTCTTTTTCAAGACATATAGATTTTCCAGTAAATTATAAGGAAAAGAAACCAGGTTTTAATGTTAACTAAGGGTTAAAACAAAGCCAAAGTCTACTGTCTGGAAGGAAACATATAAGACATAAAGAATTGCTCTTAGCAGAGAAATGATTAAGAAACTAGAGCTTTCAATATCTAAAGTCAACTTTTTAAGTCCTCTTTGATTCAAGCTAGAAAGTGCTGAATAGACTAAAGATGGATTAAAAGCAGTAACTTAGATATAGGAGAAGTTTATTCTCAGAGAAAATGGAAATGGTAATATTGCACTGAATTTAGGATTGTCCCAGAAGTTTATACAAAAAAAGCAATAAGAATGATTACTTGTGTCTCCCTTTGACTTTTTTATTTATCCATACCTGGAAAATACATTTTTAAAAAAGTATCCCCTTCTAAATTAGAAATATCAACTGAGAACTTTTTGTGAAAGAACCACTTAAATTAAAAAATGTGTTTATTGTTGTTTACAATAGAAAAAAAGGGCTCACATGTACTGAGTATTTACCATGTGCCAAGCACTGTAAATACTTTATATATAATATATAGTATATATATACATACACATATATATGCATATATATATTAATTCATTTAATTCTAATTAACTACTTTACAAAGTACCTACTTGTTTATTTTAATTTTACCTAATTTGAGGCGTAAAGCTATTTAATGACAGTGGTAAACAACTAATAAGTAGCTAGCAAGTCTGGCTTCAATATCCTTGATGTCACCAGTAATCTAGATGAAAAACAAACTGAATACCTCACCAAGTTAGATTTTAATGTATAGTAAGACCTCATTTAACATCATCAATAGGTTCTGTGACTTAAAGCAAAAACAATGTATAATTAAACCAATTTTATTGTAGGCTAATTGATATAAATAAGAATTAAGTTTCTATGGCATCTCATCAATATTATAACAAAATGATGTCGAACAAAACATTATGCAAGAATCTGCTATGTTCACTCTTCATATTGAATAAACCTAAATATTTTACCCATTTTTTCTAAAAATATTATCTACATTTTTATTCTTCAGAATAGTCTAAGAAGAAGACAGATGTAATATGCAAGAATATAACCATTAATATAACATTACCTGGGGGAAAAAAACTTATTAAATTAACCTAATAAACAAAATAGATGAACAGTAAAGTTTCCTGGGTCTATAAAAATATATCTTAAGATATAAAATTAAAAGTAAGGTGAAGTCACTATATTTACACATTAAATACGAGAACTCTCTGCATATCTTGAGCCATAGAGATACAGTGACTAATTTATTTCACAGGCTATTTACACAATCACTATACAACATAGATCTAGTTCCAACTACCATTTTGTTCTTAAAACAAAATTTTAAAAGTCATGTGTATATAATATTCAGAGTGTATATATCTTAGCACAAAGCTCATTCTGATGATCATTAGTTTCTAACTCCTAGAAGAATTAATAGTATTTTAAATGAACAATGACAATATTCTCAGTAAGCTATCAATCAGAAAGGCTGTGGCAGAAACAATCCTCCCAAACAAAGTGTGTGTATGTATGTCTGTTTGTGTATGTACAATAGGCATCTAGCTAGCTAGCAACCTACCTACCTACTTAACTATGTAGTTAGCTATCACCTATCTATACACACACATATACATACAAACATAAGACATATATATGTGCCTATGTGTTATATATCATATATACATGTCTGTTTTTGGAAGCTTTTAATGTGCTATAATTCAAACAAAGTAATTTTTACTTTTTTCCTTAGTTCTTGCCATATACTTTAATGACACACCCAAATTCCTAGAAGCTATTTATTTTATAGATATGGAAATGGAAATAGTATATAATTTTTGACTGCTTAAACTTGAGACAGTCTATCAACTTCAGATTCCACGTAGACTTCTTGTATGATTATGTTAGTCCTGTTTATCTTTTTCAGGAAAATGCAAGGCTATTTACATTTTTCAAGATAATATATTTGTCCATATTGATATTTTAAAAGTATTTTAATTAGAGCACTTAACAGAGCGTATATTTGGATTGTCATCAAAATGATTTTTTCATCTTTAAGAAGTCTTTTGAAGTCAAACCTTTAAGTGATCAGTGAAAGATGAGTAACTGGAAGTGACGAATTCTGCCCCTGGACAATCTTAAGTCTTATGACATATTAAGTCTTGATTTACTGAGTTGAATAAAGTGAAAATACAGTGATGTTTACAGAAAACATTGCCTGTGTCTTAAGAACAAATGAGGTTACATTTTCCATGATCTGTTGATGTTGGCAATTCTGATTATCCCTTTGTTATACTCAGAATATTAAATTTATTTCATCTATGTCTTCTTTCCAATAGGAGAATTCCATAAGGGTAGCAGTCCTGTTCATCTTGGTCAATACTATGTCCCTAGTATTTAATATATGCTTGAGAATGTATAACAATATTTATTTAGTGAAAAAAATAATAAATAAAGAAGGTGCCAGATTTAATTCCAAAATACTGTGTTTATATTGTAGACTGTCAAAAAAATTTTTGTGTCAGGGTATGACTAAGAGATAAAACACATGGAAACGTTATATATGTACAACAGTAAAATCCAATCTCTACTTTGTTTATCTCAGGATATTTTTTCATAAAACATTCAAAAACAGATATAGGTAATTTAGAATATTTTAACAAAAAAAATGGATTCTAAGTTAAATTGAGAATATTCACAAAAACATATTTTTGTGCCAGTATCATAAGATTTTAATTTTTGCGCCCTTTAAAAACAGTGATCTAGTTGTAAAAGTTATTTCTATTCTTTCATCTAAATGTGTCAAGTTGTGCTTTGGTTTACTTCCAGATAAATTCTAGAATCATTTTGTCATTTTTGAAACAATAAATGACTACACTTTTAACTGAAAATATACTTAAATTTAAAACTCAGTTATTTCTCTCAGAGCACAACATTCATTCAAGGTATACTTCACAAATACTGAAACCTAAAATTAAAAAAAAATGTTTAAGTCAAACCAAAAAATTTTTATTCAAGAAAAAATACTAAATACCAATGAGAATTTTGTGTGTCTTTTTTTGACATTTTAATTTAAGATTACTTCTAAACAGTTATCTCAAAAATCAACACCTCACATCCATAAGAAAGGTTATACCTATTTGGACCTTATTGAAAGTCACATCGCCAGTGTATTATCACTATATGACCCAACATGAAGTTGCCAGGATAAGTCTCATTCTCAGGGTATTACGGCTGTTTGACCTGACTCAGAACTCAGCTCAAGAGGAAAAACTATATCCTCAGGTACTGAAAACAATCAGCTGCAGTTGTTTAACCCAGAGGTTACCTAAGGTATAATACTCGTTTGAACAAACAACATCAGAATTAAAAAAGTAAGTGTAACATCTAGAGAACAAGAAGTATATATGGAAGGTTATATAAAGCCCTGATAATTTCCTGGCGATTGAGAAAGCTGCATGTATGAAAAGTGCTCATTTATTGACCTCTGGCTGTTCTAAAACCAGTACACAAGTAGTAAGTGAAGGAAAAGGCAGAATTATACAATGCCTATACACTGATGATAACCCTAACACACATATGCCCATGGGCACAGATTCTCTTCAAAAAGTAGAAAACTTACTGGCTCAAAGAACTTAAGCTATACTAACTACTGACTCAGGTGCAACCAAAAGGCTACATGATCTAGATTTATATAGATTGAATGTTGTGTACCCCAAATTCATAGGTTGAACCCAAGATGATGGTATTTGAGGTGGGGGCTTTGGGAGGTGCTTAGGTCATGAGGGAGAAGCCCTCATGATTGTGATTAGTACTCTTATAAAAGAGACCCCAGAGTTCCCTTTGCCTTCTTCATATGAGAGGACACAGCAGAAATATGAACCAGGCAGTGAGCCTCACCAGACACAGATCTGCTGTCACTTTGATTTTGGACTTCCTAGTTTTCATGACTGTGAAAAATAAATTTTTGTTGTTTATGTTACCCAGTTTATGGTATTCTATTATAGCAGCCCAACAGTTTGAGACACTGATAATAAAAAAACAAACAAACAACAACAAAAACAAAAAAAAACAACAGTTGCCCACTGTAAGAAATATTGGTTACATAAAATTAGTCTAGAGAAGTAAATGAACAAACAGCAATAGTAGCAACAACAAAAATAGCAACAACCATTGGAAACTCTAATTTCAGAATTGCTACATATTATTAAAATGTCTGCTTTTAAACAAAAAATTAGATTTGCAAGTAAACAGAAAATTGTGGCCATAAAAAGGAAAAATAAACAGTTAATAGAAGCTGTGAAAAGACCTAGATGTTCAATCTAGCAAGACTTTAAAGTGTCCTTTATAAATATGTTCAAGGAATTTTTTAAAAGTGTTTAAAAAACTAAAGTATGACAACTATCTCTCACCAAATATCTTAATAAAGAGATAGAAATTATATTAAAAAAAAAAACAATAGGAATTCTATTGAGTATAGCATTCTGTAAAAAATATTGGCATTTTAAGCCCATAACTGGATCACATGCATGCCTTTCTCAAGACAACCATTATAATTTGATAGGCAGCAGTATGTTCTCTGTGTACTTCCCTTATTATTGCATCTAGATGTAGTTTGGCATCTAGTTTGTCTTAAGAACTTGGTACTGAAATCCTGTCACTTATTTTCTGATTCTCACAAAAATTCAACAGATTTAGATATATTAAGCAAAGATTCTAATAACTAGTGATTCCTACTGTTCCTAATGACAGCTAACTTTTATTTTTAGATCAGTAAATTATATATCAGAGAGAAGAGTGAATATGTATAAATTAATGTCCTTTGGAGGGGCAATACTTCCTTGGTAATTTCTTTCAGAATTATGTAGAAGAAAATATCTAATCTTGGAATTAGAAAGGAGGTCCAGAATTGGTGAGTTTTCTGCTTTATAGTTCTTTTATTTAAAACAGTTATTTAACAATTCCAACTTTAAATTCTTTTCTATGTAAATTATGAAATAAATTTAGTCCGCCACAAAAATAATCTCCAATGTTTCTTCCAATGGTGTTACCATTTGTTTTCAGATAATAATTCAGACAATACATTTTACTTATAAAACACAATTAATAAAACCCCAGGAAAATTACTGGACGTAATTATTTACAAAGTTATAAACTGGTTTTTGAGAATATTTATATTTATTTCAAAGTGAATTTTCAAGTTTCTGTTTTAGAAACTTGTGAGGAAAATGATAGGCATATAGAAATGGCCAAAACTAATATAAAAAGAGAATAATAAACAAGTTTGAGTATTAGCAAATCTTGAAACCAGATAATATGTTTTTTGGGGAGAGTGGTTAGAATCCACTTATGAACAACAATTAGTTTGTAGATCATAGATTCTAGTAACACAAAATAGAAATGCACTAAAACCAAAGATTGAAAAAAATTTCTAAATTAGTAGTTAAAAAATTGAATCTATAAAATATTAGTCACTACAGAAATCTGAATAGCTATGTTTTGAACTCAACTTTCAAGAATAAAAGTTTTAAGCTCACTTTATTTATGCATTTTTATGGCACTCATAAAAGTGTTATGAATACTAAATAAATTCAACAAATATTGTTTGAATATAATGAATTCCATGAAACACCTAATTGAAGTAATTGGGGTTAAAACCTTGACTAAGGCAATTCATTTTTACAATCTAACTCTGGGAGTATCTCTCAATGAAAATATATTATTTGCTTCATTATCTCTAACAAAAGTTTTTATCATTATTCTCAGATAGGTTAACATAAAAATTTTGACAATTATTTTTGATAATTATTTTTCTTTGATATTTAAGTTCAGCTACTATCTCCAGATATAATTTGAATAAGCTATTCAAAGGCAAAAATAGGTTAAATAAAATAAAGATAAAACATTGGCTCAAGCAAGATGAAAATTTTAAGCTGAAAAGACTGAACATATCAGGAAATATGTAATAAAGTAAATAATTACTACAACTGAGCATAATTCTCATATCTGTACTCCCTATAAGCATGTAGCAACATGTAAATTTAAATATACTTTAGAAATATATGCCATGGTGGAAAAAAAGAAGTAACCTTTCTTATACATATCAAATCTATGTCTTAACTGAATTGTCTATCCTTAACAATATTAATGATAAGGTTCAAAGCTCACCTTTTTTATACTTTTTATGTTAATAATAATTTGTGCTAGCCTCACAACAGTATCAGTAAACCTATGGCAATAGAATAGCAATATACATAATCTTGTGATTTTTCAACTATTCTCTTATAAGAATAAAAATAAAGATTTTAAAATCTTGTCACACTATAGATAGAACCATATAGACATTTTCTTTTTCAAGCTGATTTAAATTTACTTTCATATAAGCTTCCGGATGAAGAAATTGCACAACTCTTTGTCTATTTATTTTCAAGCACTGAATTCAACAGGAGTCAGAGCTACATTAATATTGTCATGTTTTGAGTAATCCATTATTTTTATGGCATATAGAGTTAATAAGCATTGCAGTGAGTACATAAGTCAATGTAAATCATAGAATTATAACATAACATCAAAGCCAGTTTTTTTAAGGCAGAGATAATGGATATACTATATTCAGGATGTTAAGTTCACATACACCTTTGCTTATTCTCATTTTTTGAAAGATTAGTTGAAATATCTACACATCTTTACCCTTTTGGGTATTATACTCTTTGCAATATGACTTTCTACAGTGTGATGGAATCTATTAATCCTCTTAGGTATAAACCAAACTTGTGATTGGCTTTTAATAATAGAAAGCAGCAGAAGTGTGTGACAGTACATCAGTTCTGAAACTGGCCTTTAAGTAGTTTAGTGTTATTTTTTTTCTTTCTTTTGAAACTCTACCACTATCATATGAATAAGTCCAAGGATTTCTTGATGGCAAATAAGAGATGTGTTGCTCAGTGTTTCCAGCCTCACCCGTCAGGCCAGTACTATATATGTAAGTGAAGTCAACCTAGATCAGTCAATTCCAAGCTAACCTACCAGCTGATTGTAGGTCATGAATGAGCCCATCAGAGATCAGCCATATCTGGCTCATACAAGAATCATGAGCTAATTAAATACTGCTTTAAAAAAAAAAAAAGAAAGAAAAAAACTGTTTCGAGATAGTTTTTATGCAACAATTGCTAAATAATGTCTCCCCTCCCTCATATTTTCTTTAATAGATGAAAAACAGAATATTTTACTTGAAATTTAGACACCATTTAGGATAATGATATCCAAACGAGTCTCCATTAGATTTGGTTAAGAATAATGTAAAATAGAATCACAATTCAAATCTAAGGAATCTCCCCAATGATGGTAGTTGGCAATCACTAATATACAGTACCATCATCACCTATACAAATGGTTTTTGCATTTAACCTTCAAAAAGTGCTTATTCTCTATGACTGATATCTTACCAACCAAGATTTATTGAACAATTCTAGTTTTTAAAAAAATATAATTCTTTAATATACACAGGTTCTAATTCTCCTTTTTATAACCTCCAAATAATCACATAATTTCAGAATTTTATTCTTTCTTCTAAGTAAAAATCCCTCAAATATTTGAAGAATGCTATATACCATTTAGCTTTTGTGTCTTCAGGCTAAAAATTTTTATTATTTTTAAAATTTTATTTTTGTAAGTATAGATGTCTTCATTAGTTTATTAAGCTCTTTGCTTTAATTATTTCCAACAATAAAATGATAGTATTGATTATTGTAAACTCTAGCTGTATAATAAATAAACAAAAAAGGCTTGGTTTCTTGTCTCACAGAATTCTGTTTGTTTCTTGCTATGATCTTGTAATTTATATTCACTTAAATCACAATGCTCAGTGGTGAATATTTTAGATTAAATGTGATTTAAAACGTGAAGAGAAAGTGAAATATTACTATCCACATTTGGACATATTTTACTAAATTAACCTTTTAATTATTTATATTTTCTCCATAAGTCTGAAGCAATAGAAAAATACTTTGAATGATAAAATATTCAAGTATATAGACATATATAATCTTATAAAGATCAGAATGTCCCCTATATAAATTTAGTTATCTATACATTAATCTATACAAATTTAATAAAACTTCATCAATAATTATAATAAACTAATTTATCAGAAAGTTCATCCTACATTTTACATGACAGAGAAGGACTCACAAATAGTCAAGACGTTTTTAAAAAAATACAAAATGAAATGTAAAACACAACAAAAGTAGTACCAGGAAATGTTGCTATAAACAAACATAAATTTAAAAATTGTAAGACAATTTGAGATTATGTTTGATATTGTCTCTTCCAAGAGATTTATTTCCTGTACTGGAAACCAGTGAGGCTAGAAAACAGACAGCCCTGATATAATCCAAGATTGATTTATTCAAAGCTGTGCATCAGTCTTTGTGAAAACTTCTCTCTTTTATGTTTACTTCTACTACAGTGGTTTACCCATTTGTGTCCTAAATACTAGTCAGGCCTTGATTGGTCCTGAACTAAGCAGTTTTTGGGGGGTGGGAAGTGCAGCTCACATAGGAATGCTATCTTCTCCAGGATTTGATATTTTCAGAGTTCCAACTACCAAAAAGAGAATGCTATAAATAAAATAATATTATTTGTTTCCAAAGACTATAAATATACTAGAGCAATAAAAAATAATGGTAAAAGCAAGATATTTTGTGGCAAACTTTGGGGGCAAAGTTCAGACTTGTGAATTATCTTGGGCCAAATGGGAAAAGGGTTAAAATTTAAATTGATAGCTCTCAACTGTATCAGCCAGAATTTAATTAAAAATGTCTAACTACTAAAAATGGCACAAAATAATTGTGTGAGAAATTTGATATTGTATAATTTTGGAAGGTGGTTAAATAGTTTATACAAAGCTATTCATGTATGTCTGGTTCTGGGTCTGCAAGCAGCAAGGTAAGCTGTCAGGAATAAAAGATAAATGGAAAGTGAGGAAGAGAAAACAACCAGAATTCAAAAGGATGAGCTAGAGTCCACAGGACAAACTAGAACTATATTGTTCTCTCACCATTATTACAACTGCAACTTTAATAATATAATGAGTAACAGGAAAAGTTTGTGACCTTCATTATGAAGCTAAATATTTATCTAGCCCAATTTGGAAGAGCTGTGGGCCAAGATGCTGTCTTACACCAAAAAGTAAGTCAAGAAACCCATGATGATGTGCATGAGCAGCAACAGCATCCACTCTATTTTTCCAATATTTCAAAAATTTGGAATTGTTTTACAAACTCTATCCAGCTACAATTGCTTCTTGCTTACATCATTGCAATAACTTTCCAAATGTTTATTTCACATTTTCTATTGCTCCTCTTAAATTCAACCCTTCCAAAGAAACATCGTGATTTTAAATCTTACTCTATAATTTTCTTAGCCTTGGCATTATTAACATTTTGGGCCAGATAATTTTAATTGTGTGTGTGTGTGTGTGTGTGTGTGTGTGTGTGTGTGTGTACTCTGTTCTGTATATTGAAGAGTATATCACTGCCCCCTAGCCACCAGATACAGTAGCCCCTATATAAGATAATCAATAATGCCTCATTATTAGTCATTGTCAAACATCTATTGGGGGCAAAATCATCCCCTATAGAGATCTACTGTTCTAAATCAAAATTATCCAATGTTTTTTTTATTACCCTTAGGAAAATATGCAACATTTTAACTTACCTTACTGCAAGGTTACATTCATTACAAGCTGTCTGCCTATTTCTTCTGCCTCCTTCACAAAATGTAAACTATTGGGTTGACTGTAATGTAGTTAAACTTATTTTTTTTTAGATTTACAGATTGTACCAAGAACTTCTCTTTTCAGGATACTGTGAACATGCTATAGTTTCTAAACAATCCCCTTTCTTTCAATCATCAACTAACAATCATGCTTCTCAATTTCATTTTAAATATATATATATATATATATATATATATATATATATATATATAACATTTCTAGAAGTATTTATATATATAAATACTTCTAGAAACAGATTAGAATAGGACTTTCTGCTAAAGCTTTTCATGCACTCTGCCTGTGTTTTGGAACATTAATCACAACTAGACTTATTCAACTAAGAGGTAACTTTTTTTTTTTTAACTGGTTTTTAGACTATTTTTTTATGGTGACATTGGTTAATGAAATCCTGGAAGTTTTAGTTTTACAATATATAAATATTGCATTGTGTGTTCACTGCTCATAGTTAGATTTCTTTCTGTCACCACATATTTGACCCCTTTGTCTATCACCGCACACCAAAGTTAACTCAAAATGGATTAAAGACCTGAATATAATACCTGAAACAATAAAATGCATAGAAGAAAGCATAGTAACTAAACTCATAGACCTTGGACTTGAAGAGGATTTTATGAATTTGACCCCAAAGGCAAGGAAAGTAAAAGCAAAAATAAATTAATGGGACTACATCAAACTGAAAAGCTTCTGCTCAGCAAAAGAAACCATCAACAAGGTAAAGAGAGGTTACTTTTTAAATGGCTCATAATTTATTTACATCACCTACAAAAGAGCAGAGATGATCTCTCTTATTCCTGGAGCCTGAAACATTGTTGATACTTAATAATTAAGTGTTGATTAAATGAGTGAAAAAAGTATTCAGTTAAGAAAATACCTGCGTTCGATAGATGAAATCCTTTAACAACTTTTGGAGATAGGTGAATGCATGTGTGTGTGTGTGTGTGTGTGTGTGTGTGTGTGTGTGTGTGTGTGTGTGTGATCTTCTATCTTATTACATAAAAAAAAACATACTTCTGTCTAGATATTAGATGGCACAAATTATCTCTAGGCCTCAGTGCACTCTTGTAACGTCATTACAGAGAGGGTCTCAATTTGGTAACTGTGCCATGTCCGACAACTATCTACTGTATGAGAAATATCCAATGGCAAGAAGACCACAGACTGGTTAAAAAAATTATTTAGTTTAAAAAAATTAATTAAATTTATTTAGGTGACATTGGTTAATAAAATTATGTAAGTTTCAAGTGTATAATGTAATAATACATTATCTGTATATTACACTGTGTGCTTTAACTACCCAAGTCAAATCTCCTTCCATCACCATATGATTCTCTTTACCCTCTCAACACCCTGCTTCCCACTGGTAACTACTAAACTGTTGTCTATGTCTATGAGTTTTGTTTGTCTTGTTCATTTGTTGCTTTCAGTTTTATATCCCACATATGAGTGAAATATGCTTCTTAACTTTTTCTGTTTGACTTATTTTGCTTAATATAATTATCTCAAGATCCTAGTGCCAATTTAAAATTTTAATACTCCATTTCTTTATCTCTGTCTTCCAGATACTTATTGAAGCATCTATGGGTGGTGTCTAATTAAATATTTTGCTAGTGATTTTACAGTACTTCAATTTCTCCATACATTACTCAAGCTCATAGGAATCCATTCATTTTATACCAGTTCCTAGACAGTTCACTGTCTCTTGGCTAATTCTGATATCTAGGTTTTAATTTTAAAGCACATGTTACTTTAGAATTGCAACCATATAGCACATTTACATAGATAAATTGCCTATCTTTCTCATTGGTACCCTGTGGCCTAAATAATTCTATGGCAGTAGAGGCATAATTTAACATAAAAAAACACCTGTTAGTGTTATTCTTAACCAGTGCAGCTGAGATGTTTAACATTAAAAGTCCTTCTAGTACTCTTACAGCCATTATTCAGCACATGCTGACAGAACAGCATGCAGCAAAGCCACGTCAGGTTCATCAACCTTACTTGGAGCTTTTAATGGTTTCCCAGGAAAGAGGGCTTGGGATCCCTGATGCATATGTATTAAGGTACATTGATTGAAATGTCTGCAGAATGATAGAGAAATCTAGAATATCATTTCTACTCTAGATTTATTTGTGTCTTACCTTATTGGTTCTATAATCCCCTTGAGAATCTGGGTGATACAAATTGTACACATTTTTCCTGATAGCTATAGTATATCTTTTGTAGAAGTTTTGTGGAATCACCAAACTTGAGAAATATTGGCCAATATTTTCCACACTACTCATAACTTCCTAAAATATTTGGAAGGAAATTAAAGTCACTTTTGTTCTAAAATAGTGCAACTATGACGATAGCTTTTCAAAAGACATCATAGGTTTGGAAGCCTTTATTAAGATGTGCAAATATAACAAAAGGAAATTTAACTTTGGGTAGTGAACACACAATGCAATATACATATGCATCATTAAATTGTAAACGTAAAACTTATTTGATTTTATTAAACAATATCACCCTAAAATTTTAATAAAAAAATAAAATAAACAAATGGCCATAAATAAAAGATGTGTACATATGTCCCTTCAACTTCATGAAATCAGCACACACTGGCCTTACTTTTTATCGCTAGGTCCTTCATTTCTTTGAGAGTTTTCTCTGCTGCTAAAGTCACTTTTCACTCATGCAGTGGATGAAAATGCCAAGAATTAATGCTCAAGTTCAACAGTCAACTGATATTTGACATGAGCTTGTATTTAAATATCTCTGCCTACTGAGGCATAACTATAGCAGATTTTTCCCAGTTATGTTAACTTTCAATATCCTTCATTGTAACTTGTCTTGGTAATGTATCTTTAGTAGGCCCTTTCCTTGTCTTATTTTCCTACATCCATATTGGTTTATTCTTTGCCATCCAAACAAATTACTTCTAGTAGAATATTTATCTCAGAACCTGTATTGGTGGGGAACCCACACTAAGATGATAGTAATGTAGTTTTTAGAATTGAAGGTTTAGAACTTGAAGGCATCCAGGGCATAAATGGTTTGGAAATTACTCGATGCATTAAGTGTAAAAGTATCTTTTCCTCATACCAGTACATTTTCACTTGCTCAAGGATAGAAATTGCATAAACTCTGCCATTTCTGAATATGAATTACAATGATGTATATCTAAATCTTTCTAAATCAGAAAAGTTAGAGTGTCAATCATTAGTTCATGGGTCTTCTTTACTGTCATTCCTCATAATTTCATCAAAGAAGTGTGATAATATTTTATCTGTCCTATAGAAATAAATGATCGAATATAAAAATCTTTATTTTTAAACTGTCAAAGTGAAATTTTAAGTTTTGTTTTTCTGATTGCTGTCATAAGAGGTGCTGAAATGCAATCATTTTAGAAAGTCCAAGACAAAGACTGAGGTAATACTTATTTTCTAACTGGAGATTTGTACATTATTATGTGTGGAACCTTATTTGACTTAGTGAGAAAAAATAACACAGCATTTCAAGGACTGCTTTACTGTGGTATATGCAATTCCTTAGTTAAATTATGTGTGTATATTTAGAAGTTTCACAAAGCTTAAATGATAAAATATTAGAAAGATAAGGATGCATATTGTCTATTCTCTAGTTCTTTCACAGAGAAAGAAATTGAAGCCATTGAATTTAAATACATTTCCCAAAGGAGCACAACATCCCCAACTTCAAAATGTTAAAAAGAGATTTTTAATTCTAATATACTAACTATCCTGTTTTATTCTTAATTCCATTGTTGTCAACTTTCTCTTTTATGGCTTCCTCAATTTTCCTTAACACCTCTCTGTACCTTGTATCTTCTATCTAACTCTGTTGAGGCTTTTTGCTGCATAAATGCTTCTAATTTAGCTGTTCGCTATGCAAAGAACATTCTCTATTAATATCCTCTGAATTCCTTATTTCTATTTGTCTCTGTCTATTTGTCTCTCTTCCTCTTCTGTCTTTCACATGCACATGTGTACACACACACACTTTTCTGCATGGCCCTCATTGATTTTGTTTATAATTTAAAATCTGCCCCATTTATTATGGGGTCTCAATAAATTCTTAATTTTGAGTATCATGGATTTTTAATAGTATGCATCTTCCTCAAGTATTTTGTAGAATTTCCCACTAAGGCTCACAAATAGTATGTTGCACCTACATCTCTCTTCATTTATATCTTTCTGTAATTCCTCACACATCCTCTTTCTTACTTTCATTAGTAAAAATCATGACATTTGATGCTGAAATGCGATTTCAAATTATTAGCTGCTGAATATGTTTCCTTATCATTTGTGGAAAAATTCAATATAGATGTTACTTGTTGAGTGGGTCTTCTGCACATCCTTTCTCTAAGCTGTGACTTAGGGAGCTAGACCTCTTCCAACTTGTGATTTTGCCCTATTCAACATATGGCTTTCATGATAACTGAAAAGAAAAAGCGGTTAATAATATATACAAAAAGTTTAACCTTCTCATCACAAACATGTTGTGTTCCATTTCTGATTACATTCAATTGGTCAGAAATACTTATGTCCTCTCTGAGTTGCCTCTTAGAATCAACGCTACAGTCTGATAAAGAACAACAGTCTTTAAGGTCAGCTAAATGTCTCAGAATAAATCATTTTAATTTTTTGTGTGTTTGTTTAGGTTTTGTTTTATTTAGTTTGGTTGGATGTATTTACTTAACCAGTTAAATTCACCAACTAAAATTTACCACATCTTAAAAAAAAATAATTTATGCTATAGAATATATTGCATACAAAACTATTGAAAATCTCTGAGAAAAAAATTATTAGTTTAAGGTATAACTGGTTTTGTTTATTCTTTGAGTAAAAAGTGAGGGATGATCTTTAAGAAGAATGGTGACAGAGATGAGAAGCAAAATTTAAGGCTATTTTTTATGATAGTTGGGGAATTGTGTGTTCTTACTACATATAGTATCTAGGAGCTTTTTCTTTTTTTCTCTTTTGTTTTTTGTTTTGTTTGTTTTGTTTTGTTTTTTAACCTGTTTGACTTTAATATCTGAATCAGTAGATATACAACAATGTTTCAGCTCAATAATTCCATTTAGAGAAAGAGATTTAGAGATCCTAAATTATCCAGCACCACTGCAGATGAACAGAGTGCATGTTCTTTCATATCACTGGGGATTATCTTACTCTTGATTTGTCATATACTTCATCCTGCCTTCTGTGTCCTTCCATGATGCCACAATTATAATGCAAATTTCTGTGCACTTATCTAAGCTTACTTATCTCAAACCCAAAGTTTATTTCTTATCAGGGCAACACTTGTGCCAAGTCTCTGACTGTAGGTGGGAAGCATTTTCAGTTTTGAATAATATAACTGCTCAAATAATCTATATATTGTGCAAAAAAAATTGTACTTATACTCTCTATTTCCAAGGAGATGTGGGTACACCAGGAAGGGAGTGGGGTCAAATTTTAGATGAAATAGAGGAGAGTTTGACAAAAGGCAGCGAGTACCCACATTACCATAACGATGTCCCTTGTGAGACAAGCATAGCATTGAAAAGAGTCAGTGGTCATTAAGGTTTTGGACTTGGCAGCAAAGTGTCTTCATGTTCACAGAAGAGCTGATGAGCTCTACAGAAAGACCTGGCATATCTCCTGGGGAGAAATATTTCAATGATGTCTTAAAGCTTCATAGACCACCTCTCCTCCAATATGGCATCGTTCTATAGAATGACTAATTGTACACAGAGTCCAAGTTCAGAGTGGAAACAGTTCCATAAAAAATATTGACTCCCAGTCATCTTCTAAAATATTAGCATAAACATCTCAATGGCACTAATCTCTAGTGTGGAAGTTAACTCTGTCCATTAAAACTCAGATAAGCTTCACTGTGAATTATAATTTACTACAACATGAGGAAAAGGTATTGAGGATAATTAAAATAAAAAGAGAGCAGAGGCCAAAGCATTTTCAGAAAAAAATGAATGTAAGAAATTTGCATTTACTGTAAAAAAAGTTCTATGTTATTTAAATTCCTTTTATAAAACAGAATGAAAAGGGCCTAACTAACATTTAAACAACTATCTTTCTCTGTTAATTGTTGGAATACATACATATCTAAAAATCAGATATGCTTCTAATGTACTTTAAATATATACTTACATCTGTGACATAATTTTAAAATGTCATTATACATCATAAAAACCTCAATAGTATCTGCCTTATTAAGTGTTTTGTTTGTTTGTTTTGCCTTTATGGTTAGCTAAAAATAATAGTTAGCTACTTTCTCATATGCCCCAACCCCAGGATACCTTAAAAAATTATTTTACAATTAAATTTATACTTAAAAAATAGCTATTTAATTGGAAAAGTTCTACAATAGAAAACTCTTTCAGGCCTCTCTCATGATGGAGAAGAACAGAAAATTGTATGTGTAAGTTTCTTTAAACATTTTGGATATTAACTGTTTATTGGATATATGGTTTGAAAGTACTTTTAATCCACAAGTCACCTTTGTTTATCTTTTTCCTTTGCTGTGCAAAACCTTTTTAGTTTTATATAATACCATTTGTTTATTCTTGCTTTTGTTGCCTTTGCTCTTGTCTCTGTAAATACAAAAAATCATTGTCAAGATCGATGTCAAGTAGCTTTTTCTTTTATGTGAGGGAAATAGGAAGTTGTTGGTCAAAGTGTACAAACTTTGTTATAAGGTTAATAATTTCAGAGGATCTAATATATAGCAAGGTGATGTGACAATAGTTATAACACTATTGTATAAGTGACATTTGCTAACAGGAGATTTTAAGCATTCACAAAATAAAAATAAAGCAAAACAAAAGAAAGAAAGAAAGAAAGAAAGAAAGAAAGAAAGAAAGAAAGAAAGAAAGAAAGAAAGAAAGAAAGAAAGAAAGAAAGAAAAAGAAAGAAAGAAAAAGAAAGAAAGAAAGAAAGGAGAGAGAGAGAAATTGAGAGAGAGAGAGACGGAGGGAGGAAAAGACATTGCAAGTGTTTTGTTCCTGGCCTGTGGATCTAGCTAGGAGTGCCCTGAAGTCTGTTTGAACTACTGTTTCTTCTTCACCCCCAAGCTCCACAGTAACTGTAAGCACATCCATCACAGACAAAGGATGAATTTTACAGAGCAGCAGGTATGAGGGATTCAGTTCAGATCACAAAGTCATTGTGACTTATAAGGCTAAAGTTGTGTGCACTATCATTCAGGGAGTTTCCTGGGATCAGAGTTTCTATTAGGTGTTTTCCTCATTTGATGATGGGCTTTTCAACTTGTCTAAGTCTATGTGTAACTTCTGAATGACATCCCAGAAGCTATTCTCACATGTACTAATACCTGCTAGGGGTATAAATTGGTATATCTATACTGTAAAACTTTCTGGCTATATCCACTAAAACTAAATATAAATATTACTCATGGCCTCCCAATACTACTCTTGGATATACTCCCAAGAGAAATGAGTGGCTATGTCACCAAAATACAAATAAAAAAATGTTCATAGAAATTTTATTCATAACAATACAAAATAGAAAACAACTTAATTTCCCATCAACAGAATAAATATCTAAACAATAGAATATTTCAAAACAATAAAGAATAATGAACTATTGTTTCATCTAAAAACATGATGACTCTTAAAAAAATTATGTTGTAAAAAAAGAAATAAAAGATTGCATATTATATGATGTCATTTACCTAAATTTTACAGACACAATGTAGTTTATGGTAAAAAGAAACAAACAGTGGTTGCCTTTGGAGAGTATTGAATGAAGAGGGTACAAGAGAGGCTTTTGGATTTTTTTTAAATGTTTTATATTTTCATCTGGTTGTGGTTGCATAAGTATTTAATTTGTATTTTACTGTATGCAAGTTATACCTTAAACCCCTAAAATTAAAAAATAAATCTACTTATTCCGTAATTCATAGTACAGATACTTACTGAGCCCATTCTGTAGCACTGGAACTGTGCTAAGAACTATGGACAAATATTGAACAATTTCTTTTTTCCAAAAGCTTAAACACCGCAAAGGATAAAAATTTATTGATCTTGTCTTATGTACCAACGGCTGGGTAAGGACAGATAAACATTTCCTCACTGTTCCTTAGCTGTGAGGAAAGTTTAATTAGTCACATTTTTAAGGTACAAAATTTATGTTTAGAGATATCAAATAACTTACTCAATGTTTTATTAGGGCTACAATAGAAATTCAGATTTTTATTACTCCAAAAAAATTGCATTTTTAATCACCATGATTGACTACTTCACAATCATTATAATTAGTAACTTTTATATGAATTCTTTTGCCACCATAAAAAGTCAGAGGTCTTATCTATTTCATCTTTGCATTCCTATTGACCTGTACAATGTTCAGCACAGAGCAGTCACTAGTACTATGTAATAAATAGATGAATAAATATGACCTTGTAAAGCTGTTCACAAATAAATATTATTTTTAAAGATTCATTATATTATTGATTCTTTTATTTCAACTATTTCCCTGCAAGATATTTTACAGTAACGATTCTACTTTAATATGTTTTATTTATCATGTGGTACTGAAAAATATTAACACAAAGTTAATTGAAAATAATTTCATATATATGAAGAATTATATTAGAACAATATATTAAGAAATACTTTAATAAAAACTGTAATGTTTTGAGAGAGTATGAATATCTCTTTTGCTTGTACAGCTTTATCAGACTTTCGAAATTATTATACTTTTTAAATAATAATATACCTAAAGCTCTCATATCTAAATAATTTGTTATTGAAATTGATTATGGCAGTTGGATTCAGCTATCAAAAAGAAATTAATGCAAATTGCTAAAAGAACAGGAAAACTATATTTTATATAGAAAATATACTTTTCTCCTAACCAAAAAATGTTACTATTAATGTATTAAAGAGTAATCAACTTGACAGTAAAAAAAGATTTTTGAAATAGAGTAGCCATCATATAAATGTGAGAATATGTACCTAGCACAAAAAAAATTGTGTATTGGATCATAAATATTATACACTGTGATTAGCACTAATAATAAATAGTTTTCTTTTAAAGTTTATTTTTAGTTCAAGAGTTAACTAAATGAACCACCAAGAAGATATTCTCCCAGTAGGGTTTATCTATTTTTTTATAATTTTATTATAGAATTTACTGTTATAATAAGCTGTAATATTTAAGTGTACAATTAGATGAGGTTTGACATATGTATGAAATCAAAAATCATAATCCAGACACATTGCTATCACATACAAAAAATTTTTATGCTTTTTATTATGCAACCACTGATTTGCTTTCTGTCACTGAAGATTAGTTTTCATTTTTAGAAATTTATATAAATGTAATTGCACATTACATATATTTTTTTGTCTACTCTTTCACTCATTCTAATGATTTAATATTGATCCATCATTTGTCAGTTTTATTGTAGAGTAAGAGTCCCTTTATGGATATACAATAATACATTTATTCATTTATTTATAGAAATTTATTTTCAGTTTTTAATTATTGAAAATAAAATTGCTGTAACATTCATGCACAGGTTTTTGTGTAGACATAATTTTATTTTCTTGAATAAATATCCGGAAGTGAATAGCTGATTAGTATAATAAGTGTATATTTAAGTTTTTAAAAAACTATAAAAGTGTCTTCTAAAGTGGTTTGTTCATTTTATACCACCATATCAGACCTAAAACAGGCCTTTATTATTTAACTATCTTATTAAAATATTATCTAGAATAAACTTTTAATATTTACTTTTATTAAGTTCCATAAAATTATTATATTTTATTGTGTAACTTTTAATAAGAGTTCTGAAAAATTAAAAAATAAAAATTGTAAGATAGAAAATATATAAAAATTGGTAAAATATATATTATTAGAGTGTTTTCTAAGCATTTATGAATTTAAAAAGATTAAATTTATATTTTATTATTTATTTTTTAACTTGGTAATATTTTCAGAACATCTGCCCTGTGTGGTGACACTGTTCTAGAACCTAAGAATAGAACAAGTACCAGATTACCAAATTCTTATTCTCATGGAACAAACTGTGGTGAACAGAGGGAGTATATAAAGTATATCTATCATCTCTCTATCTTATCTATCTTATCTATCTATCTATCTATCTATCTATCTATCATCTATCTATCTATCATCTATCATCATCATCATTATTTATCTAACTAAAACCAAACAAATAAGCAATATTAGTATAAGTGTGAGGGAAGAAATAAGAAATAAATGTGTGTTAGAATGTATCTAAAGTAGAAAGGTGTAGGGAGGCTCTTAAAGAATACAGCTTGGAAAGTTCTCTTACCTCTCTTCTTTGATATGAGACATATGTGAGGAGAAAGAATCAGTCATGAGAAGAGCCTGTGGAAGAGGCCAAAGCAAATATATAATGTACAGGAAGAGGGAACAGTCTCATCAGGTTGTAGCAAAAGAGAACATTGAAGGGAAAGTTTGAAGAGGTGGATTGCACACAGACATTTACAGTGATGAAGATCACGACAAATAATTTTGGTTTATTTATTTTAAAACAGAGGGGTCATTTGATCTAATTTATAATTGTAAGCCAGCATTTTGGCTGCCATGTTGATAATGAGGACAAAATTACAACCAGAAATAAGACTTAGGATACTGTCATAGCAGTACAAGTGAAATTTGAGGCTGCTTAGAGAAATCTAAAGACAGAGAATGTGGGGAAGTTTATAATATGTACCCATATTGGTCAATATTGGATTGGATGTGAATAGAAGGAGGGTGTTATTGAGGAAAAAATGGTTTAAATAAAAATGACCCATAGTCTTTGACTTCAGTCTGACTTGAGATCTCTTGAGAAAGAAGAAGAACAGTTCTAATTTAAATATATTATGTTTCAAGTTCTTTATGATATTCAGAGAAATTTGTTAAATCGGATTATAGATATTAAAAAAAACTCAAAAATTTAAGAGGGATAGAGATTAGAGATGCAAATTAGCATTCATCAGCAAATAGATATTATTTAGAGCCATCAGATTGAATAAAAATCACCTAAGAACAGAGAAAAGATACAAACATTAGACAAGTTAGGTGTGTTCTCAGGCACTCCAATATTACTAAAGTTTCTTAGAGGAGGAGAAAAGAGCAAATAAGAATGTAAAAAAAAAAAAAGGCAGTTAAGAAAAATATCTAGTCAAGTAAAATGTACAATATTGTAGTTGGTGATCCTGACAGGAAAATTTTAACAGAGTTGTAGAATCAGAAGATGGGCTGGATTGATTAAAGAGTATATGCAACGGAGGTAATCTTTTCAAGATAGTTCTTGTAAAGCACATTTGCATACTGATGGAAATGAGCCAGAGAAAAGGAGTAGTAAACATTGCAACTGAAAGAAGGGATAGCTGTAGAAAATTATTTCTTGATATGCAAAATCAAATGAGCCCCAAGACACAAGTAGGAGGGCTGTCTTTCATAGAAGCAGAGTCACATTTGCATTGTAATAGAGGCAAGACTATATAACATAATTTTTTTTGTTTGTTTTGAATTCTATAATTAACAATATACCATGGAAATTTCCTTATGCCCTTCCATATTAAACAACATCATTTGTAAACTCTGGTCTTACTTTTAATTGATTTTCAAGATATAAGGGAAAACCAATTTGGAATGTTCAAAAAATAAAAAAAAATGGTGGCTATTAGTAAAAATTATGTACTGTAAAACTTACTTCTGAAAGATTTTCTAATGCATTTCAGGGGCTTCTGGAAAATGTTTGATTACAATTACATAATCCATACTTTAAACTTTTCTTTTTAATGATGTATTAATCTTAATTGAAAAGAGTTAAATATTCTGCCTTCTAATATGTGTCTAAGGTGGTTTTATATGAAAAGATTAGTGTAACTCAGGGTTATTTTTCAGTTTGTTCCCCTGAAATCAGTCTCAATTTTATAAACCCCTTCTTGCTGTTCTTTTTTTGGCTGTTAGTATTATACTCAACTGCCTGCTGCTAGAAAACCACAAAAGAATGCTGTAAACAGGAGTCACTTCAACTTTAGAGCACTGATTCTTTCTCTTTCCCATAAACCCTAGTCCAAGTATGATCTTGTTCATGTTTTTGTGTGACACACAGATGCTTCCTGCATTCATAATATCTGTAAGTATATATAATAGATATTGTATACGTGATCTATTTAAAAACATATTCATGAAAAACAATACTTTCTACCTATTTTAGTTGTTTTGTACCATATATCATTTTCTTCTATCTTTAAACTAGGAATGATTAATTTTACACTATTATATTTCATATTCTTACCGCAAATCTTACTATTTATACATAACTGAGTCAGTAAATGTACTTTAAAATTCATCACCTATATAAAAATGCTTTAGCCAAAAAATACATCAGACTTGGGAGACTAAACAGGACAATATTTATAAAGTCCCTATAATAGTTCTCAGTCTGTAGAAAGAACCAAGAATAAATCTTCCTTCCTTTTTTCCTTCCTTCCTTTCTTCCTTCCTCCCTTCCTTCCTTCCTTCCTTCCTTCCTTCCTTCCTTCCTTCCTTCCTTCCTTCCTTCCTTCCTCTTCCCTCTCTCCCTCCTTTACTCTCTCCCTTTCTCCCTCCATCCTTCTTTTCTTTTTCTTTCTTTCAGAAAATAAAAGTATTTTATAGAATAAACATATTCACCCAAATTTGCTTGCATCACATTGAAAACTGGGATAATACAATGCCTATCGGGTCTCTTCTAAAGTTTATTCCCATTCTTTTGATTTAGGTAAACATCAATATTTACCTGTCTATGTAAAATGTTCTCCCCTCTCTTCACTCTAGAAAAATTTCTACTATTTGCCTTTATGACCTAATTAAAATATTTTCTTTATAAATCCTTTTATAAATAACTCCTCCCACATTTTGACCCAGACAGAATTTTTTTCCTTCTTTTGGTTTTTATAGCACTTTTTCCCATAGCACTGTAGAAGGGCAATTACTTGCTTATACCTGTCTCTTCTAATAGAACAAATTCTCCTAAAGCAGGGAGCATATGCTTTTTTTTCTGATTATTTCCAGGTCAATGTTTATTGACTATGCATGAATACAAAATTGTTTGCAAACATAACTGGAAGGGGCATGGCAATTTTCAAGCTTAATTATAGCTGATTCTCACTAGAAAGATAAACAGATTTACCAAAGTTTATATAATTAATTATACTGTTTTCTAGAATATTATCAGTAACCCCATAAAAACCTTGAAGATACTCCTAACAAAATGACAAAATAGATTTTTAAATGTAGTTTATTGCATAATATGCAAAGCCATATTAATAAATATGACTGCTAGTGCCTTATTTCATTTCATACCATCTATCACTTTTCATTTCAAATTTGTGTTCATAAAGTAATGCAATAATGATAAGCACTTGAAATTTGAACATGAGTAATAATCAGTATTTTTTTCAAAGGAGCAAGATAATTTTAATTTGCTACATTTTAACATGTTCCATAAAAACAGGATGATGTCTAATAATAAAATAAATTACTACACATAATGTTCAATTGCTACAATTCTTTGTCAGAAGTCATACTTTTAAAATAATCATAACCTAATAATATTAAGAATAATATTAAGAACAATCATAACCTAATAATACTAGTCTTCTTTTTTTCTCAGTTTGTAAATGTTTTGTAAAGCTGCTAAATTGAATATTCTATATGTTAATTCAGAAGTATATATTACATGCAGGTGTATATTAGCATTTATACAAACTTTGTTCATATCCACATATTATTCATGCATTTCAAAACTTGTATATATCATTGTATAATATGTCTGGACATTTCTTCAAAGAAATTTCAGCAATTTTTTTTATAGAATTGTAATTATTTTAGAGAAACTACAATTAGTATTAATGATGTATGTTTGAAAACTTCAGGATTATGAATAGATTAAGAGACATCACCCTGAGAAAGGTGTATAATTGACAGAAAACAAAAGATAAAGTTAAACCTATGTCTAAAGATGCCTTATTCAACAAATCCTAGATTTCCAAAACAGTATATGAAATTGAAAATTACCAGAAAGAACTAAAATATCTTGAAATACAAATAAACTCTCACTGAGTAATCCACAACTACCGCATATTGCTAACATATTCAAATATTTTCCCATACTAAATAAAAGAGTCAGACAATTAAAAAACAAAAAAACACAATCCACTAAATTTAACCACAACAAAATTTTGAACCATTACTCCTTAACATCTGTCCCCCTCTACCATCCAGCTCCATCTTTTCACACTCATGTAAGCTTATTAGAAGATCCATCTAAATTAAATATCTTTACTTCCTTATCCAGTTTACTCCTCAATCTACCACAATCTTCCTTTGTCTAAGAATCCACTGAAATTACTTTCATTAGTGACCTCCTAATATTCCTATCCATAGAGCCTTTAGTCATCATTTTCTTCAGTTAACCTTTTTGAAGGACCAGCTTTGTTTGCCAACCCCTTCAAGCAGCCCTAGCTTCTGTGTCACTTCTGGGTCTTTTGCTTATCATTTTGACTACTTGTCCTTTGCTTGCTCCTCAGACTGGAGAATCAGAACTCATCCAATGATTGGACCTAAAAACAAATTTTTCTGTACCAGAACTTGTAAGTGCTGACAAATTTAAAAATTGTGATATAAACAGGAGCCAAATATAATGACATAACAAAATTTTTTTCAGCAGGAGAAAATGTAAGATTTTATAATGAAAGATAATTTTGATTTAAAAAAAAACTACTTAAAAAGGAATTTCAGGAAACTATTTTGAAGGCTAAAAAATAGTTCACATTTTATTTGTGGAGTTAAAAAAAGAAAATTAGTATTATATAAGAGTGTAAGTAAATTCTTGGACAAAATTTTGCATTTTACACTATGGGAAAATTTGATATGATGTTGATTATCCCTACAGTTTATGCTGTCAGTCCTTTGTGTCATTCTAAGCACTGTTTCCCATACACGTTTATGGATATCTACAGCTTTAACAGAACAAATATGCTAATAAATAGTAAATATATATTATTAGTGCAGACCTCAGCCCCAGAGTCATACACCTAATTATTAATTTGACCTGTCTCTTTTGATATTACAAAGTATTTTAAACTTAATCTGCCTGACTGAACTCCACAATATGACTATGTCATTACTCTAGACAGTTCTTCAAAACTTTGTGCCTAAACCTCCAGGATAAATAAAAAAACGCATTCAAGTAACATGGAACTATCTTTAATGTCAAATACTTGCGTGAAATTAGTCTTATACCCTCATACTCATACACAGCTACTGTATATTTTAATGTACTCTTCCTTTCGTTTCCCTACTGGCATCTTTGTTCTTCACCAAAGTAGCTCTGACTTTTCCTTTAAGTTTCAAATTTTCTCCATCATAGTTTTAGCTCTTCTATCATTTAGCTTTTCTCTAGTTAGACTTTCTCTCAAAAATTCTCTTCCCTTCCACCCAGATGAGATACAGGTGGGTATGTATCATAATCTCATAGTCTACAATTAATTAATGGAGCACCTACTCACTGTTTTTATAACTGTTTATTTACTTATTAGACTTTGAAAATAGTCTGTAAACCCCTTGAAGATAGAAAACTATACATTTCTCATATGTCTTGGTACCTTGCAAAATAGTCAAAATATTATAGATAAATATATTTCTGTGGATTCCCTAAAATGAATTTAAAACAGAAATATTATCAAACTAGGTTTTCAAAGTGAAAATAAAGCAGAAGACTAGTTGACAAAAAATATAAAATTATTATAAAGATGTGAAAAAATCCAATATAAACCATAAAGAAGAAACATAGAAAAAGGAAAAAAAGGATCATAGGAATTCAGTTGAACTGCATCTGTGACTTTGAGTGTGAAGACTGGAATCTACAATAAGAGCAGTAAAGCAGTGAAGCAGAGGAACCAACAGAGAATTGATACATCAAAGACATAATTTTCTTAATATTGGTAAAAATGCGAGGATGTATACAAACAAGTAAATCAGAAAGACAAGATACCTGTTAATTATCATAAAATGCTCAAGGAACAATGATTAGTTACAGTTAAGAGTCATGAATTATTTTATAAATAAAATATGAGTTGAGCCATGGATAATTTATACATGTGAAAGAAAGAGGCAAGAAAACAAATCTTTTTTTTCCATTTTAGTAATTTCATTGAAATGTATATTTCTAAGTACCAAAACATAATGGTAGTTGGTTAGGGTACCTCTGCCAATTCAAAATTAACACCAATGTAATAAAAACATGTCAGTCTTTTTTATAAAATTGCCACTCTAATTTAGAATTTTGTTTAAAAGAAGGGATTTTCAAGTTAGAGGAACAGATAAAGGGACAGTGCAGGGCCTTGAGGTATATGACCATAGAATATCCTGTAGTACAATCTGACTTACATGTACAGAGTAGTGAGAGATAACCTTTCAATGTAAGTAGAAGTCAGACTACCACTTTCAGAGTTGTATTTTTTTTTAATGACTAATTATTAAAGATGTTTTAGGGGCATTTTAGTAAAATCACTATATGGGGAAAATTATATATTATGAAAAGTCTATAAGGATGCTTTTGAAATAATATGGACATAAACTCTGAAAGGAAAGCAGAGAATGATAGATAGGGAAGTTACTGATTGATATGCAAGATGTGATAAGAGAAGAATGTGTAGGATTTAATGCCATATAGGATAAAGGGGTATGACAAGCAGAGAAAGAAGTCAGAAACGATTCTAACACTAAAATAAGGAGAGCATTGAGGGATGCTATCAATTGGCTTACTCAAGTTTAGTTCCAAATTCTTACTAGTGTACTTTTCTCTGCAATAGCTCACAAAAAAAAAACAAACAAACTGCACATCCCATCTTCTCCTGAAGTTAATATTCTAAATATGATTTAGGTACTACTAATCAGAATTACTCATGCATGATTTATGATTAAAAGTAGATTAAGTGGAAAAAAAGTAAGTGTATCAGGTATCTATTTTGCAGGAGCAAAATGCTTCTACGATTCCCAGGTTCATGATGTTACAGTTTCCAGCATTGGCAGTGGCAACATTCATATTTCTTCAGTGAGTCAAAATGGTCAAGTTTCTGACTCATGTTTTCATGCAGTTTTAGCAGAGGCAGTGTAATTTGGGAGCCAGAGAGCTATTTTAGAATTTTTGTCTACAACCTATTATTTCAACTCTTTCAATTATGTTGTAAGCAATCTAATGTCAGCTAAAACGTTCTGTTCTACTCAGACTAGCCATTGTTTATAACAGAAACTTAACCAGTATAATGATTAAGAGAGTTTTGATGTCAATAATAAAAAAAAAATTCTAAAGGACTGAAGTTTTAAAAGAAGATAAATATAAATTTTATAATACATAAAGATTTTTTAAAACAAAAAATACACAAACATACCAGAAATTTTCTTTAGAAATAGGTACATGATGAGAAATAAATATTTGAGAAAAAATTTCATAGAAGTGATGGATGAAAGTAGATAAGAGAATAGCATTTTTTTTTTAAAGGAAAGAAAGGCTATAAGGAGAGAACAGGGAACATGGGGCACGATCTACTGTTGTTTCATACAGAACCAAATCTTAAACTGGTGACAGCTTACTGGGTAATCAATAATACTTGGTAATAGTTTAGGCAACTAAATAATAATATCTTTGCTTGGTAACATGTTGAACTTCATCGGTCCCTAAGATTAAGTTATCTAAATAATCAAAGTTATAACCATGTGGAATATTCTAGCTACATTGATCCTTTGAACATGACTTTCTTTATAATATTTTATAGAGACAAAATTAAATGGAATGTTTCAATAACTGTATGGAAGTTATGATTTTAAAAATGCCTCAATAGGGCTTTAGCTTGAATTATTACTATTGCTTTTTTTATAGATCTGATTAATGATATAATTACTATGCATAAGTAAAATGAAAGGAGTATTATGTAGATAAAAGAGCACAAGTTGCATAAAATGAGTAATCATCTTTCCTTTTTTAAATACTGTAATTATTCATTGTATGACCTTGAACTAACCATCTAACCTCTCTAAACCACAGCCAGGTTTCTCAACTATAAAATGAAGAGTTTAAATAATCTTAATATTCCTACATTCTTGTGACTCTTGGAGAAATTCTAGCTGGTAGTTAAGAATTCATATTGTGAAATCATGTAGATTTCTGTTCATATTTCAGTGGTGAGATTTTTAGTGATGTGACTTTGGTGGTTTATTTCAGGTCCTTATATCTTACTTTCCTCTTGCTATAGAAGGAGGATTATGATATGGACCTCATAGAATAATTATCAGCCTTAAATAGAATAATATGCTAAATACGAATTTATTTATGCATCTAATAGGGGCCAAACATTTTTAGGATGGTGTATCTCTTAATAGCTAAACTTATATTTTTAAACTTTAATAACTGATTCATCTTAGAATATGCATTTTTTTTTATGAAAGAGTATTCATTAAATAATAACTTATATGCTAACATTTTCTCAAATTGTCATAGTTTCATAAACAAATGCCTAAATTGTTGAAAATGATCAGACCATATCACTACAATAAAGATCATGGGATACTTAATAGTCTATATGGCTACCAATTTAGAAAATTATAAATGAAAAAAATATTATATTTTAAATAAGCTCTTTCATAACAAATTTTACATGTTTAAGAAAAGTTATATAAAAAAAAGTCTGAAATAATTTATTGAATATGATTATTGATAATGTTCATTTTAATAAGATCTTGACTTTATATTTTTTATTTTTAAAACAAGTGTTTTCAATTAAACCTAAAATCAATAGATAATTGCAAAATTAGAATGCTTTTATTCTTTTGATCATAGTCATATTCTGCAGATTGTAAAACTTATAGGCATATCTGCAAGCAGTTGGAATTTATATCACAGATTATTTGGCTGTCTCACATTTTTATATGAAGAAACAGAGGTACAGAGCTTCTAAATAATTTGTCAATAATAACAGAGCAAACCAGGGACATCAATGAAATACAGTTTCAAGTATGTGACCTTTTTTTTTTAAATGTTCTTTCTATTATAACCTTGTACATCTGATCTCAGATATTTTATTAAAACTTCTTGGTTTCCAAATATATATATATATATATATATATATACATATATATATATATATATATATATAATATCTAGTCCTAAAATTTTTAAAATGCCATTAAAATTTTAGTAACATTAATGAATAAAGACAAGAAATGAAGTGAGACATGATAAAATATATAAACTAAGAGGCTAAATGTGTTCATATTAAACACTAAAGAGAAAAATAATTATCCAAAATACTTTCACAATGCTGTGGATATTTATACTTATGTATTCAAATATACGTCTTTAAAAAATTCTTATATATCAGTTTAAAAAAAATTACTTCTTAAAGAGAGAAAGATGATACAATTTTGTTTATAATTATGATTGTTTTACCTATAATAAAAATCTATATTTTCTTTTAAAATAATAAATTAAACATTTTCAGTATTTCATAATGTACTCTGAGTTTCAAAACTAGAGCAAATTGATAATACTTTATTGAAACAAAGAAACAGACATAATCATTGAAAAACTAAAAATAAAAATTCTTAATAGCAAAGACCTCATAGCTAGCCATTTGAAAAGTTGGCATAAAAATGTCTTTCTGATTATGTTCTAGAAAGTTAGTAATATGTGAGCACTTTATTATACAATTTAGGAAATTATTTGTTTTTTCTGAGTCCTTAGGATGATTTCCATTTATTACTTATCAGTATCATAACAATGAATATAGTGTGATGGCTAATGAATTACAATCTTGAGTGACAATTTAGTGGGAACCACTTTCCATGAGATATATTGTATTTTCTTTTTATATACTTCTGAACATCAGTGCCAAAATTGCAGAGGTTACATGTATCTTTTCTCCTTTTCATCCTCTCCTTTGCTAATTGATTGCCTATTTCACCTTAGACATATATTGAACACTAAAACATTTACAAATAAATGCTTATTTCTTTACAATCCTTCAATGAGATAACAACCATTAGGTAGCAATCTAGAACTGAAGAACCACCAACTTTTAACTACTACTTTAGAGCAGCTGAAAAGATCATAGCTAGTCATGGGTAGTATCAATGACAGGCAAATAAAGTGTAGAGATCATCTAGAATAGACAGTCAGAGAGAGGGACAGTGATTACATCAAACAAGTTCAAAACATTGACTCTTTGTGTTTTATTCCTAGTTAGCAAGGCCTGAATGTTTAATAACATGAGTGCATGATAACTAGTGTACAAATTGGAAGCCATTTTAGGTAATAAAGACCCCTAGCAGAAACCATCACTTCTTCATTCAGTGATATAAACAATGGTACATACTGCATAGAGCATTCCTTACAAAGGGTCACAAGGAGAAGGTAGACAGTTATAGTTAGTTTAAAATATTTTGGAATTTTTCCAGGACAATCCTAGGAGGGTACACCTGATTTCTTAACATATTATTAATAGCAGCACTTTCACTCTCAAAAGTTCACAGATTTAGAATATAAAAATATATAATCACCTTATTTATAGCCCACACAAACCTCATCTTGTCTGTTCCTCATGAATTTTAAAAGACTGATTATCCTCCAAAATGAGAAGAATCTTTGCCTCAATGTTATGATATTCATATGTATTATCTAACCTCTAATATTTCTTCTCAAGTAAACTTTTTGAGCATAGATTTTGCTATCGCCACACTTATTGGTATTTTTAAATCTATCTTGTATGTATAAGATGTCATTACTTTGAAATAACCTCTTTTTTCTGAGAACAGAAAAGAGTATATTGAAATAATTAAAATTTTAGAAGCTATTTATTTAAAAAGTAGTCTGATATTACCAACAGAAATCAGAGAAATTAGATATTAAGAAATAAATATTATAAGGGATATAGTAATATATCATTATAAAAGAGTCAGTTCTTCTAGAAGACATACAATGTTTAAAAATAGAACTAAAAATGGAACTTGAAATTAGCTAAACTAGAACTAAAAATAACAGCTAAAAGTAGAACTTCAAAATATTTTAATCAAAAACTAATGGAACTAAAGAAGAAATAAATAAAAATTATTGTTGAAGAAATACAGTCTTTCCTTAGTAATTGGTATGACAGGTAGATGTAAATCTAATTAAAATAAAAGGGGTAAATACCAGTCCCAGATAATTTGACCTCAATGGTAAAGTGTAGGATGTAGCAAGAACAATGTTTAGAGAGAAATTTATAATATTAAATGCTTATATAGGAAAGGAAAAAAGATTTCAAACAATCTAAGATTTCACAGACACTAAATATAGAAGAGCTAATTAACCCCCAAACATGCATATTTATGAAAAAAAATCAATGAAATTAAATGCAGAAAAATCAATAGAGAAAATTTATAAAACTGAGAACTTGTCCTTTAAAATATAAAACAAACAAAAACTCTTGAGCAAAATTGAGCAAAAAAATAAGAAAATAAAACATAAATAATATTATAAATAAAAAAGAACATCATAAAGAAGAAAATAACGGGATACCAAGAATAACTGTATGTCAATAAATAAGACAACTTAGATGCAATGGATAAATGTGCTGAAACAAACTGCAGTGTTCTCTTAAGAAGACATAAAAAAACTCAAATATTACTAAATACTAAAGAAAGTGAATGTTTAGTAAAAAACCTTGCAACAAAGAAAATCCCAAATCCAGATGTTTTCTCCAGTGAATTCTACCATATTAAAAAAATATATATCAGATTTACAAAATAAATTTATTAACATTAAAGAGGAGGTTAGCATTACCCTGAAAACCGGACAGAGACATTATAAAAAAGAAAACTATAGACCAATATTGCTCATGAACATAAAGTCAAAAATCTTCAACAAAGGGCTAGCAAAGAGATTTCATAATACTTGGAAAAGATAATACACTATGCCAGCCAGACTGGTGTTGTTCCTGAGAATACAAGGCAAATTCAACAAAATTTAATTCATGTAAATCACCATACAACAAATTAAAGAAGAAAATAAACAGATGCAGAAAAGACTTTGACAAAATTTAACATTCATTCATGATGCAAACTCCTAGTAACAAGCTAGGAGTGGAAGATACCTCACTCAAACTAATAAAAGATATCTACAAAACATGTCTACAACTAACATTATACAAAATGGTGGAAGATAAATATTTTCTCTTAAAAATATCATTTCTATTCAACATCATACTGGTCAGTGTAAGAAAAACAGTTAAAAGATGTAACTTAACTTTTAACTCTTTTTCGGTCTGACACATTTTATTTAGTGCAATATTAGATTTTCACCTTTTTTGTGGCTGAATAGTAGTATTTTCACCTTTTCTATGGCTGAATAGAAAAATATTTTTTTCGATAAATGGTGCTAAACAATCGGAGATTATACACACACACACACACACACACACACACACATACATACATACACACATTTACAATTTTATCTGTTCATCTATCAATGGATGATGGATGCTTAGGCACTTAGGTTGTTTCCAATGAACATAAGTGTACATATATTTTTTTGTATTAGTTTTTTCATATTCTTAAGAATAATACCCAGAAGTGGAATAGCTGGATCATATGGTAATTCAATTCTTAATTTTTTGAGGAATCTTCATACTGTTTTCTACAGTGGCTCTATTAATTTATATTCCCACCAACAGTGTATGAGAGGTCCCTTTTCTTTGCATTTTCTCCAACATTGTTTCTTGTCTTTTTGATGATAGCCATTCTAACACATATAAGGTGATATCTCATTGTGGTTTTGATTTGTATTTCCTTAGTAATTAGTGGTGTTGAACATCTTTTCATGAGCCTGTTGGTCATCTCTATGTTTTCTTTGAAAAAAAATATCTATTGAGATCCTCTGCCCATTTCTTAATCAGGTTGTTTTTTTAATATTGTTGAGATTTATAGTTTTTAAATATATTTTGGATATCATTGTATGTACAATTTTTAAATATCTTTTCTTATTCTACAGATTGCCTTTTTGTTTTGTTAATGTTTCCTTTGCTGTACAGAAGCTTTTTAGTTTGATATAGTTTCATTTGGACTTTGTATTATTTTAAGTAAAATGAGTCCGATGGAAGTAGAAAAATACCATATGATTTTACTTATTATAAAATGTAAAAACAAAAACAAAAACAAAATAAACAACAAAAAACAAACTCATAGAGGCAGACAGCAGATTGGTGGTTATCAGAAGGTTTAGAAGGTGGAGGGAAAATAAAATGGCAAAAGTGATCAGTTGTATGCTGGCACCTGTTCCAGATGCTGAGATAGAGCAGTGGAAGTCTGCATTACTGAGTTTTTATTCCATTGGGAGATGCAAACTTTATAAGCAGATAAATTCATAGTTAACATACAGTAGTAACCTATGTCATAAAAAAACATATGAATGATAAGGGAAAACCTATGGGCAGAGGAAGCCTCTTTAAGTAGTATCATAAGGCCCAAATCTGAAGGAAATGATTGAATTGCACACAGGTCTAGAGTACCAATAAATGCAAAACTTTGCAAGCTTCACTCTTTGAAGATCAATAAGAAGCTGAGTGTCACAGTGGAAGAGCATTGGAGAAATGAAGTTAAAAAAAAATAGGCAGAGGGCTTGGTAATGAGGCCACTAAAGAGTTTGAGAAGAAGAGTATCATAATTAGTTATCTTTTTCAAATATGACTTTAATTTCTATTTTGAAAATAGATACAAAGGATTGACAATCAAAACAAAAGGACTTTACATGAGAGAATTGCAGTAGTCAAGGGAAGACTGATGGTAGCTTGGATTGCTTCTCTAAGCCTGATAGGACTGACCCAGATGTTGCAACTCAACTAGGTCCTACCAGCAGCCCAGGTAGGCTAAAAAAAATAATTATCTCAGCACAACTTCAATCACCCCCAATTCAAGTGCCCTGACACCAGAACTGGAAAGTTCTTGCTTAGGTGGAAATGGAGATTGTGAGAGGTGACTAAAAGGAAGATATATTTTAAATAATCCAATAGAAATTACTGATGAAATTGAAACTGACAAGAATGAAAGAAAGAAGTTAAAGATGACACCAGAATTTGTGGTCCAAACAACTAGTAACAGGAGGTATTTATTACTGAGCTTCAGGAAGGACACTGGGAGAAAACAAGTTTGGTACAATGTGAGAAGAAATAACTTCTATTGTGAATGATAATGCTAAGATTCTTATTAGGCATGCGAGGGAGATTTAAAATATGTAGTTAGACATGTAGATCAGGGGAGATGGACATTTGAATTTGGAAATTAGAGTATTTGTGGTATTTTAAGTTATGGGAATGGATAAGATCAACCTGAGATTGATTGATTATAGATCAAATGATTTCCAATCCTGGCTCAACTCTGTTGTCATTTAGGCTATTATAAATGATACCAATGCCAGTCCTTACCTAGAGTTCTGGTTTAATTAACTTAAACCAAAGCAGTGAATTCTAAGTTACGGCTACTCGTATGTGGAAAAACTCACTGGAATCAATGGAAAAGAAGACATCCAAAAGTTGAGTCCTGACACATATCAATATAGAAAGACGAAGAAGTGATCTAGCAAAAGAGATTATGAAATAGTTACCTATGATAGAAGGAAATCAAGTCCAAGCTGTGTTCACTTGGCAATGAATAAACTGTTTCCAGGAGGGAGGGGTGAACTTTGTTCAATGCCACTGAAAAGTAAGGTCAACTAATTGCAAAAAAATTTAAATTCTACTCCAAGAAACAAGGAAAACTGTCCCAGTATGTAGTTGGTGGATGTCCTGTGTGCAGAATGTTCATACATATAGTGTGAGGAGTGCCTACTTTAGCCTTGAGTAATCAGGGAAAACTGGGAGAAGGGAGGACTGCTCATCTGAGAAATTAAGGAGCAGGTGGTATGATTTGGCAGTAGATTGAGAAGTTTCCAGGCAGAAGGAATTGCCATGCAGAACAATCCTGGGAGCTGCAAGCAATTGATTATTTTTATGGTGTAGGGTGGTTTGGAGAGTGGCAAGAGACGAGGCCAGAAGCAATGAAATGCTAAGCTCTGAAATCCTTAATATTTTTGTGTTCCAGGCCAAGAAATTTAGACGATCACAGAGCAATCAAGAGTGACTCAAAGTGCATATATTTTTAAATCAAAATATTATTAAATGAATATTAAATAACATAATAAAATGAAAAATAATGTTATCTCTTTGAATTTTTAAAATTGTGCATATTCTTTCATTTTTTTCATTTTGTTTTTTAATTATTTCATGAATGGCTCTCCACCACTGAATAACAGTCTACTATTTTAATATGCAGTTATTTTATTAATTTTGACCTTGGATATCTCTTCATATTTTTATTGGCAAATTAATTTTTTTGTGTGTGAATTAACTGTTCATGTCCCCTGACCATTTTGCTTTAGTGATATTTCTCTAATTTTCACTAATTTGGGATTATGATAATTACATATTAACCTTTCAATTGTCAAATATAATTTAATATTTTCTAGTGTCTTGTCTTTTAATTTTGGTTTCGACGTTTTACTATCATTTATATATACACATACAGATAGCTGATCGATGATAGATAAATAAATATTTTTCTATCATATGTATGTGTTATTAAAAAGAGAGAGCAAAATCTTTTTTCAGTGTTTGTGATCATAGCTCTCTCTGGGATTTGGCTTCAGTCAAAGAGACTTCTCTCACCTAAGATTTCCCAGGGTTCAGCCCACATCCAACGATTGGTCAAAGCGGGAATATAAATGCCAGTTCTTCTGCCCTCAAGGTGAAATACTTCTTAGGGGCCCTTCCTGCCTAGAGCTCCCTCTGAGACATATAGCCTGCAACTGCAACACAGTTCTTCCTGAGCACAGTCCTACTCCTTTCACTGCCCCAGGTGTTGACACTGAGAGCGCTGCCAGTAACCTCTGGATCATAGATCTCCTTCACAGAGTCTGTTTCCTCAAGATATCCAACCTAACACATTTTTATTTCTCAGCAGTTCTTTTTGTAGAGACAAGAAATATATCTTTAAGGTATCTTTCTCCTGGCTATTAAACTGTATCTATAAACCAAACATTATTTACTAAAAAGTGTTTTTATAAATATTTAAACTATACCTCATTTTCTTACTTCATATAGATTCTATGTTTGCTATATAATAAATTGGAAATACCCCAAGTCTTGTTTCTAGACTTTTGATTCCAATTGATTTTGGTGCAAGTTCCTTATTATTGTTATTATTTATTTATAGCAGAATGCATCGTTTGATAATGCAAGTCTACATTGCAACGGTAAATCTGTAACTATTTCTTCTTGCAGATAAGCTTTGAAAGAGTTTTGTTCAATGACACTTGCAAAATAAAAATTGAGGTATTATATGTATTTCTTTGAAATTGTACATTAATTTAAGAAGAATGATTATTTTTGAGAAATTATTATTGAACTTATGAGAGACATACATTATTTAACTATTTGTTTATGACTTTTTCTAAGCCCTTCACTAAAATGTATGGTTTCCTAATAAGTTTGCACACATTCTGCAGAATTTCTCAGTAGTTTAGTTTCTGTTTCATATTAGTATAGAAGGAATTTATTCACTTGTGCTTAATTGTTTATAACAGGCAAATTATTTAATCTTTTTGTTGTTTCCAAGAGATTTTTAGCTGTTATTGTTGGGTTTTCAAGTAGATAAGATTAGCTTCATTAGGGATATAGGATTTGTTCATCATGCTTAGCAAAATACTGAGCAGAACAGTAGTTTATAAATTTTGTGAACAAATGAATTAAGCAATGTTAATTTCTCTCCTTTCCTAAACTTAAATATTTAAGTTTATTTTTTTATTACATTAGATATCATTGTCATTATATTGTTATGTAACATAATGCAAGGAAATATATTTGGGCCTTATTAGATATAATTCTTCAAGTATTATACTTACAAGTATGATTATTGGGGTAAATTAATAATGTTTTATATTATGTAAAGAAAAATATCCTTTCTACCTATTTAATAAGCTTTTTTAAATAATTGGAAATGCGTGCTGTATTTTATGTATATTTTTTCTTTTTTATCCTTTGATGTGTTAATTAGTTGGCTTCACACCCTCTTCAACTTGATAATCCTTCTTCTCAACCAGGTAATAGGTTTACTATAATAATAATTTCTATGGGATTTTGCTTTCATAGTTCACAAATAAGATGGTTCTGAATGTTCTGTTTTTTATTTTAATTTATTATTATTTTTTAATTTTTTGGTTTTTCACATGTATTTGTTAGATTTAAGTAAATCACCTTTTTGTAAAAATAATTGGCATGTTCATTGAAAGGTGATGAGAGATGTTATAGAAAGATCAGTATGGCTGCAATTTGTAGTAACTGGAGCTCCATTGCTGTGAGATAGGCCCTTTAGCACTTTAGTGAGATAGAGTGACAGAAGCCTTAGTGAGATTCAAGGTGTACTCATGGCTGTTAGTTCATGACACTACATTGTTAACTACTGCTAAGAATAACCAACTTCTCTTAGAATCATATCAATCTAGCTTGATAAAATGACTGCATGTTTTATTGATGAGATGACTTAGTGACTGATTTTCTCCTTTTATAGTTAATTTTTTTCTTGATATCATAAATATCGTAAATAACCAAATAAGAAATAAACATGAACATGAATAACTTATCAACATTTTTAGTTTTTTATTGTTGTACATTATAGTTTTTGATTCTTTGAATAAATTTTTGATAAAACATTAATTTATCCAAATTAATTAACATCTGTAAAACTTTTCTTGCTCTTTATTAAATATTATTTGAAAAATCCTTTTTTATTAAAATATATTTCCAGTGAATAAATTTTTAAAAAATTCCCTCCACAGAACATTTCTCAAACATATTGATCCCCCCATAGTTTACAATAGCCAAGATACGGAAGCAACCTAGGTGTCCGTCAATAGATGAACTGAGAAATAAAATGTAATACATATACACAATGAAATATTGTTTAGCAATAAAAAAGAATAAAATTCAATGGACCTAGGGGGTATTAGGCTAAGTGAAATAAATAAAACAAAGACAAATACTGTATGATTTCACTTATATATGAAATCTAAAAACAGAATAAAGCAAACAAACACAACAAAAACAAACTCATAGAAACAGAAGAGAAGGGGTGAGGAGGATGGGTAAAAAAGGTAAAAAAGAATATAGTAAATAATATTGTGATAACTTTGCATAGTGACAGATGTTTACTAGACATAATTTGGTGATCATATTATAAGGTATATAAATGTCAAATCACTAGTTTGTAAACCTGAAACTAATATAATATTGTATGCTAACTATATTTAAAAAAAAAAAAACAATATCCCTATAGCAAAAGCTCTACATCACTTTTCAATACTTTTTAATATTGATTCCAAATACAATAAAAAGAAAATTTGCCATTTTTATATTTTAAGCTATAATTAAGCATGTTTTCTAATATATGTTTTGTTAAAGACCAAAACTTAAACATTTTAAAGCTTATTGTTGGTCATTTTAGTACTTAAAATTCCAAAGGATAGGTCAAACAAAATGTAACTTATTTGACATACAATATACAAATTTCAGTACATAACACATTGATTTGTTCCTAAAAAATATGGTTTGTAAAATATAAACTATTGAGCTATTTGACATGTTTAATGGTTGGTGACAGATTAGTTACCACAAGAAAAAGAAGTTTGTGTGATGTTAGATTTGTGTGCATAATATAATGGTCAGCATGCATAGTCTGTTTTTATGAGAATTTTATTGGCCTATGTAAGTTATAGTAGTTTCTGGTGACATGAAAATAAGCTCAATGTTAAAACTAATGAATCTACCCACTGTTATATTTTCTGAAAATATGCCAAATTAAGGGTCAATGATTAGTTTGGTACAGCTTTATTAAAGAAAGTACAGGTGAAAAAAATTGTCAAATTGCCTATTTAATTTTACTCTTCTCTCTAAGAAATACACACTATCTATTAGGGAAGGAAGCAGATACTCACTTGGCATATACTTGATTTATCTTTCCCTGTCATTCAAGATTATACCAAGGATAAAATTTGTTCCTGGCCACTGGAAATCATAGAAAAATGCTTTAAAAAAATGTCACACTGATTTTCTGATCTCATGCTCTTTATATAAGAATCTTTTATATTAATGACCTTTTTTTTACCTTTTGTTAAGTGAGTAGAGTGCAAGCTTTATACAGACAACATTTCAAAGGGTTTAAATCACTGCTTTTTTTCATATGAAAATTCTGTGATCCCTTGAAGAGTTAATAGAAGAATTAAGAGTATCTCTCCTATCTTAATTCTGCTGATATGTCCCACACCTATGGAATAGGGCCAGTGGTGAGGGAATAACCAAATGCATTTTTCCCCCATTCTGCACTCATTCCAATAGGGCAGTGACAGAAAATAGGACCATTTGTTTTGATTACTTTCATTTAGTTTCTTTTCTGAACCAATACAATGCATTTAAACCAATAAAATATATTTAAATAAACTAATAAATCACATGTCATCTACAGAAAAGAAAATTTCTGAAATATATGAAACTGGAAGTTTCATAATGAAACACTTAATTATTTTAGAAAAATAAATATAATGTTTGTATTTCTAAAGCCCTTGCAATTTTCTCAGCCAGCTCATATTTACATAAATTGAATACTTCTTATAACTTGTATTATGAAAAGAGATTGTAAGATGCAATTCCCTCTGTCCCCAAGCCTGGGTCAAAATGAAACTACCTGAAAAGATGAGAAAATAATAAAAGAAGTCATATACCCATAGATACTATAACTACTGACATAGGAAATACTTATTGCAGACTTGCTCTAGAATAGATGCTGTGCTTAATCTGTGAGCAGAAATAAACTGGCTAACACAATTTATGCACCTAATATGGGCCGGCACAATCCTAAACATATTTTACTATGATTGTTGTACTGAATCTTCACAATTCTTTGATATTAGTAAAATTACTATACATAGATAGAGAACTATCACAGAGGTAATTTTTATGGATAAGTAGGGAAACAGTCATAGAGCAATAAAATAACTTGTACAACGCTTTGAGCTATATATGCCAGAACCCACCATTTTAAATACATTATGCACAACATGAGATAATGTGAGTAATGCCTCCTATATAAGTTTTTAACATATTTCAGTTTTCTTCATTGTCTCTGACTCTATGGTAATAAAATTAGAGAATTTCCCTTAAAGCGATAAAGTCATGAATATTCACTTTTCACTTTTATCCTGTATTTATTATTTTTTCTAAGATATAAATTTTATCATGTTTATTAACACTTTTGAGGTGTGGGTATATACATATGTGATATATGGCACACAAGGAGGACTCATTTAATGTATATGTGTTTATCATACACATACACACACACACACACACACACACACACACACACACACACACACACCAGTTGAGGCAGTTGGAGTAATATGTATATATGTAATATAATATAATGTAATATGTATATATACTTCATATTACATATATAAATACTTAATTCTCCAACTGCTTCAACTGATAGGTCACTCATAAAATCTAATATGGACAAAATGCATATTGTATTCTATATTTAAATGATAAAGATAGAAAAGAAATCTTAGTGTGCTTGGTCTTTGATAAAATATCTAAAGAATGAAAACAAATTTCCTGGAATAATTTATGATGGTTGAAATTTTCTTTTTCCTAGTGTTCCACATGCAACTCCTATTACTCCAACAAAAGAGTTCCTCATGTTAGAAGATTTAACTCTTCTTTATAAACACACATGCACACACACATATGAGGGGATGGGGGAGAGTTAAGAGAGAGAGAGAGAGAGAGAGAGAGAGAGAGAGAGAGAGAGAGAGAGAGGCCTAACATAGTCAGTTCAGAAGAGAAATAGTATGGCTTTGGCATGATTGAAGTAACCACCTCACCAATTCCCCATGTCTCCATGCCTAATCATGGCTACAACTAACTCTGGAGAGATTGAGTATAAGCAGTGGAATAGAGAGGCTAATAACATTTTTCTAGTCATATGAACCTAACTATGAATTTGTTTTCTCTTAGCTACAGTTACTTATCCTCTCTGTCTATTTGCTCATTTTTTTAAATGAAAAAATTGAGTTGTTTGGAGGCTTAAATAACACAATATAAGTAAAATGCTAAGTAGACTTCTTGGCACATAATGAAGGCTCCATAAATGGTAGCAATTATTACTTTTATTGAGACTGCAAAACGGCCTTGCTGATGGGTTTGAAAATTATTAATAGCTAAAGAGCAATACTCACAGTTAACAATCAAATTGCTCTGAATATCAATTGAAACAAATGCACATAAAATGCTTCACACAGGATCTGGCACATTTATCAGTACTTTTCCTCCACCTGCCCTTGGACCTATAAATAAGGAAGAATACAGAATAATATATTATACCCAAATTTTGGAGAGAAAATGGGAATGTTTTCTGTATTAAAATCATTTCACATCATAACTGATGTCATGGCAGAATAGAAATTTTTTTTTTATTCTGAGATAACATATTATCTGAGTTCAATAAGAGATTATTAAATGATACTCATGTTTGTTTTAATGAAGTAAAAGCAGCCATATCCTTTTTAAAACAAAATTTAGTTTGCATGAAGCCAATTTTTCTAGCTGTTTATGTACTTTCAAATATTTATTCCATGGCAGTTAAATGTTAATGCTTTAGCATTGCCATTGATACTTTATTTACAACACTTTCTATTACCTTAACCCTGGAAAATCTGTCTTTTGGTGGTTTTGAGCTTAAATCTTTATCCTTTAATCTATCTTCATTTCAAAACCGGAGTCAAATAGCTGGAGGAGGACCATCACAGTTCCCTGTGCTTGTTGCCAAATTCCTTCCTCTAGGGAAACTGTTTCCTCTGTTGTGACTGCAGGACATGTTCTTCTGATTTCCAGGCCATCTTCTTAGTCTTCTGAAATTCTTTAAACCTCAGCGGATGTCCAATAATGAAAATTAGCTGTATGTTTGAGGCCCTTTTAACTTCCAATTTGTTAAACTGGCTCTGTGTGGCCGTCTAAACTCTAGTAATATTCCCCTACCACCACCACAGCAGAATGTCTCTGGTTCAACCAGCATGATCACCAGTCCAAGCTCAGAACAAACTGAATGTTAACAGGAGAGAAAATGGACTGCAGTCATGACTCAAGAATGAAGGAGAAAATTGTAGAACTAGCTTTGATAGTTAACAATGTAATAGAGCCATGATAAACTGAGTTTCTTCAAATTGAAAGTAAATGTTAAAGAAAACCATCATGGTGCAAATTGTAAGCATGGTAATCCAATATTTTCTTTTATATTATTATTATAGTTAAGTCCATAGTTTGAGACTTTTAATGTACAGACTGGAAATTAGTGGTATGACAAGACACCTGTAGAAAAAAATTTAATTATGATAATTTAATAAAAATGATAAACATTAAAAAATATTGCTATACTCAATATCATGTAGTTAAGATCTAACAGAAAATAAGCTTTATTACTCCTCTTCACACATACACCCTCTCTCTCTTTCTCTTAGATTTTAAAAGGTAATTCTGCTCACTTATTTCATTTAGAATAAACAAAGTGCTAAAGGTTTTGTAAATACCACTTTTCAATCTTTTAATTGTGTTTCCTTTATTATCGTTTCTACAAGGAAGAATGAAACAAGCAATAAAATCTTAGACCTAAAGAGTCACATCTATTTAGCCATGCTTCTATCTCCTCTTTCTTTACATGTAAAGATAAAAGTACAATTCACAGATTTATACAAACTCCTCATCTCTTGTGGAGTAAGTTAAAAACTGTTCATGTATTATAATGTTCTATCTTAGTTTTTTCTTTTTGATTAAGGAACCAAGTACGAATTACAAGTGGCGAAAAATTGCGTTCTATGAATACTTTGAAAGTTTAGACTCTTCCTGGAACATGATAATTTTTTGGAGCAGAAAGCAGCAGATACAATATCAAAGAATCTCAGAAAGGTTAGCAGTAGCTGTAAAAGTAAAATCTTTATAACAGTAATGGAAACATGAAGAGGAAGAACCTAAGAATTTTATCATCAGTAGTGGACCCTTAGTTTTTCCAGCTTGATGGTCTGTCTTTAGCACAGGTAGATCTCACAGGTAAACTGGTTTAATATCTTTGCCATGAGATTAAATTTTCAAGCATTTTTAAAATTACAAACTTAACTCCTGTTTTACATAATTATCTATTATAATGTTACTAGCCAAAATTTTTGCTCTCAACTTAACAAGCACTCTGAATTTTTAGTTTTTATAACTTGTTAAGATAGTGTTAAGGAAGAAGATTTTGTTGAACACATTGAGAATTAATAAGATACATCTCCTTAAAACAAACAAGCAAACGAACAAAAAAAACTTTTCAACAAGCATTTTTAACTGAGTTAGTTATCACAAAATCACTCTTTACCAAATATTTTTAAATTCAGTGTTTCCTTTGTTACTTTTCTCATTGCTTTTCTTAATTTGAGTTGACAACAAAGGAGCTTATATCTAGCTGATCAGTTGGAAAGAGAAAGGTTGGGCCTCAAAGAAACTGAACTTGTATCTATTGGACTTCTTATTATGTGAAATAATAATGCTCTTAATAAACTCTCTATTTTAATTGCTATAAATGAACAGGCCCTAAATGTTGGTTGAGTTAGTGGAAGAGATAGGGTAATGAGAAGTTCTCTACTGAGAGCTACATGAAACATATTACGTAATTTTCACTATATGTATAATTTGCCATGTCTTATAATGTGGAACACAAAATATATACTCACAAAAGATTTTAATAAAAAGGTGAAAATTGAGGACATTAATTTTACTGAATATTTTCAGAGACTTTCAGTCGATACAGAGTTCACTAGTGGTTGATCTGAAAACAGAAAAAGCATATTTGGTCTTGATTAAGCAATCCCTGACTATGACCGCCAACAACAGACACAACTGTTAGCTGTTTGTTGTGAAAGCACACCAGGACCATTGCATGCAAAAATAGTAAAGGGACCTGAGGGAATGTGAGTAGAGCTCTGACAGCATCTACTGAAATTTTACATACATATGTATTTTAAATTAAATATAGTTAATATACAATATTGTTATATTAGTCTCAAGTATATTATATAGTGATTCAATTTTTTTTTTACTTTACAATGAAATCACCCCATAATTCTAATAGTTATATGTTACTGTGCAAACATTATTATCTTTATTATCTGTGTATGTACAATACATACACAGATAATAAATACCTCCTGGCTCTGATATGCAAAGAAATTAGAAAAAATGTCTGAATTATCTCAATATATTTGGATAGGGTATTATAAATCAGAGATAGAAAAAACACTTTAGGATATACCTGGGAGTAATCTCAATAACTGCTCAATAATTACTTATTGAATTAATGAATTAGTGAGTACTTAGCACCTATTTACTCATCCTAGTCAGGTTTAACTCTACGGGGATAAGAATTCTGCATCCCTCTTATCCCTCTCAGTCATCATCCCTGGCAATGCATCTTCTGCTCTATTTGGTAAAATGTTTTGCATATATTAGGATCCCAAAAACATATGCTGAAACTGTTTTCACTTAGGCTCCAGCCATTATAAAATTTCTACTGGCTTTTTCTCCCTTGATTGTGATTCAGAAAACCTATTAACTAGGGGAAATCTCTAAAGACAAAGAGGAGAATAGAGTCTCAATCATTAAAGGCAAAATAGCCTCTTCTGGGCCTGTTTGCCATGCACATTATATTCCTTTTCCACTTTCAGATGAATGCAAAGTGATCTCCTGGTGCCACATAAATTGGCTTGTTGTGTATTGTCATAATAAACCTCATAGATGACTATTAATCAGTTTTGTATGCAGCAAACTAAATGTAGGGTAAAGGTGAGCAGGTAATTTTTCCACAGAAGTTTGATTCATACTGAAAACGTGTCTTTGCTCTTTTAGAAGCTGCAGCTAACTTCAAGTAATCGATGAATGTGATGAAGAATAGTTTTGTTTTCTGAAATTATAACAATTTAAAGAATTGGAAATCAATCTACTAAGGAAATGAAAATGACAAATGAGCAAATGACTAAATCCAAATGATAAAAAATAGCATTATATTTTCTCAACAGGACATTCATATAAACATGTTCAGTAAAATATTAACTTAAAGTAGTTACATGAAATGATAAATTAAATTCACATATTAGAGTAAGAAGTAATTTATTTATTAATAACATTTTGATTTTGTATTCAATATATGATTATATAATTCTATTTTTAAGTGTAAGTGTATGACAATCTTTTAGTTAAAATTTGATATTTCTCCCACCATGTCTATTACAATTAATTAGACCTAAAGACAATAATGCAAAGCCTATGTTTTCTAAAAACTTGATTGCCATCGATTTTATTAGATAGCACAGTAGAATAAGATATTTGGTCATAATAAAATGTACCTACAATATCATAAGGACAGAATGAATCATGTCTTATTACAGCATCTTGCAATTATCCAGTGTCTGAGTCTTACTTAATCTCTTGGTCTGGCTAAAGACTTACACTGCAGTTTAAAACACCTGTATTTCTGATTTTGCTTCTCTACACTCATCCCTAGCCAGGATCAGCTTTTGGGATCTGGCTCTATTCATTTCTGGTTGTTTCTAGCTAGTGCCCAGATCAATATAGCCTAGTACTTTAGAACCTCACCCTGAAACAGTAGGATTCTTTATAGGACAGTGCATCTGTTCCTGGAGGTTTCTCCATAGCTGGGAATAGCACCAGCCCTTTCTTGTTTATTTCTTGGTACCCTTTAAGGGATAGCCTCTCGCCCTACTGACCTCTCTAGGAGCAGATGAGTTGCTACAATGATCTCCCAAGGTATAACTGTGAAAAGAAGCACGTTAAAGTTTCTCTGCATAAGTCCAAGGGAAGGATTCCTCTGAGGATCCGGAATGGGTTTGATTACTAACCTCTACCTCAGGCTTCTTCACTTGGAGCTATACTGAGGTATTTAGAGGTTCTAAAATATAAAACTAATGGTACACCATGTATAATTCTAAATTGTAGCAATATAAAACTGCAAAATAAATATTAAAGATATAAATAAAATTCTATTACTCCTGTGGATATGTTATTTAAAACATGTTATATATTTTTAATTGATTTTTGAGTATCGCTTATGCCGGTGCTATATGTATAAACTTTGTCCACCTATTATATAATCATGTACATTTTCTACGCTTTTCTGAGTTATTGTTTAGGTCCAATAATATTCTTTAAGCTAAGGGTAAGCTCTCACAAACCTACAAGAGACCTTTTGATTTCAATATATGACATCTACATTCAGATGTCTAGGAGATTAAGCATATCCTTCAATCACTGTAACCTTAATCAATGGTCCTGAGTCAAATATGTTACTCATAGTCTATTGTGACTATAAAAAAATGGCATTCATTTGTAGTAAAATTCACAAGAATATTTTTATTAAATTGTTTATAATTTCAAGAAATTATACTTCGATCATTGCATGTTACACAGTGTCCTTTACAACATACCAAATTTTCATTCTCATTTCCTCCTGTCCCACTTGGCTTGCCTCTTTAGGTGTCAGTCACATGTACAGTTCTACTAGTTCCCAAGCATGTTTTGTATTTTCAGACCACCATACCATTATTGTTCATGCTTCTAAGATAGTCATCTACATCTTGCTCACCTATAAAACTTCTAGTAATCTTTTAAAAATATATAAATGTATCATTTCTAAATTTTTTTTATTTCCCCCCAAAATCACTTGCTCCTCCACATTAGTTTATAGTTACCTATCTTTTAATCCATATCATATTGTATTAGAGTTACATATCCATTTCCTCTAATTAACAGTGAAATCTAGAAGAGCAGAGATTTTTGCTTCAATAATTTGCATAGCCTTATAATGTAGCACAAAGCCCAGTACATTATTAAATATCAAATATATTTTATCCATTTTGATCATATTTTCAAAAATTATCATTCAGATTTCTGAAATTATTGTTGTATTATTGCTTTCACACATTAGCACAGTAATTAGAATAGAATGGATCTAAAATCAGATTGTCTAAATTTGAATTCCCAACTCTAAATATACTGGCTTTGCAATTTCCAGAAAGTTAATTACAAGGTCTCAACAGTAGTTTCTTATCTTTTTTGTTTATGTTTATTTTATTGAGATATAATTGACATATCACTCTATGTAAGCTTAAGGTGTACAATGTGTTCATTGATACACTTACATATTGCACTGTGGCACTTGTTAACACCTCTATCGCATCATATAATTATCATTACTTTTTTTTTTATTGGGAACAATTAAGATCTAGTCTCAGCAAATTTGAAGTGTATTACGCTTCATCTGTAACCACTATGCTGTGAATTAGATCTCCAAGGACTTATTATTCTAGTGGTTGCAAATTTGTAACCTTATATGACATCTCCCCAATTCCTCTGACCCCCATTTCATAAGAACCGCAACTCTACTCTGTGTTTGTGACTTCACTTTTTTAGATTTCACATATAAGTACTATCATACAGTATTAGTCTTTGTCTGACTTATCTCAATATAATGCCCTCAAGGTCCACCCATGTTGTTGCAATAAGCAGATTTCCTTCTTTCTCATTGCTAATATTCAATTGCATGTATGTGTATGCATACATCATATTTTCTTTATCCATTCATCCACTATCTTGGTTATTGTGAATAATGCTGCAATAAACATGAGAGTACATATATTACTTTGATAGCCTATTTCCATTTTCTTTGAATATACACCCAGAAGTGGGAACTTACGGTAGTTCTATCTTTAATTTTATGAGGAAGCTTCATACTGTTATTCATACTGGCTGAATCAAAATGTATTCCAACTAACAGTATACAAAGATTTCCTTTCCTCCACCTCCTTGCCAACACTTGTTGTTTATTGATTTATTGATGATAGTCATTCTGACAGGTGTGAGGTAATATACCTTCTGGTTTTGATTTGCATTTCCCTAAAGGTTAGTGAAGTTGAACATCTTTTTTATAAACCTGTTGACCACTTAAATGTCTTCTTTGGAAAACTGTGTGATTAGTCTCTCTGACCTTCTTATAACCGATATTTTGTTTTTGTTTTTATTAATTGTATGAGTTCTTTATATATTTTCAATTCTAACCCCTTATATAATATATGGTTTATAAATATTTTCTCCCACTTCATAGGTTGCCTTTTTTATTATTATTTCTTTTATTGTGCAGAAGTATTTTACTTTGATGTAGTCTAACTTATTGATTTTTGATTTTGTTGCTTCCATTTTTGATGTCATATGTAAAAAAAAAAAATATTGCCAAGACCAATGTCAAGAAGCTTTGTTCCTATGTTTTCTTCTAGAAATGTTATAATATCAAGTCTTATGCTTATGTCTTTAATCCAATGTAAATTAATTTTTGTAAGTAATGTAAGATAGGAGTCCATTTCATTTTTCTGCATGTGGTTGTTCAATTTTCCCAACACACTTCTTTGAGAGACTAACCTTTCTCCATTGAATGTTCTTGACTCCTTTGTCAAATATTAGTTAAATATAAACATGGGGATTATTTCTGGCCTTTCTATTTTGTTACATTGGTCTATGTGTTTATAAAAATAGTATTATACTGTTTTAATTACTATTGCTTTGTAGTATAATTTGGTATCAGGAAGTACCTCTCATTTTATTCTTTCTCATAATTGTTTTGACTATTTCAGGTTCTTCTGTTGTTCCATACAAACTAAAAAAAAATTCTATTTCTGTAAAAAAATGTCGTTGGCATTTTTATATAGAGATTGCATTAAATCTATAGATGGCTTTGGATAGTATGGACATTCTACAAAATTATTTTTTCCAATTTATACACATAAAATATCTTTACATCTGTTTATATATTTTTTTAATTTTTTAGCATTGCCTTATAGTTTTTAGTGTATAGATCTTTCACCTCCTTGTTAAATTTATTTCAAAATATTTTATTGTTTTTTGTTGCCATTGTCAATGGTCTTTTTTAACTTTTTTTCAGATGTTTTGCTGTAAGTACATAACAACATAACTAATTTATGTATTTTGACTTCATATCCTGCAGATTTACTGAATTTGTTGAGTAGTTCCAATAGTTTTTTGGTGGAGTCTTTAGGATTTTCTGTATACATAAGATCATATCATCTTCAAATAACAATTTTACTTCTTCCCTTATGATTGAGATAGCTTTTTTTTCTGTCTTGCCTAATAACTGTAGATAGATTGTCAGTACTATGTCAAATAAAAGCAATGAGAGTGGATACTCTTGTTTTGTTCCTGATATTAGAAGAAAAGTTTTAATTACTCATTATTATTTGACCTGTGAGTTTGTCATATTTGGCTTTTATCATGTTGAGTCATATTCCATTAATATGTCATTTGTTAAGAGTTTTATCATAAAATTATTTTGCATTTTGTCAAATGTTTTCTGTGCATGTATTGAGATATTTATATAATTTTTATATTTCATTATATTAATGTAATATATTGCATTGATTTTTTAAAACGTTGACCCATTGCATTCCAAGTATAAATTCCACTTGATCATGTCATATAATCTTTTCAATGTATTGTTAAATTTGGATCATTAATGTTTTGTTAAGAATTTTTGCATCAGTATTCATCAGGGAGATTGGTCAACACTTCTGTTCTTATTGGGCTTTGTTATCAGGGAAATGCTGGTTCTGTAAAATAAGTTTGGACATATTTCTCTTCTTCATTTTTTTCTGAAAAATTGCAAGAAGGATTTGCATTAATTTTATTTAAAAGAATTCCTGTGAAGCTATCTGGTCCTGGGTTTTCTGTTGAGAGTTTTTTAATTATCAATTAAATTTTCTTCTGCTTTATTTAATTATATTCCTTTAATGCCCTTTGATAGTCTTACCTTACTCTTTCACAATCTTCTCCCTCCTCTTAATCATTAAGAAGCCAACTCAGTATTCTGGGTGTGTCAGGGGAGACACATGTTCTTCCCACTGAGTCTCGTAACACTCATTTTCTCCTACAGGAGAGATCATTACTGCCTAATCAGCCCCATGCAGTATTGACTTGGGGATGGAGCAGCACTTCTTACTCTTTCTTAAAGTTCTTCTTACTGTACCATGACTTGATTTTTTTCTTCCAAAGACATGCTAAATCTCTCCACTGGAAGGATGGACTTTAAAAATTTCTTTCTTGTCCTGGAATATCTTTCTAGGTTATAAATCTCCAGGGTTTTCCTCCAACCATGGCAAGAAGGGCTGCTCTTCTACTGGTTCCATAGCCATAATAAGGTGTGTCTGCCTGCACAGGTTAGCAAGGCTCCTCCCAGGTACTGTAGCAGATGGTGCTGAATACCACAATTTCCATAAAGGCAACTTAGTTTGTGAAAATAAATGAGCAATGTCTTATGCTGCCATAATGCTGCCTTCACTCCTTCATTTGTCATCTGTTAAATGTAATCAATAAATATATATTTATAATATAAAGATGAAAATTTACTAAAATTTCAGCAATTTAATGTAAAGCTTTCAATATAATGCTTTAAAATAGTGGACTATTAATTAAAATTAATTATTTTACTAATAATTATTTTTTTGGTAGTATTAAAGTATTTACTCTGGTAATCTCTACCATATAATTTTAAAATAACCTACTAAATCTAGAACTTGTTTTCAGTAAAATTACATGAGAAGCTTTATGACTATTGAGGTAGAGTCTTAGTCACACATCTAGTGTTAAAAACACTTATATTTTACAATTCTATAACAATATAGATTATAATTTCAACAGAAGGGTTAATATGAAATTAAATTATGTCATGAAATTTTAATAATGAATATTATTAAATATTCTTTGTTTAAAAAATAATTTTATCTTATTTTGTTTGCTCCAAATTTGTCAATGTTTTATAATAGAAAGAATATATCTTTCATTAAAATGACTGATTCTATTTAGCATTCTGTCATATTTTCTGTGATGGTCTTCCTGAGTAGTGCAATGACTTTCAAATTTATTTTAAATAAAAATCACAACCTCTAGGGCTCATTTTAACTCTTTTCCTTAGCATTCCTTACTTAGTATAATTTTATGATAACTATTCATGGCTGTAATTTTATGATGTTTATTAAAATGAAAACAGCCCTCAAGAGATAAGCCAAGTGAAATAAAATTTTAGAAGTGAGTTTAGTTGCATTAGGAGGAATGAGAAGCAAAATTATTTCTGTAATCATTTTATAAAACAAGAGGTTTCTTCATATGTATTACATAAGCTTTACAGAATAAAATTTGTTAAAAATAAAATTCAGATTTGCATGGTCTTTTATATGTATGTATAATTCACATTTAAAGGCATATAGTTTTACACAAACACAAACTAAAAAGTTAATCTTCAGCACACTTGCACAAAGACAAACAGTAAAAGATATTTTTTCAAGATGCAGGAAGTCTAGATGAAATTACCTTAAGACAGGAATGGTAAGGTAGATATGTGGGTAAAATAAAGTGAAGATAGATAGATAGATAATAGATAGATAGATACATACATACATACATGCATACATACATGTTAGATGGATATATATATATATATTATATATCTACATATATAAGTAATATTGCCATCTTATATAAAAATATATAGAGACATAAAATATATGTTAAACAACAAAAGATAGGGTATGATAAAAGAAAGCAAAATGTTGTAAGGTCATTAATTTGTCAAAGAAATAGAAAATTCATAGTAAACCCTAATAAATTAAATATAATTTTTGTAGTTCCTAGAATATCTATTAACCCTTTTTCAGTTTGCCTTAAGGATACTCACTGGTAGTACTTGCGGCTGCAGCATTTACCCCAAGATAACTGGTAAATCACAATTTTAAGCTTATACCCAAAGTTTGCCATGAAATATCTCACTTATATTATTGTTTTTGCATCACTCTAATACATCAATAGTCTTTGGAAACAATGACATCATTCTATTTATAACATTCTGTTTTCAGTATTTTAGTTGCTGTAAATGTCAAACCCTAGAAAACATAGCATTCCTATGCATCATGTTAAATGAACACTGGCAGCAAGCTGTACTTTTTTTTTCTAAATAGAAAAAGGGCTTGACATGGTTCCACAGTGTAGCGGTTAGCATGTCTGCTTTACACACAGAAGAACCTGGGTTGGGGCCCCAGAGGAGCCACGGTCTATGGTCTACGGCCATGCCACCCTGAACAAGCCCAGTGTCTGATCTCAGAAGCTAAGCAGGGTCAGGCCTGGTTAGTACTTGGATAGGAGACTACCTAGGAAGACCAAATGTTGTAGACATAAATAAGAATAAAAATAATAAAAGGGTTAAGAGACTAATAAAGAATGTACAATTAATGAGATAATGAAGGGAACACTAGAATAACTTAAGAGTAGGCCTAAAAAATGAAAAAAAAAGTAAAAAAAAATGAAAAACAATAACTTGGCCAAAATAATAAATAAATAAACTTAGAATCATGGAATATTACTTTCTAGATATATCAACTATTGCATTAAATGTAAATTGACTAAATAATCCAATTATAAGAAGGTGATCAGCAAACTACAATTTGAAAAAAAATTGAATGATATGCTATGCGACAGAAAAACATATTCTCCCATGTTTCTCACCTCCTGATCTTCTAGTCCTTATTCCTTTCTGTAATTCTTTCCACCTTCCTCCCCCAAGTGTGATGAGGATCCATGTCTTATTTGTATTAGATTATTACAAAGTTAGTAGCTATTACTCCTTGATTATCTTATATCCAGTATATGAATCTCCACTGTCCTAGTCAACTCACTCTAGACAGTCTTATTGTTGGTTTAATAAGGTAAGCAACCAATTGTGAAAGCCCATGCAGCAAGAAATTGTGTCCAGTCCCTAGGAACTGCAGATGACCTACTGGAGCTGATGACTGCCTCTACCCAACAACCAGGTAGAATCTGGGGTCTTCTGACCTACAGCTGCAAGGAAGTGAATTCTGCCAACAATCTGAATGAGCCTGGAAGTGGATTCTTTCCTAGTTGAACTTCCAGTTTAGAATACAACTTAGTCAAAAATTTTGACAGCAGTCTAGTGAATTCTAAGTAGAGAAATCAGCTGAGCCATATCAAGACTTATGACCAACAGAAAATGTGAGATAACAAATGTGTTGTTTCAAGCTACTAAAATTTTAGGTATCAGTAGGAAATTGCTATATACTCCTTATAATTAAAATTCTTGAATATAAAGATGCAAAAAGAATAGAAAACAAAACATGGAGAGATGTATATCAAGCAATTATCAATTAAAAATATCATTGCACCAAGCAGACTTTAATACAAGAAGGAAAATAATTACATATAAAAAATTCATAATAAAAAAGGTTTATTCTAAAGAATAATATAAAAATCTTAAATTTTTGTACTTAAAATACATGTAGTAGAAACTGCATATTGATAAATTCAATAATTGTAGAGGATATTTTAAAAGAGTTGTTTCAGTTATAGATACAACAGATAAGAGTCCATAGAAATATTGATGATTTGGAAACCAATATATAAACTTAACTAAAGTGACATAGAGTCTTGAATATAACAATTGCAGTTTATATAGATTTTTTAGTGCAGATGAGTATGCCAAAATTAACATATTGAGCACATTGAGAATTAATATTATATTTTAACTTTCAAATGATTGAAAGTTTATGTAGTTGTATATTTAAATTTCCAAAATATTTTATACTAATCCAAACATTTATAAGAAACCTATGAGCCAAAAAAAATTAAATTAAAATTACAAAATATTTGGAATGGAATGATAAGATATTGCATACTAAATTTGTGGAATGTGGTGAAACTTATTTTGAGAATAAAATGTATAGTGTCTAATGCATACACAACAATAAGAAAAATGTGGCACACATTAATATAGGTATCATTTGAAGAAACTAGACAATAAAGAGCAAATTAAACCCAATATTTTCAAAATAAAAAAATAATTTCTAAAAAATAATAAATAATAAAATAGAAAACACAGATACAATTAAGAAATTTTTATAAATCTAAAGGTTAATTTCTTGCATATATAAATATATGTTTATATGTATTTAAATAACTTAATTTTACAATTATAAATTTAAAAAATAAAAAGGAAAGTTTCTACAGACATTGAACATATAATATTTAGAATATCATGAACAAAATCAATTCAGATAAAATTTTAAAATTAAAATTAAAAAATTTGAATAGTCTCATAAATAATAAGTATAGATATTTATACTAAAAACTACCTAAGAGAAATTCAGCATTACATGTCTTCCAACATGGTAATGTGTCAAGATCAAGTCAACATTACTCTAAAAAGTCAAGTTTTACCTAATATTAGAAACACAAAACAATGTTATGAACCATGTTAGAATGAAAACAAAAAAAAGAACTCATAGGATTGTCATTCGCAGAAAAAGTATCAAATACAATTGGATGCTTATTCTTGGTTAAAAAAAAACTATCTTTTAAAATTAAAAAGTAACTACAAGAAAAAAAACAATACTAAATGATAAATATTGAAAACTATCTCCTTGAGGTCAGGAATGAGGCAGAGATTTTTCACTATCAATACTTCTACTGAACATCATACAGGATCATATTTTATATTTTATGTTTTTATAATCCATCTTAATTTTCATACCTTTTTTTTACTAAATTGTCGAAATTATTTTTTTTAATAAGGAACTTTAAAGAGTACCAGAGTAAGTTTGGTGTCCCTGCTTGGATGCAGTTATGCCATGTAGACTCTTTCCATCACTCACACTAACTTCTTGCATTCTCTTGGAATTAACACAGTGTCAGAAACTTTAATGATGTCACTTGTAATGAAAATGATTACTCACATTATAAGATTTTATCCATACGTATTCTAGCTTACTACAGCAAATTAATGACTAAATTGTGTAAAGTATTCTCAGCCCTTAGAAAAATTTATAACATTATTTTCTGCATACCCTATAATAGGGAGTCTCATTGTTGACTGGTGGCTACATAAGATGAAAAAAAAAGTTTACATTTAAAACTATGACTACCATAAGTATTTATTTATCAAATCATTCATTAATTCAACACATTTCTATTGAGTACCTACTATATGCTGAATGATCTATTAATTCTGGAGAAGTGATAGCACGTTTAATCGTCACGAAGTTTCCCATTTGTTAAAAACAGATTTATGCCGCCCCCCACAAATTCTTATGTTAAAGTCCTTACTCTCTCGGTACCTCAGAACATGACTGCATCTGGAGATAGGATCTTAATGAAGGTATTTGAGTCAAAATGAGGTTGTTATAATAGACCCCAATCCAATCTTACTGGTGTTCTCATGAGAAGAGAAAAATTTGGACACACAGAGAGAACCAGGGTGTTTATGAGTAGCAGAAAAGCCAAATTAACTAGAGAAGGTAGCCTTCTGCAAGCCAAGGACAAAGGCCTCAGGAGAAATTAAATCTCTTGATGCCTTCATTTTGGACTTTCAGCTTCCAGAACGGTGAGAAAATAAATCTCTGATCTTTAAGACACCTAATCTGTAAAATTTTGTATGGCAGTCTTAGCAAACTAATAATACTCAATCTAATGAAGGCAAGGGTATATTATAAGTCCAATAATCATAAAAATATGTGATTACTGTGGTAAGTGTTGACATAAAAATATTCAGAGTGTTGTACAAGCATGTTTTAGGAATAACTAAACTATTGGTGGAAAGAGTGGCATTATCTAGAGTAAACACTGTTTGAGCTCACATACAAAAGAAGAAGGACAGATGATAGAGAAAATGTGTTAAGGGACCAATACCTGAGGTGAGATTGGACCTAGTATATAGACGATTTAAAGACAGGAATGCCTGCAAGTAGGGAGCAACAGAGGTAAAAACTATGAGTCGATGCTGGAGAAATAGACAGGGGCCAGATAATTCAGGTCTTTGAGTGTGGCAGAAACCAGTTAGCTATTCACCCAATCATGTTTTCATCTTCTGAGAACACATCTAGACTATATCTCCCAGCCTCACTTTCAGTTAGGTGTGAACATGTGATTACGTTCTGACCAACAAAATATGAAAATGAATGGTTGACAATAATGTGTGCTCCTTTCAAGACTGGGCATAAAAATGACACAGTTAATTATTAATGTTCTTTATGCACCAGCAAGCTAAATGCAAATATATTGGGGTCTTAGTGATTTGTATTAAAGGTAAAAGAACCACCTGTAGTCTGATTTCCAAATGTAAGTGAGAAGAATAGTGTCCATTTCCTTTTTACTACTGTCAGCCATCTGGGCGCTCATTGTATACAGTTATGACCATGAAAAATAAATTTCCACTGTGTTAAACCACAAAAATCTATGTTTATGTGTGTTGTTGTTTTTAAATAGTGGTTATTAATTATTAATTAATCCCAACACCATATGATGGATAAGGTTTTTATCATTAAGATCCAAATTAATGTCATTGCATGGACTTAAGCAAATGATTGATATTAATTTAAAATATTTATCATAAAGATAATTCAATTTGTCATATTTCATATATTTTACGTTTGTGTAAATGTACATGTACAGAAAGGGGTGGATGGCTAACTAAAGTCAATAACAACTTAGACATTCTTAGCAAGTTTGGAGAGGAATATTATTAGATTCATTTAGGGTGGTGAAATGAAAATTGTGGAACTGAGCCAGAAATATTTATAATAGTTTGACTTCAGAGATAAAGCAGAGAGAAAATCAGAAAGAACCCTACATTTCTGTACCTAGTTAAAAATACAATCAAATATCAGTCAAGCCTAACTGTACTTTTTTTTTCTGAATACATACTTGTATGTAATTGAGAATTATACAGTAAAAATAAGGTTTAATCTTGATGATTTAAAGTGTTTTATCTACTTATGTTAATTTTTATATTTGTATGTAATATATATATTTTAAATATGTTTTTAAAAATTTAACTAGGTGTAGTACTGATATATATTATATATGATATTGTTTTCAAACGACAAATTTTTATTATATTAGTGCTGTAAGGATTATTCTAATTTTCCAGAAGCCACATTATTTTTCCCTTGTTTGCAATGCCTCAACTCAAGACACTGTCACCCTAAAGACACTGAAAACACAAGTATTTTCACTTCATTTAGGGCACAGTACAGTTAATAACAGAAACAATGTAAACTCAGTTAGACATGGTGGTTTTGTATGTTAATATTGCCTAACACAGGTATGCAATCCTGAGATTACTTGAAATTTAGGTACTTGAAATTTAGGACCATCTTGATGCTGGTAAGTTCTATTCATGGTACTTGCTTCAACAATATTATTCACTTAATTAATTTGATTAATGACAATACAGTTTAGAAATAATACATGTCATAGATCCAAAGGCATTAATATATACTTCAATTAAAAATAAAAGAATTATCAACATAAATCTTGAGTCACCAGTGTGTATAATATTAGTGATATTAAAATATCAGGGATACTAGTCCAGAAAGAACATTATCCAATTTCCTGAGGATTAGCAAAATAAAAACTGATGTTATGTTAATAATGGTTGCTATCTATATGATGTTTCAAATTTTAAATTAAAAAAAAATACTGACTATGGAGTGTTCATATCAAAGTAGTTAATATGTTGAAGAGATAGCTATGGCTAGGATGATATAGGTTCCTCGGGGGTCAGTTCACAGCTTGTTCTTTATGAGGCAAATGCAAGAAGTCATTAAAGGGTTTAGTGAAAGGAATAGCAGGATCAGGTATCTATTTGGAGAAGCTATGCTGGCGGAAGTGTGAAGAGTTTAGCATTTTACCAGATATATCTTTTCTATAACAATAGCATCATATGAAAATATATGTCATGTTAAAAAAAATTCCATTATCATTTAGGAAAAATTAAATTTTTAGTAAAATCTGGTCTAAATGTACAAATATAATTAAATTTGATAGAAGGTTGATTATGTTCAAGACATTGTGCTATACACTTTGATTCATCTTTCTTATTTTCCCCAAGAAACTGATTGGTTATCTTGAGGCAGAAAAAACTGTCTACTGTGTTGAATGCTTATAGCAATGGTCCAACTTTGTTCTTGCCTCCCTATAGATGCACTGCTTGGTGATATCTTTCCACATTGATTCTGGGCTTGACTATATGACTTTAATTTGGCTAAAGTTATAGTAGCAAAGTAAGAAAAGATTGAAAATGACTTGCACATTGGGTTTTGTCCTTTTGCTGTTCTTGGAAATGTGCTGTATGCTGCCTTGTGAACAAGCTCAGACTAGCATGCTGGATAATAATATATATGTAACCCAGTCACCATCCTTACCCCTCACAATCAGAGTTGCCAGAACATTCAGCCTTCAGAAAATGTCAGCTAGGCTGTAAAAATCATCAGAGCCTAACTAGTTCAGATAAGCAAATTCACTTAGTTAAAACATAGACATGTGAGCAATAAATAAATTATTATTGTTTAAAATGCAAATGTATGGGTTTATTTAGTAGTGAAAGCTGATATATAGATGTTCTTTTCCTCTAGCTCACTAACAGTACTATAATTTTGTTGCAAAATATTCACATGCATATTTTAAAAATGCTATTTCCTTTGATTCTTAGAAGTTGGGCATAATTGTGTGTTCTAGATTTGGCCAGTTAGAAAATAGAATGTAATAGGTGAGGCATTTAGTAATTCCACTGGTTTCCTGATGTAAAGGGATGTATCTTTTTACCCTTTACTCTTTCTGACTTCTCCCTTCCTGGGACATAAATGAGATGACAGAAAAATCATTAAAAAATTTACACACTTTTTTTTTTAAATAGGAAAGAAGATAACTAGAAGAAGCTTGTGTTTATGATGACCCAGGTGCATCAAACCTCAAAGTATCTATTTCCAGAATGTTTTTTTATATGACAAAAATAATACATCTTTTCCATTCCTTTATTCTTGGTCAGTTACTGCAAATGTAGCTCTGCACATTGCTAGCTAGTTTGTAAGATTAGAAAATGAGACAAGAATGTTAACTAACATTCCCATAATATTTATCTAATAATTGGATTTTATTTGAAAATCCACAGATATATATTGAGCACATATTATGTGCCAGACATTGTTTTATGTACTGGGAAGTGCTAAAATTTGAACCCAGACAGTTGAATACCTGTTTTTCAATACTCTTCTATTCCGATTCCTCACTATTGCTCATCTCAGAGTCTTTAACATGCTGATATGTATGTTTTAGACAAGTTCCTAGGAAAATTCAATTGAGAAATGCTTATTTAGAGGTCTGTTGGATAGTGAGCAGAGAAACTAGTCAGAATAATATTTCAGTGTTTCAGGTAGAAAGGAATCAGTGCCTAAACTCATAAGGAAGCAATGACTGGGGAGAAGGGTATAATAGAGATAGTGTTTTAGGAGGGTAGAATACACAGGACTGTTTGGGTGTAAGTGAGTTGGAAAGAGTGGGTTTCCGTGTTGCTATTATTTGAGAATGTAAACCAAATGAGATTATTGGGACAACTTGATCTGATCTGTTACAGTATGCTAATTTTGAGTTGTATATGCAAACCACCATGAGTGAATGTATACTAAAAGGATTTAGATATGCAGAAAAAGAACATAAAAATATTTAACAAACTGTTATATCTTGGGTAATAATTAATTAGAATAGATGCTGATTAGTATACTCTAAGGTAAATAACAGGTTCATCTCAGTACTAGATATACAGAGGCGACATGAAGAGAAGAGGAAAAGAAAAGGGAAGGAAGAAAAAAGAAAAAAAAGAAAAGAAAGAAAAATTACTCAACAGCAGTTAGAGAGTATTCCTCATATCAGCCCAATTAGAATATCTGCTGGAAACTCAATACCAACTAATCATTTAACAAATATTAATTGGCCCCTAACTTACATATGCCAGGCCCTTTTCTAAAGACAATAAGAAAAATTTGGGGAAAGATAAATCAAGCCTCTGTTCGAAGTGTGTTTATGTTCTACCTGAGAAAGGTAGATATTTAAATAAACAAATCTAAGGCTTATATATTCTATAGACACTGATATGTGCTCTGAAAAAAATAAAACAAGAAAATTATGACAAATTTTATTAGTATTTTCTAATCTAATGGATAATAATATGGTCTTTGGAATAGACTATGCCAACACAAATGTGCTAGTTCATATGGATCCCATTCTCTGAAAAACAGTAATACCATTTGGAGGCTAGTAGTAAGGAAAAGAAGAGATTATGGGGTAACTTTCCATACACTAGTTTTTCCTATATTTTCTCTATAGTTGTAATGTGGACTCACACTAAAATAAACATAAGTTATGGTGTTGAAGCTTGCACTTTGAAAAAACTGGTACAATAATTTGAGCCACTTACACCATAGCAGGCCAATTGAAGCATCATTAATGGCAGAGAGAGAAATACCTAAAGCTTTAATATACAGAAAACATATAGATGATGAGAATGTCCTCTAATTTGAGTTCTTTTTTATCATTGCTCCTGGGCCTAAAAGGTCAAGAGGCAAATAAATCCACTAGGCCTGCAATCAAAAGCAGCTGGTGGTTGGTTGGTTTAAAGCCTCAAGATCTTCCTGGGTGAAATCTGAAATCAGCCTCTGTACACAGAAGACAGGGAAAGACTGAAGAAAGAAGCAGACCAATTTAGACCTTGTAGCTGGCAATTTTACTAAGAGAACTTACACATGAGGCTTATCCTGAGTGGCTACAAGACAAGTAGATCGCTGCACCTGCAGCCAGAACTTAAAGAGTTTATATAGATTTCTTAATAAAATTTAGCCACATATACTGTACAGATGATCTTAACACATTGTTCACTCAAGGTTGTGTCTTTGCAAATGACCCCTGCTATGGAAACAGTGGGCAGAATATATTTTCCAAGGACAGGGGATGGGGTAAGAAGCCTCCAATTGCCTGGGCCTAACTCATATGTCAATTGGCAGTCATATCCTCTCAATGATCTCCTCCAACAGTGAGTCTTCCCAATTCACCACTTTGGGTACACTAAAATTTAGCTTTTTTTTTTTTTTAATTTAACTGATAAAGGAAAATGAGAGAGTCAAAATGTGTTTATGCTTTCTACAATATATTAGGATTCCATCAAGTGAATCACATCAAAATAATTTAGGTCCAAACCTATAGAAAATTCTCTCAGAGTTTGTGTGTGTATGTGTGTGTATGTGCCTATATGGTTTATTTCCCGCATTCTGAAAGCTCTGTGTGTTACCAAGCCATATCAGCATGATTTCATCAATTCAGTGGACTAGTGTTATGTCCTATTAAAGCTGGAAGATGACCAAGTTCCTTGATGCTTATATTATACATAACAAACCAAAGAGCTGATGTACCTCTGAGGCAGAATAAAAACATCTGTGATGATAAACTATAAACTTCTAATATTTTCTATTTTTAGTATAAATAGTGAACAATTGATAACAGCAAAAAGTCACTAGGAGATGAACTAAGTAAGTATATATACATCATCACAAGCTAAGAGAACAAGCCCTCTCAAATTTCCTAACAACTTTACACAGTAAAGATTTAGATCTTGTTCACACATAATATTATGCAGATGATTCTAGTATGGTGGATTTCTCGATGGCTACATTCCATTTAACATATTCAGAAATCTAGAGTTCTATCATATACCTCCACCAAATCTGGAGTACTTCACTATCAGACAGGCAAGCATAAAATAGAGTGTGATAGACTGTAAAGACTGTTTTACATTCAGGCCCAAATATATTTGTGCTTTATTTCTCCCCATAGTTGGCCAGAACTCAGCCACGTGATCCACTCTGGAAGCAAGGGAGTTGGGACAAAGCAAACTTTCTAGTGTTCAGGAGTAAAGTAAAATAACTTGATGAAATATAGTATTTTTTCTACCACATACTTAGGTCAAAACTACATTAAGTTTATGATAAACATGTGTAATTTTTCCAAAACTATCAGACTTTTCCATTGGATCTACAACTGGATTGAAAAGAGGCATGATAGAAATTAAACTTTCAAGTCACCCTTATAGTTGAATATCTGAGCAATTATTTTAGAAATGATTTATGATTATGAGTTAACTATTTTTAAAAGAAGAGAAACATCAATAAATACCATTTGAGCCTCCCTATAAATATAAATCTTATTCATAGATCATAAAACATAGTTTTTCGTCAATTGAGAGTATATCGATTTTAACTATGACCTTAGGATCTGGAAAAGGGGATTTGGGTTCACCTATGCCTGCTGTGTGGCACTCATGTAAACTCCATTTATCTCTTGAGACTCATAAACTCCACTCATATCAACAGACTATAGTGCAATTCTGAATCCCCAAGGATTAATGCTAAATAAAACCCAGTATCCACTAATTCTCAATAATTTTTTATTTTTTCTTTCCATAAAGCTTAATTTGGCAGGTAAGTAACTGCAAGATAACTGGATCTTTTTAGAGAGGCTTTGAAGAAAGAATCATAATAAGAACATGTGGCTTTTGAACACAGTTATTTCTCTTCATTTCAGGACTTGGCAATATGCCACGACTTCGATACATGAATTGAGGGAAGCACTTTTTACTCTATAATGTAATGTATCAAGTCTAGACTTTGTTTATTATATTATATAATCAAATATAATTAGCCTATAATTATAAAATTATATAGTTGTTACTTTGATATGTAAAGCAAATAATTCCTTACAGGGTAGCCTAAGAAATTCTTTCCTGTGAGGTTAACATTGGATTACTGTGCCTGTCTGTAGAGCCACATTTTAATCACATCAACTTTGCTTCTTTTAAAACTTTTCTGTTTCTTGCACCTAGACTCTGATGTTTGTAATCCAACCTGCCACTCTTTCAACTGGAACTCCTTATTACATCATTCACAGATGCACTTTTTTGAAACCTGTGCATTTTCTCAAATCTTTTCCTTAAAGTCTTGCTTAGTAAAGGAAGTGCATTTTAGTACCTCTCAGAGAACAAAACTAGGCAACAGTCTTCAATTAATTTGTTAAAATATATTCAACATATCAGAATCTTTCTGAATCCAAAATTCAATATCTTTAAATTCCACTATCTTCAAATAGCATGTGATTTCTGTCTGTTCAAAATCCTTTGGGCACCAAATTTGCATACTGGTTTACAATAGAAAACTGACTCATCCAAAGAACCACAAGATCCCTAGTAAGTGCACTTATAAAGGTAAATTCTGTCTAATCTAACATTGTTTTGTTTTTTTAGTTAATCTCAAAATTTACTAAAAACAGCCTTAAGATATTAAAACACATTTATAAGTTTTTGTTATAGTTTATGAACGAAAACTGATTCTTCTATATTTTAACTTTATATTTTACTTCAGACCCTGGTAAATATAAATTTTATTCACTTTTGCACTTTAGTGGTGGAAGTGTTTATTTGAATTAAAAAATTTGAGATATATAGTTGCTTATTTTGTAAACATTTCCAAATTTTTTTTTTGCTAAAGGATAGTAAAAAAAACAAGTGTATAGTTAGCTCACAGCTAAAATACAGAAGGTCATATATGCTTCAGTTTCTAATTTGAAAGACTCTCTGTGACCCCTTTAGAAGGTATACAAAGCAGTGGAATTCCAGAAGAAACAAAATGGCTTCTCACCATTTGCTCTTACTCCCTTCTACATATAGGTAACAAAAGAAACAGCAAGGTATCTCATCAGGGAATCAGAATCTTTCCTTCCCCTCTTCTATCTGACACTCACCCTAAGTCATAGTTTGTTTCTCATTCACATATCCCTAAGTCAAATAGATAGCAGAAATTAGAGTAAAACAGAAGAGTTTAAATAAGACAGGAAGAAATATTTTTTTTCTTATTTGATGTAGCAAAATCACATGAGTACATGTGGATTGAGAAGACTCTATGGGAGTTTTTGCAAAATTCAAAATACCTTTTTAATCTTTTAAATGGGACATCCACTAGAGCGGGGAGAGCACTGTATCTAGAGCCTATTGTGTGAGGTAGACAAATTCCTGGGATGCTGTGGAGGGTGAAGCTGCAGCTTGCCTGCATCCCCTGTACCAGGTATCTGCTTAAACATGGAGTCTTTGAAGAGTCTCCTCAAAACCCAGCAAATACTCCTCTGCCATATTGCCAGCTTTTAGTTGTCAGTAGCATAGATGGAGCTGATATGTCAACAGGATTAGGCAGAAGTGCAACTGTAATAAAAGATAGGAAGAAGATGCAGATAGCTATTGCTGCTTGTCCCTGCAGCTACTAGAGAGTTTGTGTTCTGACACAAACTCAAAAGAAACAAAATTAAAGAAAGCAGTTAAATCAACACTTGCTGCTGTCTCCTAATGATTCAATGAACTCGGTTCTTAAAAATAAAAGACCACTATGCTCTAGGAGATGTTGAAACACCATTGAATGACGACTTTACATTTTTCTCTGTCACGCTCTCACCCCAGCTCAACGGACGTTTCAGGGGATGCTCAAAAGAGCAGTGCCGAATAAGAATTAATTGGAAATGAATTCATGACTGAGTTCAGGCTGTTCAATCAAATCGATTTACTAGTGTATTCCTGAATCTGCACCAATTTTCATTTTAATTATTCAAATTTCTTTAACTTTCATGTTGGAATGCTAGAAGAAATTTGAATTCAATAATGTTCTAATTCATCAAATCAAAAATCTAGTACTCACTTTTTCTTTTAGTGATTTCAATCCTGTAGCTACAAGAAATATAATATATTCTTTTAACACAAGTATTCTAAGTTTCTGTGACTGGAAGAAAATTTAAGAATTTGATTATTGTCTTCTCTTCCTGCATTTAAATAAGCACACTGTCATTTTTACCCCCTGATTACATAATTTATCATCCTCTTCAAATTACTCTGTCTTTGGCTACTCAAACACCCAGAGCATTTCCCTAGAGTAAGCAGAGTTCTATGTGGTCTTAGGTGCTAATTAGCTACCACAGACTGTTACTTTTACATCTTAGAAAAACAATGAGATTGGCACTGTATTTTGCCCCATGTCAGTTTCATAACAAATTAAAATTTGTTCCATCAACACTTAGGTTTAGCTCATTCTCTATCTTTTGCTATATAGTGTGAGTGCAGATAACACTAACTGATTTTGTTAACACATGCACAGTAGAAGAAATTTAATAAATCTATAGGGAAGCTCACGCAATGAAAGAAAAAAATAGAAGGGTTCTGTTTTAGAAAGAATAACAACTTGTGCAGTTCATGGAAAGTAGTTGTACAAACTATTTCTTCATTGTATTCTTCTAACTAAAATCAAATTTCTATGAGAGAGAGAGAGACTAATTGCCATAAACTGAAGAAGATGAGGAATCCTCAAGATAAAACTGTAAGCAATGGAATGAGAGTAGTTATTTGAAGGAAAATTGAAGTGTCATACCAAGAAGAGAATTTTAGGCAGGCATAAGCAAATAACTTCATTATTTTGCACAATGGTTTAAACATTTAAAAAGTTTTTGAAAATTTAGATAATGTCATTATAGGACTAAATCAGCAATACAAGTTAAATAAAGATCAAAAGTGACACGGTAGAAAAATAATTTACTGGAAGGCTTTAGAAATCATCCAGAATTCAGAGGAAAGGGGAACACTAAGTGGATCAACATTAGTATAAGAAAGAGCAACACATACGAAATCCCTTAGGAAATAAGTTCTTTAAAGTTCAAACAATAAATTTCAAATATAACACTTTTGCATACCTTTATTATTTTCCATCCATTAATGGAAATATCATCCTATCCCTAATACATACAGCTGGTCTCTACACCTGTGTTCTGAATCCAAATCGTACTGACTTTTCAAAGATCCCCTTCTATTTAGAAAATATCTCTTTTTAGCATTGTATATGTAAATACTTTTTACATATATCATCAATTATATCAATACTTAAACAAAATCACTTAAAAATCTACCAAATATTAAATACATATTAAAAGGTAAAGCCATTCCAAAGAATGCTCAGTTGAATTAATAAAGCAGAAAATAAATTTTACAATCAATTGAAAGTATGTATCATATGTGTCTGTGTGTGCAGCTATTTTATGAGACTTGTAGAATTTCAACAAGTGAGAAAATGATAGAACATTTAAATAAAGACAGTATCACAAACAATTAATCATTTGGAATATTATCTTTACACTAAAATTAATTTCAGATAAAATGAGAATTATAGCATTAAATACATAATAAATAAATAAATAAATAAATAAATAAATAAATAAATAAATAGAACCAGACCAACATATTAAAACGATAGTTTTTTACATACCTATGGGTTAAGACTGCTTTAAGTATGATGTCAAAGGAAACTCTAAGAAAATTCTCAGATGAAATCATGCAGTACGTTTTAAATGATTTTATAGAAAAATGTCAAGAAGAACACTGGCTATTATAAATATTTGTTTAAGGACTGCAAAGTATGACTATTGTTAAGAGACTATTTTTTATGCATATCACATTTCTGCTTGGTCCAGATCCTCTGAGCAAGGCATTTAAAATGAAGTTAAGAATACTTGTACAAGAAAAAATTCAGGATAGTAATGTTTAAGACATGCGCCACTCCCTGGTCCAGAGTAGTAAATATGAAAACATCTCTTCTCTTCCCTGAAGTAAATTTTCTTTTTTCCAGAATAATAAATCTAGTGATGCCCTATTCATCTCCTTGGGAGTATCTGTTTACATTCCAGAGTTCTTGTGCAGGTGCTAGTGCTCTCTCTCTCTCTCTTACTCTCTCTCTGTCTCTCCCTCACTCATACCTTCTCTTTTCTTTGTTTCTGTTGAAAAGAAAATGGTTGAGGAGGTCACCAGCAGCTCTACATAATACCAGAGTTTCCTAATCTTAAGATTCTTCTGTGGTGCAATCCAAGTAGAAAAGAGAAAGAAAGAAAAAGAAAAAAAGTGGGAAAAGGCAAATTAATAAATCAAGAGCTCATATAAAATTATTTTCTCAGAGCCAGGTAGTAGAGTATTCAGAGCTTATAAATCCATAGCTATGGAATAGGAAGATAAATAAATTAATGCTTACTAACCTCAACTTTCTCTTTAAAATGTGTGCCAAGGGCACCTGTTGGTTAAAAAATAAAAAGGAATAAAAGAAGGAAGGGGAAAAAAGAAAGAAAGAGAAAGAAAGAAAAAAAGAGAAAGAAAGAGAAAGAAAGAAAGAAAGAAAGAAAGAAAGAAAGAAAGAAAGAAAGAAAGAAAGAAAGAAAGAAAGAAAGAAAGAAAGAAAGAAAGAAAGAAAGAAAGAAAGAAGGAGGGAAGGAAGGAAGGAAGGAAGGAAGGAAGGAAGGAAGGAAGGAAGGAAGGAAGGAAGGAAGGAAGGAAGGAAAGGAAGGAAGGAAAGGAAGGAAGGAAAGGAAGGAAGGAAGGAAGAAAGGAAGGAAGGAAGAAAGGAAAGGAAGGAAGGGAAGGAAGGAAGGAAGAAAGGAAGGAAGGAAGGAAGGAAGAAAAAAAAAGGAAGGAAAAAAAAAAGAAAGACAATAAAGATGCTATGTGGTGTCAGAAAATGACTTTGTCCCAACATGTGAAAGATGTATGCCCCACCCCCACTTTCAATACTGAGTTTACTGATTATAATTCTTATTGTCCCAATCTTCTGGTTTATATAATTTTTCATGGAATGTCTTAGAAGTTATAATATAGCAATGAAGAAATTAAATATTTAAGTTATTTCAAACTCAAGAATTATTGTATCTAGGCATCAGAAGAAAAACAAAAGGTGATAGTGCAAGCTATTATTTTCAAAAGTGATGTCAAGACAGAGGAGTGTATGTAATTTTCTGATTGAATAAAAAACAAATAAAATAAAGGGAACTAAAAGAGTTAGCAGGGTTCCTAGATGACAGTAATTATGAGTTCAAAAAAAGAGAGGATTAGAATAAGAATAGAACAGAAGTTATTTAAAAGACTAAATAGAAAAGCAAAGAAACTTTATCCTGACTCTAGAAACACTGTATTTATGAGTGAGCAATATTTACTTGAATGTTTCATAAGAAAAAAAAAAATTCTCTAAGAGAACTAAGCTTAACATAAGAAACATCAAGACATGATGGTGCAAAGTACTTTGTGAAAAGAATACTTATATATAGGAGTATTTATAATGGAGAGATTTCACTGGGTACTGTAGCAAGTAGAAGAGTGGTATTAGAGGAGAAGACAGTGATAATTAGAAAATAAGAGTAAATAAAAATATTGATGATCAGATAGACTTCATGCCATGAAAGAGCACAGTATGTCAGAGAAAAAATATATAAATAGATTGACTCTACTGACAGGGTGGGTGACACTGGCACATGCAATCCTATAAGGGTCAGTTTACTAAATGTTCTCTAACTTTTTAGTAGAAAAGATTACCTGATTCACTGAATGCTCAAAAAGATAGTATAATAATTAGATCTGAGTATAATATAACTTCAAGCATTTGGAGTATTACTGGTGAAAGTCATGTCAATTAAAATGTTATTATATACTTATCAAAGTGACTATAATTATTTAGCATTGTGTCCAAATAAGTATTTAAAATTTTGAAAACAACAATAAATATAATACACATCTGATTAGAATGTAAATTTATATTGCTTGGAAAATGATTTGCTACTCTCTATTAAAGCAGTGTAGATAGACCTTGTAACCTAGCAATTCCACCTCTAGTTATTTATCAAAAATAGTTACAAATGTGCATCAAAGGATGATATAAGAATGTTTATTGCAGCACCAAAGGATGATCAAAGAGAATTTAAGCTCTTTGTATTTCTAATATTTGGGGCTTTATAGATAAAAAGAAGTTATGAGATAAAAATTCAAAACCCTCATTAAAATAGATACAACATGAACAGCTATGTACATATTTGATAGGTAAATTATTTCTAAGATTATAAATTCTAAAGCTTTACAAATTTAAATGTTATATTTTAGTTTTGTTATTTTCCAAAACATCAAACATAAATTTAAAAAAACAACTCATGGAATTTTACAAGGTTTCTATTACAAAAATGGATGGTATCATTAACCCTAATTGAGAACTCAGGGCTGGGGCTAACACTTTATATAATAAGTGGAAATACAAGTTAAATCTGAAGTGTCTTTAATAAACCCAAGTACAGATTTAAAATCCATTATGTGAAATTACTGGAGCCAAATGCATTTCAAAATTCAGACTTTTAAAATATTTTGACCATAAAATAAGATTCACGTTCACTCTTTACATATTTTAAGCTTTTGCAATAGTGGATAAGAGATTCAGAAAGTAAAGCATTTCCACTAGACATTCCAAATAACAAAACCTCAATGCAATTTGAGTGTTGAAAATAAACATTTTGCAGTTTCTGGCATACATAAAATAAATAAAGAATGTTTCAATTAAATATAGGAAATAAAAAATCAAAGATGAATTTGGGTGGAGCCCTGAGAGTATGCATTTTATAAGGGAAGTAAGGAAAGAGAAACTAGAAGAGACAATCTTAATTATAGGGAAAAGTGATTCCATAAATCCTGATTATATGTAGAAAAGTTAAGAGAGAATAGTTATATTAGTCAGGATTCCTTAGAGTAAAGGAACCAATAAGATGCGTAGTTAGATGATGATGAATTTGATGATAATGATGATGATGATGAGAAAAAGAAAGAGAGAGATTTTAAAAAATAAATTGGCTCATACAATTATGGAGGCTAACATGCCCCAAATATGCAGTTCAACTCCAAATGCTGTCTGCTAGAGAATTCCTTCTTGATCAGAAAAGGTCAGTCTTTTGTTCTATACAAGCCTTCGACTGATTGGATGAGGCCTATACAGATTCTATACAGATTTTAGAGTGCGAACTCCTTTACCTAAATTCCACTGATTTAAATGTCAATCTCATTCAAAACACCCTCACAGAATCATCCAAATAATGTTTAACCACAAATTTGAGTGCCGTGGGCAAGCAAAATTGACACATAAAATTGGCTATCACAATATTAAGTTGTCAAATATTCAGAAATTGCATATTAGTTAAAGATTAAAAGCTCTTCTATGGATTTAGTAGTTTTTATTTACTGATTATGTACACTGACACTTAAACATAAAAGCACACAGATTTTATTTAATTTGGTTCAGAGACAACATTATATTTTCTCAGCCATTTCTCCTCTTCTCTGAGGGCTTTTTATTCTCTTGACTTTCATTAGAGCCTGTATCTCTATCATTCTTTGATTTGGTCAATCATATTTTGAATTGCTCAGGGAGTACATTTGAGATTTGCATCACATAACCAATAAGTTGCTAAGTTGTTAAAATTCTACCTCTACCTCTGTTATTCTCATATTTATTTATATTCTCCCTTTTTCATTTCTAATTATATTTAATTATTTCTCTATAGGAAATTATTATTTTTTATTTAGAGTATGGAAGTAGCATAATAAGCAAGGTCACCACCTACACTATCTTCTCTTTGTAGTGTGTTTTTATGTAGGCTCTGAACTAATTTTTTGTAGCAGAATTCTGACCTTGCTGCTTACCTATTAAGAAAGTTTGCACCACTCTTTATTGCTAGAGTATATAATACCACAATTAAGAACATTCAAGATCTTATCACAGGTAATCTATAACTATATCCTATATAAGGTTTGTTACTCTTACAAATCAATTTGTCTTTTTATTATACTTAATTTATTATAAAAAACACTATAGTTTTTTGTTTGTTTTTATTTTTTTTCAATTACAGTTGATATTCAATATTATTTTATATTATACCTATACCTATAGTGATCCCTCTAGTACCCATCTGGCATTGTAAAATTGTTATTATGATATTAGTCACTATATTCCCTATGCTGTACTTTACATTCCTGTGACTATTTTGTAACTACCAATTTATAAGTAAAATAAATCAGATAGAGAAATATCATATGATTTCACTTACATTTAGAATCTAAAGAACAAAATACATGAACAAACAAAATAGAAACAGACTCATAGATACAGAGAACAAACTGAGGGTTGCCTAATGGGAGGACGGTTGTGGGACTAGATAAATAAGGTGAAGGAATTAAGAACTACAAAGTGGTAGTTACACCATTGCTTTTTGAATGTTAGTATTTCATCTAGCTATTGCTGAAATAATCTTTTAGCCATTTAAGGTTATCTTTAGTTTCTCCTAGATTCTCAAAAATGACAATCATATGATTTGCCAATAATGTTCACAGGTTTTTTTACTTAGGTTTACTTATAACTCTAGATATAAAACAAGTTGAAAGACATTGAACAAAAATGTCTTGAATAACAATTATTTTTTGCAACCTTGCCTTATACCACACTTTAAAGAAACTGTGTCTACTTAGTTACAATTATGTCAATGTTTGACAGATAGTCTATCAAACTGAGATGTAGCCTTCTTTTCCTAGTTTTGAAATTATTTTTATAACAAATGGTTATTAAATTTTATCAAAAGCTTTTCTTTTTCTGAGATAAATACTGTTTTTCTCTTTTAATATGTTGAATATTTTTCTTCTGAGGAATTTTTTCATTGGTCTTGTGTTAACATTTTATACATCTGATTTTGATTTTTGGAATTTTAATTAATAACTTATTTATTTATGTTGAGAAACAAGATTGAGTTTTTCCAAAGTGAATTTTATTTGTTTTATTTTTATTAATATATTTAACTTTATGATAGGCAAAACACATGATTTATAAATCATAAAAAAATGGTACACATTGCCCCTCACCCCCCACATATCAGTGTGTAACACTGATGTATCTTTCTTGTGTACCCTTTTAAAGTTTGCTTTAATTCTTATACCATCAAAAAGAAATGATAGTTAAAAACCTATGTCTACACAAAAATTTGTATATAATATTTATAGCAGCTTTATTCATAATTGCCCAAACTTAAAAGCAGTAAAAGTTGTTAAAAAATAAATGAATGTTAAATTGTCAATGAATGAACAAACTGGTATATCCAAACAATAGAAAGGAATGAGATATCAAGTCATGAAAAGACAGGGAATAACCTTAAATGCATAATAGTAAGTGAAAGAAGACAATCTGAAAAGGCTATATACTATATAATTCCAACTATATGACATTCTGGAGAAGGAAAAAATATGGAAATAAAATATGGTTTTGGAGGTGAAGAGATAAATAAGTAGAGCCCTAAAGATTTTTAGGGTAGTGAATGTATTCAGTATAATATTATAGTAATGAATATTTGTCATCACATGTTTGTCCAAACACATAGAATGTACACCACCAACAGTGAACCCTAAGACAAACCCTATGGACTTTGGGGGATTATGTTGTGTCAATGTAGGGTCTTTACAATTTAAAAATATACCTTTCTGGTGAATGATGTTAATAATGAAGATGTCTATGTGGAGGCAGGGTATAAATCAGAAATCTCTGTGCCTTTCTCTAAATTTTATTGTAAAACTAAAACTTCTATAAAAAATTATTTTTTAAAATAAATATGATTCTCTTTCTCCTCTCTCCTATACAAGTGATAGGACATTATACACAGTGTTCTGCAAATAATTTCACTTAACATTATAACTGAGAGGGCTTTCTACATTAGTATATAGAAAAGTCTCTCTTTTTTTCTCTTTTGAAAGAACAGATTTATTTATTCATAATTTTACTTTTTATTTTGAGATTGTATATTCACATGTAGTTGTAAAAATAATACAGGAAGATACCATGTACTCTTTTTTCCCATTTTAAAACTAGTAAAATTTCTTTTTAGATTATGAGCAAAATAAAAACGTAAAATTGAAAGAGGTGTCTCAGAGACAGTATGGATTCTTGAATATAGATTCTTATGTCAAGTTTGAGAGATATCATCATAAATAAACTGTAATAATACAAGAGCAATTTACCTCATTTGAGGTGTCAGAAAGAAGGTGATGTTTAATGTGAATTTCTTAAAGATGAAAAGAGAGAGAGAGTAAAGGGGATAAATATGGTGGGACAAGGGAAAAGCAATCACTCATAACAGCAAACATTTTTTGAGAGTATCTGATGTGACCAGAATTTACTTGCATTCTCATGTACTCTTGACCCGGTTTCTGAAAAAATTGCCTTTTTACATAACTATTGAACAATTTTTGTACCTGAAAAATTGACATTGATAAATCCATCAAAATTGTTCAGATTTCAATGGTTTATATGCATTAATTTATGTGTATGTGTCTGTGTGCCTATGTATATTTGTAGGTATATTTAGTTCTATACAATTTATTATATGTGTAAGTTCATGCAATCACCACATTAGATGACATACTGAATTGCACTGAAGTCTGCTTTATCTGATATAATATTGCCACTCACGCTTTCCTCTGAGTAAAGTTAGCATGATATATCTTTTTTTCATTCTTTTTACTTTTATTCTCATTATATTTGAAGCTAGTTTCTTGATAACAGTATATAACTGGGTCATATTTTTTTAATCTACTCTGCCAATATTTTTATATTTTAATTGGTATATTCAGATTATATTTAATATAATAATCAATATGTTAGAGTTTAATTCAGCCGTTTAATTTTTTTTCTATTCCCTAAAAGTTTGAATTATTTTTCCATTTATGGCCTTCCTATGTATTATTTGAGCACTTTTTAAAAGAATTCCATGTTGCTTTATTCTACCCTAATGACTCGATCAAGCAATATATTATGGCAGAGATGATTTTTTTTTAGGACTTCTAAGATCAAATTATAGAAATATTGAAGCTTCCACTTGGGCCATTTGAGTGCTGACTCCTGGAATACTAAATCTAATGGAAATATATTGCTGCTAGAAATACAAATTAGTAGAGCCATTTAAATAAGCATTTATCATGCAAGGAGAAAATTCAGATATTTATCCAAGATGAATAAAATTATGTCCACAAAAAACATGAATATAAATGTTACATAGCAATATTTTTATAAAATTTAAAAAATAAAGCAAAACAAATGCATTACTTGTGAATGGATACAATATAATATATATACAGTCAACATTTAAAAAGAACTAGTTACAAATATATACAATAATGTAGACGTATCAAAAATAAAAAGATACTTTCTCTTAAAAATATTCTAAAACAATATACTTCCAAAAGTAATACTGAACGGGAGACACTAACATGTTTAGGGCCAGATTTGGGACTAGAGTATCAGTAGACAAAAGTATTTTACCCATAGCTAACTACCAACTTGACTTTACTCTCTCCTGCTTCCTTTTTCATCTTTCCAATCCCTTCCTTTTATTATTCCTCTCACTTCATCCTCATACTTCTTTCTTCTGCCTTTATTTCATTTTCTTCTTTACCTTTCTTTTTAAACAGTGATAAGGATCACCCCAATTGGTGGGACCTGGCTTTGAGATAGTTTATGTATATATCTTTAAAGTTTTGCCTATGGTGGCCAGGTACTTGGTGCAATAAAAAAAGGATGAACCAAATAACTAAATACATTGAAAATAAAACTTGTGTTTATAATTGTCAGAAAATAGAGTAAAAATAAATTAAAAAATGGAAAGGGCTAGAATAAACCTTGTGATGTTGGACTGAAATGAGATTGAGAACTAAGGTCTTTGGATGGATCGATGGGTGGATGGATGAATAGATGGATGATAGATGATAGACAGATAATAGATAAATAGATAGATGATAGATAATAATAATGATGATGATGATATATGATAGATTCATTTGTGTGTGTGTGTATGTCTTTGTGCACATATACAAATGGTAATAAGTAAACCTAGAGCACAGTTCTTGGTTTCTAAATACAATTCTTCACTAAATAAACTCAGGGCTTCTAAGAGAAATAGCTAAAATGGCTGTTTCAGCTGCATCTCTGTGACTGTAGTGTCCTTAAAAGAGAAAAAAAAAATGTGTATCCACCTCCCTACCTCTCTTCAAACTGAAGAGACCGCTTTTCCTTTATTTATCTTTTTAGAAGAAGAAAATTTCTATTGTAATTATAGCTGCTACTGCTACTCACCAATACCAACAGCCTAGCATTTAACAGATGACTGTCAGAAGTCGGGAGAAAGAGAAAGAAAGGGAGAAAGAGGGAAAGAGGGGTGATACTTATGTCTAAACCTAATCCATATTGGTCAGTTCTCCAGTTTTGACTCCCCTTTGTAATCTGCTTGATTTTGATTTATTTTTTTAGAGTCTTCAGGTAGTTATTTTTGTATTGTGTCCAGGGTTTTAAGTTGCATCCATTAATAGATAAATTGTACTGGGCTTTTTTTTTTTTTAAATCTCGATCATATATATCTTATAGTAATTTAAATATATAAACATTGATATGAGTTTAACATTTTAAATAACTTAGTTTGCAAAACTCCTTTTTGTATTACATGAGTATCGATCTTCTGAATTATACACTATAAAAATGAATCTGAAGTATGAAATTTACTGCCCAAATGGTACATGCATATATATATAATATATATATATAATATATATTATATATATATATATATATATAATGCATAAATATACATTCCGCTTTTCTTTTCATCTCTTTCATTTAAAAAGCCCTTACAAACACTGATGATCTGGTTAGTATATTCTCTAATATTGTACACTCTTCTATACCTACAATCAAAAAATTTTTCTAATAAAGTAATAACATAAAGAATTATAAACATAAAAATTATATATCTATATTAAATATTTTTTATTTTTTGCCTCAAATTCTGCATGATCTAAAAATTTTATAAAACAATCTAAATGCTCTATTTAATATTTTAAAATTCAACTTTAGTGTGTCTTTGTTTTGTAATTGCTTCATCTGATTGCTTAATTTAATGACATTTAATGCTTACAGTGGCTTCATTGTAATCACATGGCTAATAGAGCATGAATAAATTACTATGCAATTTCAAGTATAAGTTGAAATAGCAAAACACGCAGATATATTTGGTTATCATTAACTCCAGCTCTAGTAATATTAATGTAAATCTTAAAGGGTAGAATCACTTTTCTTAGCTAATTCCAAATTTTAAGAGGTGTTTTCTTAACATGCTAAAAAATATAGCTTAAAAAGTTTCATTTAAAAAAAAATAAAGCATATAAATAAAGATAAAATTTTCTCTTTCTTGAAAATTCCTAATAAAAACAAAACAACCTATGAAATTAAGTATAAATATTGAAGAATACCTTTGCATTTTCTTATATATAAAAATATTTAAAATATAATTAAATGGTCATATTTTGCTTTTTTTATTTTATTTCAAAAAGAAATTAAAATGTTGGTTATAGTATTGCTGCAGATATTATCTTACATATTGTAAAATATTTTTACATTTATATTTAAGTTAAAAGATTTTATATATCATTTTATTTTTATATATTTAAATTTATATATTTAATTTAAATATATATTTATTTAAATTTTATTATGTCTGACCATTTTTCAACGTCTTTTATAATGTGCTTAATATCTGATATGTACTTCACGGAAACATGTCCAATGTAAACTATTTATCCATTTTTTAAAAACCTATGTGATACATAAAATTTAAAACTCAGGAGATTCTACAAATACCATATGATTTCACTTATATGCAGAATCTAAGGAACAAAAAGAACAAACTAACCAAAAACAGACTCTCAAATATAGTGTACAATTGGATGACAGACAGAGGGTAGAGGGGTTGAGGGGCTGGGAGAACGGGGTGAAGGGTTAAAGAAGTACAAATTAGTAGTTGATATTTGGTCATGGGGATGGGAAGAGTGGCAGAGTGAATACAGTTAGCATCAATATAATGGCTAGGTGGAGGGTCGGGGAAGTGAGGGAGCAAGTAGGGAGATCATTTTATGAACTATATAGATGTCTAACCAATGTACTGTATACTTGAAATTATTTAAATAAATAAATAAATAAACAAACAAACAAATAAATAAATAAAGACTCAGGAGATTCTAATTAGAAACAAGTTTTGTATTTCCCAAAACTTGAGAAGGGGTTTGAGCCAAAATTCCTGAGCTGAGTTTATACTAACCTTCCTGCCACTACCAACTTTCCAAAAAAGAGAGGCTATATTTCTTGATTGAAATCAGAAGTAACAGACATTTTCATAATTAAAGGACCAATTGCCTTTTTTCCTGTTAGAGAATAAATGTCTTTGACAGTGGTCTTCAAACTGGAAAACTGTGTCTCAATATGTACAGTTTTTAAGAATACTTCTTCTGAAATAGTTTTAAAGACATAATTTCTAGATATTTATTTGGCTTCTACATGTACTCTTTTTAAAACATATCTGTGATAGAGAGGCATCTCTTCTCACATTTCACAACAATGCTTTTCTACTTGATAAAGAAAGGTATCACTCTTTCTTAACCCTACTTTTAATATATGGAATTACCTCGTAAGGTTTAAACCTCCAGAACAGCCAACAAGTGATTATTTGAAATATTGTTACAGGTGTTAGTGTAGTGAATTACAAAGTGTTTTAGTCAAATAATTTTTAACAAAATTGATTGAAAGTCCATTCTAATATTCTTTATTTTAATTAATGTCATTAATTTCACAAATAAAAAATGTATTTCAGATATTCAGTAAAATAATTACATTACTGAATAGTTGAGTATTTTTTCTTTTTTTTTTTTTTGTTAACCTCTGATTTAGCACTATCTGACCAATATCTAAAAATGCATTTCTGATCAGCATGCTATAATTAGCTGACTCCTAGACCATTATTCTTAATTAAAGCTTTGCCTGATATAACACTGTATGTGCTGAAATATTTTGAAGAAATTTGCATTAATTAATAGAAATTTTATTTAGAAGGTATGCAATAATATTAATATACTACTATACATATCAACAGCCTAGTTTATCATGGTATACTATACTTTAGAATGGGTTAAAAAATGCCCAAAGATAAACTTTTTATGTCATAGAAAATTTGAAGTAATCTAATATTAAAAATTAAGCTTAAGTAATCTGTGATATTTCTACTTGATGGATTTTTATGCATATACAATAATCAATACTACTTAAAAATGCTGCTGTATTAAAATAAAAATGTTTTAAAGATTTAGAAAAAAGCAGATTTTTTCAAACATAAAAGAATGCAGAAAATTTTTCTAGAGACTCTTAGGTTTTTAATGCAAGAATTAATTTCAATTAGAACACTGATTTTCCAAAAATGTATACCCATTATTTCTCTTTCATGCTTTAAAAAATTTATTTGAAGCTCTCAAATAATGTCCAAGCAAATTTGAATTTTATGCTCTAGTTTGATTTTGGTTTAAAAAATTTTAATCATATTTAGCAATTACATTTTTACATTTTACTTAATTTTTAACAAATGAGTATTGAATTTTATCAGAATAATTTTCTACTTGTATTGATATGATCATGTGTTTCTCTCCTCCTTATTTATTTTAAAAAAGTAAATTAAGATAATAACTTTCTTAATGATAAATAATTCTTACATTCCAAGGCTGTGCCTTACTTGGTCTTTAGACATAACTCTTTTGATATACTGCCAATCTCCATTTTCTACACGTTGTATTTTTTAATCTTCATCAAGCATCAGTTTGTTTTCAAGCTATCTTTACCATTTTCAGTATTAATATAGTGGTGCTATAAAATGTATTAAAGAGATTTCATTTTTATTTTTGTCTGGTCTAAAATATTTTAAAGTAACATTCAGAATTATCTCTATGGGAACTTAACACTATTCATTGACCTTTCCATTAAAGAAAAGGCAAGTATGTTTGCAGATATTTTAACAAATAATTATTTCTAATTTTAAATATTTTCTCTACTACACTGGGATCTTCTTGAAGGCACAGAAGTTTGGTTGTCACTATAAAACTTGGAGATCAAGACTTAGGTCAATCCTATGTTTGAAACATGCCAAATGGCTTTTCTAAGCCATAAACATACTTAGAAAACATGCCAAATTGCTTTAAACTGAAGGAAATTATATAACTATCCCAATATAATAAACTCAAGGAAGAAATCTTGATAAATTCCAGAATAAAGTGGGAAAGACTGTAATTAAACTTGATGAGAACTATTATTTATAATTATGCAACTATAAATGTTACAAATAAAGTACATTTCAATAAAATATATTCCAAATTATTCAAATAAATTTTAATGGTGCAGTGCTAGCTCAAAACAATAAACTACTATGAAAGGACTCCACAATCATTTATACCACAAAATAATTATTTTGTAACTAAAATGCATTAAAAATTTATTTTAAAGTGTTATGAAATTTAATTATTTTTGAAATAAAACAACATTATATTAAAATATGTATATTTACTACATATAATTATCAAATTATTAATTCAATCATTGTCATAAGTTATCAAAAATTATATTATGTAAGGCAAAGTCTTAGGCACATAGATCTCATTATGCATTTGATAAATTTAATTAAACACAATTTATTTTACTTAATATTCTCTTATTGTACTTTTTAAAAAATCTAAAAAACATAGTGAAGATGATTACGTAACTACTTCTTTACAAATTAAAGCCCTCTATGGTACTTCTAGTACCTCCAGTGGCAAGAAAGTCAAGAGAGTAAGTCATTGCTTTTTACTATTCAAACATTCAAATATTACATTAAATGATTCCCATATGGGGATCTAGAAAACAAACAAACAAATAAACAAAAAAAAAAACCTGACAAATCTGAGGCTGCTGAGTAAATAAGTGTGGTAAGCTCACTGCTGTCTTGTCGACCCTGGATTGCTAGAGTAAACCTGTCTCCTAAATCTGAGCTTCAGCTCTCTTTGCATTTTGAAGCTCACTAGGCTCTGTTAAAGATGTAATTAATTTAAGCTTTTATCCTTTTCTGATTAAGGCATTGTTTTGTCTGTGAGTACTTAGTTGGCACTTCGGCCTGACCCTTTTGAAATAGGGCTATTCCATTGAAACTATAACATTTAGCTTTTAGTCCAATTTCTTTTGGAACCAGACTGTTTCTGATGGAATTATACTGTTTTGCCTTTGGTTTAGTTTTGTAAAATCAATCTGTTCCTAATGAAACCATGCTGGTTTTGACCTTCAGGCTTAGACTTTTATTGTAGAGAAAAAAAGCTTCTGAAAAATGGGATCTCAGTTACCTAAATACTTTAAAGGCACCTCTCTTCAGGGATCCTGGACAATTTTATGTTTAGAAACTTCTATCCTTATCATAAGCATTTCTAAATAAATGAACCAATTTTTTTGGGGGGGAGGGGCATCTTTTTCTTTTTCTTTTTTTTTTATTTTTATTATTATTTATGCCTACAGCACCTGATCTTCCTAGGTGGTCTTCCATCCGAGTACTAGCCAGGCCTGACCCTGCTTAGCTTCCGAGATCAGACATCAGGCTTGTTCAGGGTGGCATGGCTGTAAACCATGCACCATGGCTCCACTGGAACTTCTGCATGTAAAGCAGATGTGCTAACCACTATACTATGAAATTACATCCAAATAAATCAATTTGACCAGAAGTAATTTGAATACCATTGGCTATTATGGGGTATTTTTAAACTCTCTAATCTTACTTTTCTTAAAACTGAAATGGACAACCATAGAGCTGAAATCTTCAAAACTGAATGGAATGCCTATTTCGATTGGTATTTTGGGGCTTGTAAGTGTTACCCCAGGAGCCTAAAATTGCCTCTTGGCAAAATAAAATTTTAAGATTAGTTGAGGCCAACAAACAATTAAAGAAAGATAAAATGTATCCTAAAGCTATCATTCTCCTTACCCTGCTCCTTTGTCTCAGGCTCTGTCAGGTGCCATCTTTCTACTCTGATCTTCTCCCCATGCCCTCCTCCTCTGAACCTATCAGAACATGTCCCTTTAAATCTTAAGCCTCTGAGGTTTGAAAACCTAAAGCCCTGTTTTCTTATATTACCTGGATTAAAGCTGAACTATGAGTCACAGTCAAAAATTTCCGAAGTAACTGAGGCTCTCCGCAGATATGCTGAGGAATTTATTCTAATTATTCAGATTTATCAGCCTGGTTTCTCTGACTTATATTACCTAGTTGATATGCTTGTAGGTGAAGACGAGGCTCAACATTGGATGAAAATTACTGATAGCAAAAATCCTGAAAGGTCTCTAGGATTATAACTGGGAGATGAAGCCCCCTGACTTATTATATAATCAGGCTCAGGCAATCACTAAGTGACTTTATTGGGCAATTCCTAGGGCTTTCTCAAAGCCTGATGATTAGATTAAAATTCAGGCTTTCTCACAAAAGTCTGATAAACCTGTTCATGAATATTATAATCAACTTCAGTATGTTTTCAAAGGAAAGTCTGGTCTTCTTTCAGATTATTGATTCTACTCAACTAGCTTTTAGCTCTGTTTATTAATGGACTGAACCTAGACTGTCTCTTTTAATTAAAAGAACCAGGTGGAATGAGAGATCATGTCCCCTCCAGATTTGGTTAATTTGGCAAATCAGCTTGTCTGCAACGGTCACCTCGGGTGGTAGGGGAAGAAACCACTGTAATTCTTAATTTACAATTCCAGGTAATGAAAATTTCTATATAAAACCAAAAACCTTCTCATTTCTGCTATCACTGTAAAGAGCCAGGACACTGGAAAAGAGATTGTCACAAATTTAAATGTTTCAGGTGATTTCAGCCTTCTGACCAGCCCTTCCAATATTCTTTTAATCACCAGTGACATGGCTCTGAAGAACTACAGAGGATCTTCTCAATCATCTCTTTTACTTGGCTCAAAAAAAACCACTCTCTAGAATAGGACTGAATCTCTCTCTCTGTCACCAGAGCCACACTTTCTGTGCTCAATCCCACTGCTATATAGCGTCCCCTGACTCAAAGTACTAAAATAGTTAAAATAGTGGGAATCTCTAATAAGCTTCAATAAATATATGTTTCTAAAATTATCCCTTTTTGTTTAGGCCCATTGCAAGATATTCACTTTTTTATCTTTGTTTTATCACCCTTATTTCTTTATTAGTTTTACACTTCTTAGAAAAGAATCTTTCTACCAAAAGGGGAAATCTAGTATTTGATAGTTGTCATCAATACAGCCAATCAAGTGAGTTGAATGACCTTTGACATCTTTTATTTGTTCCATTTCCAACAGAACTATAGCTAAATCTGGGGGCACTGATTATTTATCCCTATTGGATCAGCTATCATTCTCTTTATGTGCAAAATCTTCAACAGATATTAGCAAAATCCACAATTTTGGATTTTGGATCTTATTAAGGTTCAAGTAGATCTCTCAAAACTCCTTTCCAGAATCAATCAGTATCCCAAAAGCAAGGAGATCTTTCCAGGTATAAAGTCCATAATAAAAGAGTACAAGACTCAGGAACTTATTATTCCTTGCACTAGTTCCTTTAGTACTCCTATTTTACTTGTGACAAAATGCAAGGCTCGAGGGTGGAGGTTTTTTCAGGACCTTCCAACAATAAATAACATTGTTATCCCTGGACACCTTGTTGTTCCTAACCTTCACACACTACTAACATCCATTCCAAAAGAAAATAAGTTCTTTACTATAACTGACTTATGCAGTGCATCCTTTAGCATTCCAGTTGATGAAGCTAGCCAATATCTACTGGCCTTCACTTGGGTAGGTAAACAATTACTTGGACAGTGATGCCTCAGGGCTTTCACCTTATTTCTCACAAATCCTGAAGGCTGATATAGATGATATAAAGTTCCCTAGGAGTTTTACTTTGTTGTAATACATGGGTGACTTACTTCTTTTCTCTTCCTCCCATGTCTCTCCACAGGAAGACATCACCTTCTTGCTAAAGTTTTTAGCCTTCGATAAAATCGCCAAAGAAAATTTGCACTTTGCCCAAACCCAAGTCTGGTATTTAGCACATCTGATATCAGAATAAGAGCTACACCTTTATCTAGAGAGGTTTCATTCTATCCTAAGATTCCTGAAACCCAAACTGAGCATCAGCTGCAAAGTTTTCTTTGGCTAGTTAGTTATTGCCAAAAATAGATCCCAAATCTTTCCCTTATGGCCAAACCTCTGTATGTTTTACTAAAGATCAACAACCTTAACCTTGTTTTATAGGAAGAATAGGATAACATAGCCTTTATCACCTTAAAGGAGAGTTTGATAAACCCAGCTGCCCTTGGGGATCCCAATGATCAGATTTCCTTTTCCTTTTTGTATGTGAAAAGACAGGAATGCCCTTATGGTACTCATCCCAAAACATAGAGATCATCATCAACCTATAGGATATAATAGCCATAAATGGGACCCTGTAATTCAGAGTATCCCCCTTACATTAGAGCCATACTGCCACTGCCTTTTTGGTTAAGGCCACTGAGGAAATCACAGTGGGATCTTCTTTTACCTACCTTTTTATCCCACACAGTAGAAGCCCTCCTGAAATCTCATCGTACTCACCGCTTTTCAATCATCCATCTCATGTACTATAAAATCCTTTAGTTAATGGCTCTTCACATAACCCTTTCATCTTGCAATAATTTTACCCCTGCTGCCCTTCCCCTCTTCATTAACGACAAAACCCTCTAGGACTGCTTAATGCTGACAGATCTCCTCCTGACCCCTCATGATGATCTGCAGCAAACTCCTTTTAGTAACAGCAACTTCTCATGGTTTACTGATGGTTCTTATTTCAAAAGTGATAATAACAGATGCTGTGCTGGATTTGCAATATCAGCACCCTTTCATATAACAGAAATGGCAACTTTGCCTTTCGCTACTATCATCCAATGAGTTGAATTATCACACACGGAACACACAGTCCCGCATTCTAGATGAAGGCAAAGCTGTCAACATTTATACCGATAGTAGATATCCTTCCAGAGTAGCTCATGATTTTAGAATGCTGTGGAAGCAAAATTAAAAGCGGAATGTATGTTCAGGAATTATTGGTTGCTATACTTTTACCTGACAACGATAGATTTTCAATCTGAGCATTTTCCTTTGACATGGAACACAACACCCAGGAAAGATCCTTCCTTGTAGTTGAGATCCTTCTCAGTGCGACATAGCAGAATAATATTATGAAGTGCATATGGAATGGAAAGAAAGAGGTAAAACTCTCTTAGCTCATAGGGTTATGGTCCTGTAGACAGCATAAATAAATAAATAAATAGATAGATAGATAGATAAATAAATAAATAAATGCTACTACAACTAAGACGTGAAGATAAGAAGATAAAAGCTCATATGAATTGATATACTCATATATAAATTGTTTTTATGTATTTTTAGGAATAAAAACAATTAGGAAGTTAAATTAAGCCTTACACACTATTTATAAAAGATAATATTTGAAATGAATACTGTTATATGTTGAAGCACTTCATATTAAAGAGCTAAAAATAATCCAGAAAGAAATGAAAGGAGCACACAAATTATATGAAACGTATCACAAACTAAGTAATTTTTAAAAGCTAAGCTTTAAAAAACATATTTTATAGAGTATTGGAGAATATCTTTGCAACCTTGGGGTAAGCAAAAATGTAACAATGATGAAACATAAAAAAATGAAACAAAAAATTGGTCTTCATAAAAATTAAAACTTCTGTTTTTTAAAAGATATAGGAAAATTAAAATGCAAGCCACAGACTATTAACTATGAAGAGCAACTACCACCATGTACTTTCATTCTCAGATTCATTCAACTCTTGCTCCCTGGCATCTACAAATTTTTAAAGATTTTTAAATGCTGACTTCATTTCAATTTATGCATTTTCAGATTATTCATTAAATGATATGTTTATATAATGGGTAACTGAATATAGCATGTATCAAAAGACCCACTGCCTCTTTAAAATGTAGTATTGTAAATAAGAATGCATGTTTCTGAATCAAAGAAATTTGTGTTTTGTTTTGATTATGTTCTATAACTTACTGATAATGAGACAATTCACATGATATTTAACTCTTTTACCTATTTTAAAATTTGTAAGTTGGTTATTAAAATAGTCTCATAGGGTTATAGAAAGGTGTTTTAAATTACTTAGCAGTTACTGGAAAATATGTGAACTCTTAATATATAAAATTATTTCAGTGTTATTTTAAATTTTTTTTTGCTCTTTCATTCTTAAATCATAATCACCAATCTATTTTAAAAAAAAACTTTAAAACTAGTGTTTTCTATTTCATATATCATTTCCTTAATCTAAGTTACATCATCTCCCCCTTAATTTACTGAAACAACCCCAATCAATTTTATCCGTTATTATGCCATTCATAAAGCTATAGCCATAATGTTCTTTCTAAGAAACAAAATTTTCCTTCAATTTAGAAATGTTCAGTAATTCTTCTGTTAAAATTCAAGCTACAACTAATATTCAAAGCTTGTAAAGTGCTTTGTGAAATGGTCTATATTTGTTAACTTTTCAATCTCTCATTCTCTGCCTCCTCACTCTCCATACTTTATCTTTAACCATATTGAATGAACTCACTCATTTTCTTGTGCTCTTTCCTCTGATTGAAACATATACCTACTTTTTTGCCTGAATAACTCCTATTCGTCCTCATTGTCACTTCACTGGAGATGCTCTATTATTTTATAGTAGGTCAAATGGTCCTGCTATGCATCTCATAGCACCCTGCATTTCTCATGAGGGGGCTTGTGAGATTATAATAATATTACCATTTAGTCAACTGACACCTTCAGTATATTGCATGACTTATGGGGGCAGATACCACATCTAACTTTCTGTAGAGAACACCAGCCATAAGGCCTGGTATATAGCACATAGGTAATGTTCACTAAATATTTAAATATTCTCTTGTTGAATAAGTACAATTCTCTTAAAAAGAATCCCAGAAACTTTGGAAGCTGACATTCCATAAAATTACCATCTTTATTAAGATTTTTTTTCATGAGATTTTCCCAGGCTGTAACTTTGCCACTTGCTAGAATTTTTAACTTACTCACTGCTTCTAATTTTGTTTGTATCCGAAATTTGTTATGGGTCTGCTCCTTTGAGTTTATTGTATCTCACTTCAATATATTCCTAGAAAGTCTAGTCTAAGATTCAGAATCTAATTATCTTTGATTCCCTGCTTTAGCTGAGTGTTATCCTGCCACCACTCATGCTGATACCCAGTACTAGAAGTGACATTTCTGCCTAGAGATCAAATTCTCACTGTCTAGGAAGGAAAGCGGGGGCAAACCTCTTAAAATCTATTATATAGCCAAACAAATAAGCAAACAAACAACTAGAAAACTAACAAACTAGTTATCTTATTACAATGCATCTATATCCTTTTACTTTCAAATCACCTCCCATTGCCATCTTTGTGTCTTCACTGCATAATCTTTTGACTCACTATACATTTCATTTTATAGTTAAAATATTAAAAGTCAAAGACTTCTGGATCCTACATGCATGAACTTATTTATTACTCTCAGATCTACTTTTTTATATCAAACAAATAAAGGTTTATTAATAGTTGACCTCAAGTAAACATCTTTACTTATTTACCAGATAATTTTTGTTTGTTCAAAAGAATAGACTGTCAATTATTTTCTATAGTATAAAATAGTCTACTAAACAAAAGGCTTTTATTATGATAAAAAGTTCAATTTCACAATATGCTAAAGGAAAGGACTTCTTCTTTTAAGAAAAAGAAGGGCAGGCTAAAACTGTTAGGTCAAAATTACGTTTTAAATGAGAAGAAAATTAATGTGCTTAATAATACATTCATATTATGCAAATTATGTAATATATTTATAATGCCAATACTTCAGAAACATATGTAAATCTTAATAATGTAGACTATGTATAGGTAATATTTTATAGGAATTCAATTACATTAAACAATATTTAACAAATTCACATTTTTATATATTTTATATTTATTTTAAATTATATTTTAAATTTATATATTTAATTCACTACTAGAAAATGCAGTGCATTAATTGTTATACTAAAAACAGTGCCTTGGTTTTGCCCATTTCATTATCAAATATGTTAGACGAAATGGAGGCTGTAAGAGTTAATGTAAGTGGAACCATTTTAAAATGGAATCTGAGTTGCCATACCACAAGAACTGCCTCACACATCTTGCTCCTTGAACCTTTGGAATGTTTGAAATCAGGGGTGAGAATGAGGGGGACAACTTGGCATTGGGCCAGATCAACATTGTTTTACAAACAGTTGTTAGCAAAGCTAATAGGAAAGCAGACCACAAGGATTAACGAACATGGACCTTCTGTAGATAGAATCTCAGTAACCAGCCATGTATAGTTAAAGAGTATTTCAGCTGATTAGCACCAATAAAAATCTCTTTCTTCTATTTATATAATTATTCCCTTCCTCTTCTCATAAAAATCCCTTGCCCTCACTCTGTATTTGGGTTTCTATCTGCATCTGTGCTTCAATAATTTCAATCCTTTTTAATCCCAAATAAATGCTTGTTGCCTCTCATTTTGACTTTTTATTTTTAGGTTAACAAGGTCAATTCTGTTTACTTCTCTAGTCTGAGAATGCATGTTTTATCTTCTAATAAAGCTTTTGAGTTAAGCTTTGTAAATTATAAATGGGTTTTTCTTTTTAAAATTAGTAATCAACTTTTGTTCTCTTTGCTCTTTTATTCTCTTTGATTCAACTTCATGTTTTAAGTCACTAGAGCCTAGATTTACTGACAAAGTTAAAAAAGGTAAATCTTTCAGTGAATACGTGGCAGTTTAAAGAAAACCAATGTAACCTAACATTTAAAAGCATTTGCTGCTTGAGGACAAAATGCTAACAGAGACAATGTCACAATGATTTTATGTTCATTTGTTATATATTAACTAAATATATATGTTGCCTTATAAACAGAATGCTAAAACTTTATGTATCGACTATATTTCTTATCTGCTTTGTTTTTTCTAAAAGTAAAATATAAGTCTTAATTTGTATCTATCATATTTTAATAAATTGGTCAATCTTAAAGAAAATATCATTTCAAAGCAATGTGCTCTGATTTCTGAATTCTCACCTGCAATTTATTGAACGCTTAAGATTTTTGAGATTAAAATATTTTAATTGGTTGACCACCTGTCTTTTTTGAAACTTCACTTCTGCTTTTTGGAATTGTAAGTAGGTTCTGAGCATCTATCTTTAACCTCTGCAGTAAATGCAAAAGTCAAATCTTCATTAATACTCAAAGGGTGCTCCCAACTCAAGTATAATTAATGTAAATTTAGATTATTACTTTTTAAAATAATATACTTTTTATATGTTTTATAATATACTTATATACCAAAACTTTCATCTATTTTATAAAAATTATCACTTTCAATGTTTATTCCATAGCAAGGATTGAGTAACCACCTATTTGTTATAAAACTTAATGTTAAGGTCTTACATATAATTTATTTTTCACCTCCTATATTTTTTTATTTGGATTCAAGGTAATTTATGACTTGATTTAAATTATGTTTGCCTCCATGAATATTAGAGTTGATATAATAATTATCTTGATTATAATAAAAACTAAATGTGTGTCTTGCCACATACAATTTCCCTTTAAAATTTGTAGAAAACCCTGTGATATAAGTAAAATTATTCTTATTCTATATATAAGGAAGTTAGGCTAATAATGGAAAGACTTGTTTTACAGTCATGCAGTTGCTAAGTGATGGGCAAAGAATTAAATCTAAGCCTAATTTACATTATAGTAAATAAATTAGGGTAAGCAATTGATGGATTACACTTCTCTTCTTTGCTTCCATCCTAATAAAATGGTTGGCTTTTTATCCATTAAGAATTAATAAATTATAAAAATACAGTTCATAAAATAATATTGAACAATTATTATAGAATATACTTCCCTCTGACTCCATTTTTTCTTAATATTTCTCAAGACAAATTATCTATGTTGTATGAATTGTTTTTAAATCAGAATAATCACCTCAATGTGCACAGCGGGGAGAACATTAATAATATATACTTTTTACTCATGTAAATATCTCTGAGATGTTACTCTCCCTGTTTTAGTTAGAAAAAAAAAATATATAAAAGAGCTGACAAAGAGACAGCTATTATTACTATAACTATAATAATTAATGGTTTTGGCTCACTAGATACAATGATTTTGTAATTCTAATTTACTTCTCTTATCAACCTAAGAAAAAAGATTAATAGTACACAAGAATCTGAGTTTACTCTTTGAGAGTTAATAGAATACAAAACTATTAAAATATAGCATAATTTTCTATTACAGATACCTAAAAAGAGCCAATGACAAATTACATCAGAAAATAAATTTAGGGAAATTTATGTTTTATTTATTATAACAATTTTATATAAAAATTAAGTTAAAATGAATGAATAAGATATGTTGAGAAAAAGTTACAATATTAGGAAAATTAAACAAACTTTTTAAGTGAAAAAGTAAACTACAGACTTAAATATGATAATTTGTTACTACAAAGATATAAATTATACATTTAAGTTAATTTTATCCAAAATTATAATATATTTGGGGACATATTGCCTAAGTAATTATAAGAGAATCTTTTGGAAATAGGATTCACAGACAATTTTTAAAATTAATTATATAATTGTTCTGATTTTTACAGTTTTTATCTAATGTCCTTTTGTTTCAGGATTCCATCCAGATTACCACATCATACTTACTCATTATGCCTTCATAGGCTCTTCTTGCCTGACGAGCTTAGGGAAGGCCAGAACGGAAGGCCATACAAACTCAGAGACTGAAAATAACCACATAGGGTGGTCTGAAAATAAAAATTCCCAACTAAAAGCAGGTCATGGTGGTAGTCATATCCTGGCCTGTAGCTTTCTTGACAAAGCTCTAATTTTACCTTAAGTGAACCTGTCCATTGTCTTTTATCACCTAAGGTAACATACCCTTGGAATGTCAAAATAATCCCTTTCTTTCCAAACTTCTCAGAGCAAAACCCATCACACCAGACCACAAACAAGAGACCATAGAACCCTTCATGGATATCTTGTACCCCACACACCATGTCTATATGATATAAATTTTAATTAACTCTCCTGTACCCACCAATGTGAAAGAATTATTTTTCTCTGTTTTACTTTTTATCTAATCTCGGAGATTTTCTGACTTTGCTTTCTCTTGCCCCCTTAATTTACTACCAATGATTTCACTTAATCTTTATGTCTCCTTCTTTGATTCTAATGTGTAAAATAAACAGCAAAACTACCATTCTTTGGAGCATTTTCTTAATGCATTGAAAGTTTGCTTCTCAGCAATTGTCATCAGTTTGGCTCAAACAAACTCATTAAAAGTTTCTACAGGTCTGGACATTTCTTATTGTCGACAGTCAATATCCATAAAATAACTCACTGGGATTTAGATTGTGATTACATTGAATCAATAGATCAAGTTGGGATGAACAGACATCTTTACAATACTTTCTTCCTATTCACAAACAAAGATTATGTCTCCATTTACTTATATCTTCGTTGATTTTTATGTTATAATTTTATAGTTTTCCTTATATAGCCCTTGTGCATATTTTCTTAGATTTATGCATTTCTCTCTCTCTCTCTCTCTCTCTCTCTCTTTTTGGTGCTAATATAAATTGCATTTTTTTTTAAATTTCCAATTCCAAATGTTCATTCTGTATCTAGGAAAGAAATTGATTTTTCATGTTAAACTTATACCATGTTACTCTGTAATAATTTCTTTTTAGTTCCAGACGTTTATTTATTTGTGAACCTTTAGGATTTTCTACATTAAAAATGTCATCTGTGAAAAATGATAATGTTTAATTTTTTTTATTCGGTATATACCATTTTTTTATGCAATACCTAAGCCTTCTGGTATAATGTTGAATACCAATGGTGAGAAAGGACATACTTGCTTTTTTCCCAGATAGGGGGAAATTTTCCAGTTTCTCATCATTCAGTTTGATATTAGCTGTAGGAGTTTTGTGAATGTTCTCTAGCAAGTTGGAGAAATTTTCCTTTACTCCCATTTTCTGAATGTTAAATTTGTCAAATGGTCTTTCTGCAACAATTAATATGCATATTTTTTTTCTATAGTCTATTGATGCAACATCGATTTATTTCAATTGTTGAAACTGCCTTGCATACCTGAAATAAATCCTCCTTGGTCTTTGTGTATAATTGCTTTTTTATATATATTGGATTTGATTTGGTAATATTTTGCTAAGAGGTTTGGCATCAATACACATAAAAGATTTTTCTCAATAGTTTTTCTATCCAGTAATGACTTTCTGTTTTTTGGCTGTAGATCCATTTTGACCACATTGAATTAATTAAAATATGGTCCCTTTCTTCTGTTTTCTAAAACAGACTATAAGGAATGGGTATTATTTATCCCTTTAGTGTTTGTCAAAATTCACCAATAAAATCATCAGTGACATGTTATTTCTTTTTTTAGAATACTATTGATTACTAATTCAATGTCTATACTACATATGGCTTATTCAGATTATCTATTTCTCATCATGTAAGTTATGATAGCTTGTCTTTCAAAGTATTGGCCCTTTTTACCTCAGTTTTTAAATTTTAGAACATAAAGTTTTTAATAGGATTCCTTTATTATTATTTTAATTTTCATGAGATCAGTAGTGATAATTTCCTTTCATTTCTAATATTATAATTAGTGCTTTCTTTTTTTCTTTGTTATCTTGGTTAGAGATTTACCAATTTATTGATTTGTTCAGGGAACCATCTTTTGGTTATGTTGATTTTCTCTATTAATTTCTTATTTTCAATTCAACTGATTTCTACTCTATGTTTATTACTTATTTTCTTTTTCTTGCTTTAGGTTTTACTTTTCTTCCTTCATTTCCTAAGACAAAATCTTATTTACTTTCGATGTTTTCTAATATATGCCTTTGGTAGCATAAAATTTCATCTAAACACTGCTTTCTTTGTATACTACACATTTTTATATTCACACTATTCTTTGAGTTTATTTATTCTCTCTGCCTGATAGTTTGTACTCTTACTCAAGGCAAGAGTATAAAGATATTTGAAAATCTTACCTTAATTTCATCCTCTTGCCTCCTTTAAACTATTAGCATAAAAAAATGTATTAGCATTCAAATTACTTTACTCACTTGCTTAAAGATAAATGGTTTAATGACTTCCTGATTTTTCTCTTGAGATAAAATCAAATTTTCTTAACAGGATCTTGGGGACTATTAATGAGCAAATTTCTATATATGGATGACAACTCTTTAAGCATATTGATCTCCTTTTATTTTCTCTAGTGTGTCCTGATCATATGTCTTTGGATTCTTGTTACATGATGTATTCTTAGAATACTTTCAAGAAAGATTTTTTACAAACTCATTAAAAATTCCTCTGTATCATAGCTTAGGTGTCTAGTTTATGAGCTCATCTCATTCAATGAGTTCATTGTTTGATTTCTTTATATTATACAGTACTTATTTGTGGACTTAACTATCTGTCTGAGAATAGATTCAAGATCTGTTCATCATCATTTGTAGGACTAATTTATAGAGCATTGCCTGGTGGATCTTTGAAAGATTCATAAAAAATTTCAAGCTTCAAACAAATAAACAAAAATCTCTTTAGTCATAGAGAAAAGAGGACTAAGCCTTGTGACTTCTTGACATCTTTCCTAAAAATTGATTTTTATTTTTAATACTTAAGTTAATTTAAAAAATATTTACTTAGCTATTCATATATTTAAGTTTCATAGACCTTAATATTTTTCAAAATAGTAATTATGTGATATGATTACTAACATTGACACGTGTTGTATATTTTCTTGTATGTATCTCCTCCTACATTCTTAGAACAATTATCTTGGTAATAATTTTCTTAAGAGAATCATCAACTATTTCTACCTGATATCATCCATCATTTTGTTTATTCATATTTTAATGAATATATATTTAAGATACTATTTAGGAACTAAGAAAATACTAGTAAACTAAAGAGATATAAGAATATCTCATATTATGGAATAAAAGAAAGACACCAAGCAAATGATTAAAGTGAAATCTCTAATTAAATGTGATGAAACACATTTTTAAACTCCTCCAATTAAAAAAAAATAAAAGAAAGATAACAAAAGAGAAAGAACAGGAAAAAAGATGAGTTTTATGGAAATTTTAATTTTCATTTTGTGAACCCTGAGAAGAAATACATCTGTCAAAACGGACTTCTCATGAGTAACTGAGACCAAAATTATAGCCAGGGTTTAGTGGCTGTTGCTGAAAGAGGCCTTCCAAACTCCTGCACTATGCCCCTGCCTGTTTAATTCTATGAGATGGCCACTACAAGGAAGTTCCTGGTTTTGTCTTTCAACCAATAGACTGAGACTTGCCCTGTCCAATCAGAACTGCAGAAATTACATCCTCATTTGCATCTGTAGTGACCAAACAGAACGACACAATTTGGATCAATCAGAAACACATAATTTGGAAACTTCATTTGCATAAAATGGACCAAATTGGGAACTTGGGCAGAAACTTTCTCTATAAAAGATGTCTTTCCCTTTATGTTAGTGGAGCACACTTTCACTTTCCACAAAAGGCTGTGTCTCCCTGGTTTGCAAACTGTCTGCTTGAAAGTTTTTCCTTTCTGAATTATTTTGGGAATTTTTGCTGATATTCTCATGTACCAGCAATAACTAGAAATGTAGTAAAATGACTAAAATTAAACTTAAACATTTTAGAAAGCTTGGCTTGTCATAGAGATAAAATTTTAAATTTAATCTCCTTATTTTAAACAAATATTCTATGTCTAACAGAACATTGTTCCATATCTTTAAATTTGATATAACCAAAAATATTATGTTAAGATAGCTCTATTTTTGGTTCACACATAACAATAATAAGTTAAAGAATAACAGCTTTCTCATCATGTAGCTAGAACATTTTATGCCAAATCTCATTCATCAACCAAGACAGTAATAGAAGAAAATTAGTTTAGATCTTTACTCATAACTTTAAGGACTAATATATAACTTTATTATTGCAATTCTCTTCTGGGTAGACATTACATTAATGCAGTCCACTTGATTTAAACTTTAGTTGCCAAGTATCTCATTCTAAAACTACATAACTAAGTCCTTTTACTCCCAATGCCTTTACATTCCTTTACTTGTTTCTGATAGGCTTTTGAATTAGTTCTGAGAAAAACTTTATTTGTTAAAATATTAATTTTATTCTTAAATACAACAATTATGGTGTGTGTCAAAAAATATTTAACTATCTTTAATTAAAAAGTAAAAAGTTATTGGCCCTTTGTTGCAAATAATGGCAAAAGTTATAGCCAGGAAGTGGTGAGAAGGATCTTGATGATTTTTGCTATTGTTGCTACGCTTTTAAATAAAATGAGAGTCATTAAAAGCCACTTATTTTGCTCTACATGAAATTAAATTTTTATTGAAACAGTTTGTGGGATAGTTTTTGTGACAATAACGAAGTATGCACTAAAGAAAGAGAAAAAAAATACTGAATAGAATTCACACTTCAAAATACACTGGAATTGTTTCAGGCCTGGGGAACTTCCTTAACTGGAAAATTATTTCTTAGCACTAAAAAATGAATGGTGATAAATTCTGTTAGGAGTCTCGAAAGTGGACACTATACTCTAGAACTTATTAATATTAATTTATATGCACACCAGGTTCAGCTTTTGACCTTGCTGCTTCTACAAGGCAGAAAACTAAAACAGCAGACTAATATTTTCTATGAATATATAAATATATACACATATTATATATATATATATATTAAATAATTTTATTACTAGTGTTGAAGAGAAAACCACAGGCCCAAAATGGTGTCACTTGTGAAAGTTCATGATACCAAACCTAGATTTAATACCTGATCTAATTGCAGTTTCAGCTCCTCCCAGATATGCAATTTTAATCAACCAGTCTGGAATGTTCTGGCCAAGCACCAATAATCTGTCACCTGTGCCTTTTTCATTCCTCATAGAAAGAAGAGGCAATCTGCATGATAAAACCCCTTTCTTTTGCTTCCACTCCCCCCAAAAAAGATGTCCCAGCCCCCAAATAATTCTTTTTTGTAGTTGTTAATAGCTCCTTTGCCCCATCCTTCTTTCTATAAAAACATTCCTTTTTGTATGACCCCTGGAAGTATCCATCTATTTGCTAGATGAGAGACTACTCAATTCATAAATAGTTTAATAAATCTAATTAGATCTTCAAATAAACTGGGTTAAATCCTGTTTTCTGTTTTTGTCTTTGTTGTTTTGCTTTTTAACTCAAATAGTCTATTGTCTCCTTTCTCCTATGGATGAAGAAACTTTATAACAAGAAATGCCACAGGGTGATCTGGTCATAAATTCCTAACTGAGCAGGTTGTGGTGGATAGTTAAACCCCAGGCATATAACTTTTTTTTTTTTTTTATGCCTTCAGCACCTGGTCTTCCTAGGTGGTCTCCTATTCAAGTACTAACCCGGCCCAACCCTGCTTAGCTTCCAAGATCAGATATCGGGCTTGTTCAGGATAGCATGGCCAGAGGCCATGGACCATATACTGTGGTTCTACTGGGGCACAAATGCAGGACCTTCTGCATGTAAAGCAGACATGCTAACTACTACACTATGGAACCACATCCCCAGGCATACAACTTTTTAGCACAAGTTTATCTTTGCCTTAAGCAAGCCTTGTCCTTTGTTTCTGTACATTGAGGTTAATTTACCTTTAAAATAAATTGTAATCACATTTAAGAAAGCAAGTAATCTTATTAACTATCCTATAATCCAATTTCTGTCTTCATTTCTCCCACTTTCATGTAATCTTTTTTACATTTCCTCCTTAATTCCAAATGAGTGAAAAAAACTACAAACTATCTCCTAAGAATATGAGATCTTGTTTCCCATAAGTGTCGTCAGTTTGGCTCAAATAAAATTTTATAAAAATTCTCCACAAGTTTGGACTTTTTTACTTGAAAGGTTATTTCATCTAGTTTTGTGCGAGTGCACTTCTATGATGTTCACTCAAGGACAAAATTGCCTAAGGACACATTTCTCCAAATACATTCCTGTCTTTAAGCAGGGTGTGACTGTATATATATATAAGGGAGTATTATTCAGCTATGAGAAGGAAGGAAATCCTGCCATTTGCAACAATATAGATGTACCTTGAGGGTATTATGTTAAGTGAATTAAGTCAGAGAAAGAAATATAAAGACTGTATGATATCACTTGTATGTGGAATCTAAAAAACTGTACAGATGAAAGAAGAGCATAGAATGGTAGTTATCAAAGGCTGGGAGTAGGAGAACTGGGGAAATGTTTAAAAATATAAACTTGCAACTAGCAGATAAATAGGTCCTAGAGAGCTAATGGACAGCATAGAGATTATAGTTATTGATGTTGTATTATAAACATCAAAATTGCTAGACCAGATCTTAATTGTGCAAAGGTGATAGAGATATTAACTAACACTATGATAATCATATTGCAATATATAAATGCATCTAAGCAACAGGATGTACATCTTAAACTTATACAGTTATACCTCAATAACACAAACAGAACAACAACAAAAAAACACTTCTATGCTCTTCTTTCTGTACTAGTACTACCATCTTCTTTTTGGGTTGTGTATTCCGAACTGCCTCAGGCTGCTCAATAGGCCTAGAATTAGTTCAAATGTGGCACAGCTTTTTCCTTGGTATCCTTAAATTTTCCCCTATCCTATATCCAAACTATTAAAATTAGTTGAGCATCTAAAATTAGTGATGAGTTTTAATAACTTCAAATTTACTGTTAACATGTTGCTATTAATTCTGCAATGGTTTGACAGAGTGGTTAAGAACACAGGCTCCAGGTCAAATTGTTTTGGTTTGAATTCTGACTCAGTCAGTTAATAGCAGTGAAATCTAGGGCAATCACTTATACTTGTTAAGCTTCAGTTCTCTCATCTTTGAAATGAGGGCAATAACACTTAATTCAAAGAATTTTTGAAGATTAAATGCAATAATCCATGAAAAGTATTCTGTAAGTCATAAGACTAATATGTAAGCATTTAACAATTTGTGAGCAATCATTGTCAATTATTTTTCAATACACAGCAATGACTAAAACACTGAGGGAGAGAAATTTTCTATATCCTAATAATGACTAAATCTATAGATAACTTTATGTCCCTAATGTATATGAATTTGTTAACCAGAGTCATTTTAAAATATTGCACTTTTACTCATACAAATCCAACACTGAACATTAGTCATTCAATTGACTTTTGGAATTGATATAATAAAAACAATTATATTTTCACATAGGTGAGAACTTTTTTTTATTTTTGCATTTTAATATCGATGCTTTGTTCATTCCTGTTTGTTCTAATTTTATAGTTTATTATATCTCTGCAATTTACATGAATATATAAAGTGAATCAATAGAAAATGGAAAAGCAAAACTGGCCATAATGGGATATTTACTATGTGTGAGTCACTGTATTAAGTCATTAGCCTTTTTTATTTCAATAATCTTCAAAATACCACCCAGGCTTATTGCTGTATCTCATGGTACAGGTGAGGAAAAGGAGACTCAGAACAGGTGAGTGGCTCACCCAGAGTCACAAATTAGCATCGTACTGCGTTGGATGACAAATATTTGCAATTTAAATAGTGACATAGCTGAGACTCGCAAAGATGCCTGGAGATATTTATAATATTTCCTGTTAATTGTGTGAAAATGATGATTTGAAAGGGATATATGTTTGAAAAATAATTGAACTTGGATTTTGCAATTAGTTTCAGAGTTCGACAATTGTTTTTTTCTTTAAAGGGTCAGATAGTAAATATTTTAAGCTTTGCATGCCATATATTTCTGCTCATATTCTTCATCAGTTTTTTGTTTTGTTTTGGTTTTAATGGCACTTCAGAAAAATTACTGTTAGCTGGTAGGCCATATAAAAAGAATTTGTTAGCAGGGTTTATCCCGTGAGTCATTGTATGCTGACTCAAAAATGGTTGTTAACTTTTTATTGCAATGTAAGTAATAATTACTTGAATGAATAGGCAGTACACGAGATAGCGTTAAAAAAAGGTATGAAATAATAAAGAATAAATTATATAATATTTTAGTATTGGATTAAAAGTGTATTCAAATATATACTATGTACATTGTTTTATATAAAGCAAATTTAAAAAAAAATGATTTGTTAACTGTGCTCTACAAAAGAGGCATTGTTCTTTGAGACATGTGAATTTGGGAAAAGTCACATATAGTCATAATTGATCCCACAATGCTAGAAAAATTTTGTCTTAGTTTTCTGTAGTGTTGTTTTTACTAAATGGTTTAAATTTAAGAATAATTACAAATTAGTGCTAAACAAAGTTTTAACTACAGTAGAGATGACATTGACAATGTTTCTTTTATGTTATCTCATGCCAATAAATAACAATTTAAGCAAAAATTTAATAAATTACTTACTGTATGTAAATTTTTTAAAAAGTCTACAGGCATCTAAAATATTTCTTAAAATAATGTTAATTTTCTCATTAAAATATGAACTATGTATAAAACAATAGACTTAGTATCAGACTAGCAGATCACTACTAGTTACTCTCATGATTATATCAATATAGTTATTACTTTTATTTATTCATAAATTCATCAAATAGTCACTGAGAAAATAACGCATATCAGATGCTGTGCCACGCACTGTGCTAGATGATGAATGATAGTGCATTAGGGTAGGAGAGATAAACACAGTGTATTGTATTATGAAAGAATTCAGAAATTGGTATAATGCTATTTATATTTCAGAAAAATGTGTGGGGTCAATGTATTGTTAATGCTGACACTGGCCAGATAAGAAGTCTTCAAATTAACTTATGCTTTAATGAGTTGCACTTTACAGTAAGAAAAATTTGAGCCAATGATTGGTATTAAATGAGTCTGCAGACATAGTATAATTTTTTACTGACTCTATCTAGGCAGTGAATAGAGGGTAAGTTAATAAAATGGTCTATTTTACTGGAGTGGCCATCTGTACTGATATCAGTACAATTTATTGAAACTGAGAACCCTGGAGAAAGATGTTTTGATGTTAAGTAAGTTCAGCTTTAAGTGTCTGTAGGCCATCCAATGAAGAGGCCAATGTTAGCAATGCTTTCCTTGCATGCTGCACATTTATATATTCACACTATTCCTTGAGTTTATTTATTCTCTTTAACTGGTATTTAGTACTCTTACTCAAGGCAGCATCTTCCACAAGATATGTGAAAATTTTCTTATCTTCATGCCATCTTCTTGCATGAAGATAAAATCTTATCTCCATCTCTCCCATAATCTCCCTCATAACCATTAAACTATTGTCCATATCCATGAGTTTCTTTTGTTTGTCTTGTTCATCTATTACTTTCAATTTTATATACGACATATGAGTAAAATCATATGATTCTCAACTTTTTCTGTCTGACTTACTTGGCTTACTATAATATTCTCGAGATCCATTCATGTTGTGACAAATGACAGTATTTCATTTTCTTCTTACAGCTCAGTAATATTCCATTGTATTATGTACCACATATTCTTTATCCAATCATCTACCAAGGGGACACTTTAGTTGTTTCCATGCCTTGGCGACCATGAATAATGTTGCTGTGAACATAGAGGTTCTCATATCTTTGTGGAGAAATGTTTTCAAGGTTTTTAGGTAAATATCCAAAGGGGAGATTACTGGATCATATGGTAAATCTATTTTTAGTTTTTTGAGAAAATTTCATACTGTTTTTTAAAGTGGCTGTACCAATTTACATTTCTACTAGCAGTGTATGAGGGTTATTTTTTCCCCACAACCTCTCCAACACTTATTACTTGTCTAGTTGATGGTAGTATTTCTAACAGGTGTGAGGTGGTATCTCACTGGAGTTTTGCTTTGCATTTCCATAATAGCTAGTGAAGTTGAGCATTTTTTCATATGTCTATTGGTCATTTGTATATCCTTTTGGGAATAGTGTCTGATCAGGTTTGTTGCCCATTTTTTTAAATTGTATTGTTTATTTTCTTTATTCCTCATATATTTAAAAAAATAGTTCCTTATTGGAGGTGTTGTTTACAAATATATTCTCCTATTCAGATGGTTGCCTCTTTGCCTTGTTTCTTTTGCTGTGCAGAAGCTTTTTAGTTTTATAGAACTATTAGTTTATTTCTAATAGTTTCTTAGTGGAGTCTTTAGGATTGTCTATATACAGAATCATTGCATCTGTGAAAAATGACAATTAGACTCTCCAATTTGGATGCCTTTTATTTCTTTCTCTTGCTTTATTGCTCTAGCTAGTACTTCCAATACCATATTTAATAACAGTGATGAAAGTGGACAGACTTTTCTTGTTCCTGATCTTTGAGGGAAGGTTTTTAGTTTTTGACCATTAAGTGTGATGTGAACTGAGCGTTTGTCACTTTGGATTCTTGTTATATGATATATTCTTTACTTGGAATACTTCCATAACATATTTTTTTACAAACTAATTAAAAACTCCTACATTATGTAGCTTAGAAATCTAGTTTAGGAGCTCATCTCATTCAATTTGAAAACCACATGATATCACTTATGTGTGGGCTAAAAACCTAAAAGCACCAAATAAACAGAGACTCATGAACATGGACAATAGACTAGGAGTTACCAGAGGGCAGGGTAAGAGTGGGAAGAGGGCAGATGAATAGGGTAAAAGGGCTCAAATATGTGGTGACATTAAAGAATCAAAGAAATAAAATAAAAATACAATTACTTCAGCAGGAATAGATATATTTCCATTTTACCTTTTAGAGATAATTGAGTAATTATCAACCTTGTTATATTAAATAATGACAACTAAAATGACTAATTTTTTTGAAATTATTTTTACTGGTATCCAAATTATATAGGTACATTTAGAGAAAGAAATCACTTGTAAACTTTTGTTTATTACAGTAATTTGAAAAGTAAAATAAAGTATGGTTGAAATAAAATAATTTTTAAACACAAAGTAAAATATGTTCTTTCTCATCATATAAATGAAGCAATGATACCTTTTAGTTTTAACATAGTTTCATTTATTTCTAATAATTTCCCACTTAACATTTTACCTATGTTTTTATTTACCTGTGTGTGTGTGTGTGTGTTTGTGTGTGTGTGTGTGTGTAGATCTTTTTGTACTGAGATATTAAGCCTTTGGCTATGTTATATATCATAAGAATATTCTTTGGTGTATAATTTATCTACTAATTCTTGTTCAGTCTGGTATACAGAAAATATTAACTGATTATGTAGTCTTTATGGTTTTTAAATTTCCTCATTACTTAATTGAGCTTTCACTGAATATAGTTACATTCTTTCAAATTTTTTCTTTTAATTTTATAGTTTAATAAAGCTTTATAAATACCATTTTATAAATAAAACTATAAAATATTAGAAAAATTAAGAAGAATATATATATTTTATTTTTTTGAAAACTGAAATATCAATGGAAAAGAATGGTTAATTCAGTTAATCATAATTGATGAAACTGGAAAGAAATCAAAGGTATACACAATAACGTATATGAAGCATACCTGAGCATATACCTTTAATTGTATAAGGGTAATTGATTTCATTATACTAGCATTATTTTTAGTCTAAATACATTGAGTTTTATTTTAAAAATCAATTGAAAAGTCTCAGAAATAAATTTCTTCTTTAAAAGTTATGAATCATTTTTACTAATTTCAAGAAACCATTTAGAAATTATAATTATAATTTCAGTAAATTTCTATATGTTTAAAATGATTTATATTTTTATGTAAAGTTTTCAAATACAGAAAAATTACATGCCTATACATATTATTCAGGGATCCTTAGTTATTTTTATTAATTTTATAGTTTTGTGTGAACAGGCCTTCTACATTGTCTGTATATTTTTAGCTATTTTATGTTTTTTCATTATTGTAAATGGAATTTCAAAATTATTTTTAATTGGTAGTTTTATTATAAGTTGGAATCCTTGTATTTTATAATGTATTTTTTTTCTCAGCATTGTCTATTAGGACACAAAACTGAGGTCAAAGACATAGCAATTATCTGACACCCTAAAGAGAGTGAATTTATTAAAAATATCTTAATTATCTCTGTTTTCCTAAACATCAGCATCTATCTAGAATTTGGTCAACTACTGACCAAAATAATAGGAATCTTTCTCTCTTCTAATTTTAATGATTGTGACTTTATTGTTTTATTAGTTATGGATTAATTTTGGCTGGAATAATTAATGTTATATTTAGGTTGTTTTATTTTATTTCTTGTTCAGTGAAATTAAAATTGAAATTAAGAATGATTACCAACTTTTTTGTGTGACTTTTAGCATCTTCCAGTATATTCTTCCAGTTTTAAGAATATATGTTGATATATTTCCTAAATTAAACCAGCCTTGCTCTGCTATAATGAATATTACTTGATCATAATGCATAGTCTAAATATATCTTTTTGAAAATAAATGCTATTTGATTGTTTTCTTTAGAATTATTATATCTAAAATTTTTTTGATCAATATATCATGTTTTTATTTTTTGCCACAAAATATGTCATGTTTTTATCTTTTGCCACAAAATATAATATTTAACATTGATTTTGACATCAACTTAAAAAGGAACTATCTTTTCCACCTCAAGAAAGAAAGAAATAGAGATTTAAATTATACAAAAACACTCTATGTTAAGCATAAAGATGTCTTGAGGTGAAACACTGAGTTAATCTATAGAAAGAAATAAATTTCATCTATGCTATAAGCTGATTTGTGCTCACTCCCAAATTCAGATATTGAAACACTAACATTCAGTATCCTATAGTGTAACTCTATTTGAAGATAGGGTCTTTAATAAGGTAATTAAATTGAAATAAGATCATTAAATGTGTCCTAACTAAAAATGGTCAGTGTGTTTATAAAAGAAAATTTGGACACAGATACATACACAGAGAAGACCATGTGAAGATGGAGGAAAAAGACAATCATCTACAAACCAAGGAGAAAGTCTTCAAAGGAAATGAATTCTAATAATATTTTGTCTCTGACTTCTAGCCTCCAGAATCATAAGAAAATAAATTAGTTATTTAAATCACCCAGTCAATGTTTTTTGTGTGTTTGTTGTGTTGTGTCAGTCTTTGTAAACTAATACAACATATTTTTTGATTAGGTATTATTTTTGATCTATTGACTATCTAAAATGCTTTATAATTGTCTACTAAGAATTTATATTTAGAACAGTTTTACATTTACAGCAAAAATTGAGAAAAAGTACACGAATGTTTCATATACCTTCTCCCCGCTCACAAATACATAGTCTCCTCCATTATCAACATACCTCAGCAGAATGGTACATTTGTTACAATTGATTAATCTATATTATTAACCCATCATAATCACTCAAAGTCTATCATTTACATTAAGATTCACTCTTTGTTTTGTACACTCTATGTTTTTAGCCAAATGTATAATGACATGTATCTATCATTATGGTATCATACAGAGCATTTTCACTACCCTAAAAATTCTCTATGCTCTTCTTATTCATCTCTTCCTTTCACACCAATACATGAAAACCAATAATTCTTTCATCATTTCTATAGTTTTTCTTTTTCTAGAATGTCCTTTAGTTGGAATCATATAATATATAGCTTTCTTAGATTGGCTTCTTTTACTTAATATACATGTATATTTTCTCCATGTCTTTTCCTGGTTTGATAGCTTGTTTCTTTTTTAGCACTGAATACAATATTTCATTGTATGATATACCTTGGTTTGTTTATTTACCTACTGAAAAAATCTTGGTTGTTTGCAAGTTTTGGCAATTATGAATAAAGCTGCTGTAAATGTCCATGTACAGGCATGTGTGTGGACATACATTTTTCAGCTCCTTTTAGTAAATACCAAGGGGCATGATTGCTGGATCATATGACAAAAGTATGTTTAGTTCTATATAAAAACACCAAACTATCTTCCAAAGTAGCTGGACCATTTTGCATTTCCACTAGCAAACAATGAGTTCTTGCTTCTTCACCTCCTCACCAGCATTTGCTGTTATCAGTGTTCTGGATTTTGTCGATTCTAATAGGTGTGTAGTATCTCACTATTATTTTAATTTGAATTACTCTAATGATACATGATGTGGAATATCTTTTCATATGCTTATTTGTCATCTGTATTTCTTCTTTGGTGAGGTGTCCATTAAGATTTTGATCCATTTTTTAATCAGGTTGTTCAGTTTCTTTCTTTATTTTTAACTCAAAAAAAATTAAGTTTATTGGGGTAACATTGGTTAATGCAATTATATAATTTCCAGGTATACATTATAATTTGACATCTGTATATTCTATTGTGTGTTTATCACCAAAGTTCAGTTTCCTTCAGCTACCATATATTTGATCGCCTTTACCCACATCTTCCCATACCCCCCTACATTTGACCCCCTTTACTGTGTCTACCTCCTCCCTCCTCCCCCTAGTAACCACTAGTATTCTTTATATATTTTAAATAATAGTTATTTATCAGACATGTCTTTTGCTAATATTTTCTCCCAGTCTGGTAACCACTAGTATTCTTTATATATTTTAAATAATAGTTATTTATCAGACATGTCTTTTGCTAATATTTTCTCCCAGTCTGTATCTGGTCTTCTCATTTTTGAAATTGTCTTTCACAGAGCAGATTGATTGATTGATTGATTGGTTGATTGATTGATTTTAAGGAAGTCCAGCTTATAAAATATTTTTATAGATCATGCCTTTAGTGTTGTACTTAAAAAGTCGCTACTATACCAAAGGTCATCTAAGTTTTCTCTTATATTATCTTCCAAAAGTTTTATAGTCTTAAGTTTTACATTTAGAGTTGTGATTTGTTTGAGTTAATTTTTGTGAAGGGTGTAAAATTCATATCTAGATTTATTATTTATTTGCATGTGGTCATCTAGTTGTTCCAGCACTATTTGTTGAAAAGACTGATTTTGCTTTATTGTATCACTTTTGCTCTTTTATCAAAAATCAGTTATGTAGATCTATTCTGTTTCATTGATCTGTATATCTATATTTTCATCAAATCATATTGTCTTGATTACTGTAACTTCATAGTAAGTCTGGAAGTCAGGGAGTGTCTGTCTTCTAACTTTGTTATTCTCCTTCAACACCATGTTGGCTATTCTAGCTGTTTTTCCTTTCTGTATAAACTTTGGAATAAGTTTGTTGATATTCATTATAACATATTTTTTAAATGATATCTCCTAGAAGTGTTTTGTTTAATGTTCTTTGAAGGCAATATTTTATATACAAATTTGGTTATTTTAATGTTTTGTTTTTAAGTCTTGAGACATTTTGTCCAAATAAAAATATCCTGAAAATTATACCCCACACATAGGCCATGATAATTTATCTCACCTCTATCATTCTGAGTCCCAACTTGCCTATACTCAAGAGTGGAAATAAATTTAGTCTTAAAAATTAAATAATTTTAATGTCCTCACCTCATATATCTTTTAGAGAAGAATAGCAAAAAGGTGATCCTATTTGTACAGGATTTCTGCTACTTCTGTATCACTTTCTACTTTTTCATTAAAAAAGACACCCACCCATTTTTTCTCTCTCAAAAAGCCTCTGCCTGGTAAATTAACTTGCTCCAATTACCTTGTAAGTAGCCATTCTTCTTAACATCTTCTCCATACTACTAAGACAACAGCTTTTCATTTATTAAACTAGTAATTTAAAAAAAAATTATGATGTGGAGGATATGAAAACTCAAGCAAGAATACTTGGCTTCTAGAGTTGGCTTTCTTTTTTTTCTTTTTTCTTCCTTTTTTTTTTTTTTATCACAGCTTCTCATGAATTTGATCCTTTAACAAAAAAAAAAAAGTCAAATTAGCTTATTGAACCAGTGCCTATAATTTGCTTTCTTAGAGAAGCAGTAGATAATCAGAGTTTTGAAATATATGGCTTATACCTTGAAAACTATAATAGCAATTCAGGAAAGATGTGTATATCTAATTCGAAAGATAAGAAATACAAGCTTATATAGTTGCTTACATTTTCTTTATAGAATGTAGGGCAGAAACCTTGTCTTTTTCATCTTGTCTTCTTAACTAAGTCTAACGCAGTGCTTGCACATTGTAATTGCCCAATAAATATTTGCAGAATTAAATTGAAAATTTTATCACTTTAAAAGTCTCTTCTTGACACATTCTTGCCAGTGGTGAGTTTAATAAACTGAACATTACCTAGAATGTAAATGTTGAAATTAGCATTTCAAGCTTAAATTAATTTGACATATTCAAATACTCCTTTTATAATTGCGATAACATCATAACTTTTTTTATAAGCAATTTATCTTATGACTTTTATAAAAGAACATATTTATCATCTAAATGCTACTGAATAAGGAACATCCTGGTTTGACATCAAACTGGTTCACAGAATGATTGAGCAGTTGTTAGAAATCTGTCAAGCCAAATAAAATAAATACATTCTTTAACAACAAAAAAAAAAACACTTAGAATGCTAATGAATCTATGCTTTTAATTTGGAGTATTGAGAATTCAACCTGTTCTTCAAAAGCTGCTTGAAGCATATATGATGATTTGGTTGTTCAGATATAAGTAGATGATAGCAGTGGTAATAACTTAGCAAAGTGTATGACTCTCTGCATTGAATTGTGTTTTTATATATTGTAAATAATTTTTAGAATTTGATCTGGCATATGTAAATTAGGTTTAAAGTCATATTTATCAATCAAAAATAGATAAGCAAAATAAGCATTTGAATGTGATTATTTTGAATTTCTATATTATTATATTTTTAACTAAGGAAAGAAACTGTCATACCTTATTTATCTGCTCTGGTAAGTTAAGCAATGCAGTCTAGAAAAATCACATTAATTTTTACTTATTGAATCAATGATTCTCAAATAATGGGGGGGGGGCGCTTATCAAAGATCCACTCATCAAAATCACTTGAAATAACTTTTTTCCTTGAAATTAATATAGATTACTCTGATCTATCTTTCACTTCCTCAAGCAGAAAAAAAAAAAAAAACACTAATCTTTGCAAACTGAAACTGTTCTCTTGAAATCCATCTGAATCTAAGAGAGCTTATTTCTCTGGGGCTTCTTGCTCTTTCATGTCCATTTCTTTCTCCTTTGTCTCTCAACTAGTTTCCTCTATTTAGGTATTTTACTTTTGGTCCAATACAGCTCATCCCCATTTCTTCATTATGACTTATCTGTTTCATCCAGAGCTCATTACTGATAATACTGCTTTCTGTGTTGCTTATTTTAAATTCTCAACAGACAGAATTTGATTATTTGTTTTATATGTCATAGGTCATTGTAATGCCTAAAGATTGTTTGCCAGGTTAGTTCTAATCATCTGTGTCTGGAGAGAATTCATGTGGTACATAGGACTACCTCTCAAAGTGTCTTTAGGTAGGGCACATGTCACAGACTGCATCTATTATAATCCAAGTGTGTTATGTTTAATTACTAAATGTTTTCTTAGTGCCTACTACATGTAATACGCTCTGCTGAGTAAAGAAGTATAATATAAAAAGGTTTCTACTGTGAGAAGATTATAGTAAACTAGGAGAACTAACTGCAACCATAAAAACAGAGATAGTTATAGAAAATATATGTCAATATATATGTTAGACTTATGTATAATTTGATGACTAAATGAAATTTAGAATTTCAAAAGCAAAAAAAGATATTGTGGACAGTTCGGAGTCAGAGATCTATTGAAGGGACTTGATTCAAGCTGAAACTTTATTAATAAGAACCAGTTAGATTTGTTTCAGAGTGATTTATGGAGCACAGGTTCGGACCATAGTCTTTAAAATGTACCCTTTTTTATATATATAGAACTTTCACTTGCATGTTTCATATAAAAAAAAATATATCAGGAATTGTTCAAGAAATTTAAATTTAATTTTACACTTATATTTATTTTTCTATCGACATCATTAACTCCTTAATAAGAAATCAATTCTAGGCTTCTTATTAGTTCCCAGTGTAACCAGCATAGTCCCATATATCACGTTTGTATATAGTAAATATTTGAGTATTTTCTCATTTTCTCAATTTATCACAGATACAAGTAATTTTTTTTAAATAAATAAAACTTAAAAAGTAAACTTTTCACTTTTCAGACTTATTTCTCCTACCTAACTCATGTATAACACTAATTTAAAAGTTCAATCACTTATAATGAATCTAACATTCCATAAGAAATAAGCCTACTAGTTTCATATATCAACATATTTGAATTCAATAGTATTTCATTTCTTGCCCCCTCAGCAACAATTATTGTATAAGCTCTCAACAAAGTATAATTACTCAAATTTTAAATGTAAAAAAATTTTCTCAAATATAAGATAAACAATTTTGTGATATTCAATGATGTCATATTTAAAAGATAAAAAGTAACAACATGCATATTTTCTTGCCTGAGAAAAGCCTTTTATGTGTTATCAATTTTAAAAATTCAGTTTGATTAATACATTCATCTCCATCCTACAATTTTAAAGGGACATAAAGTATATGTAGATGCTTTTGTTGCTTGTTCAATGTTGCCAATTTAGTGATATCATTGTTTATTTAGCTTTAAAAAATTACTTTTTTTTAGAATAAATTTTTAAATATAAAATGCCGATGTCACTATATCGCAAAAAAAAAGAAAAAGAAGAAAGAAAGAAAGAAAGAAAGAAAGAAAGAAAGAAAGAAAGAAAGAAAGAAAGAAAGAAAGAAAGAAAGAAAAAGAAAGAAAGGAAGGAAGGAAGGAAGGAAGGAAGGAAGGAAGGAAGGAAGGAAGGAAGGAAGGAAGGAAGGAAGCACACCAGATCTGGGAAGCAGTACAAAGTACTTCAAAGTGACGTTTATGCCTAACTTTTTACCTGAAGCCATCAGTTTCTGGAGAAAAAAAATATTTTTGAAGATAATTCAGGCACATTATGAAATAATTAAGTTCTTATGTTTACAGATGAATATGCCACTGCAGTTTTATCACCACCAAAAAAAAGAAAAAAAATCATTCTACTATTGCCTGAATGAGTGGGTAACTGTGATCCAGGGACACTGCTGGGAAATCTGCAAATTCTTACAGAGCATCCTACCCTTCTTTCTTGTGGCTGAGAGCACACCAACAAAGATAGAAAAAATCATGGCAAGCAGATTTATAATCAAAAGTGTTGATTTCGAGTCAGTTTGTAAATTAATTGGAAAGGTTAAGAAATAAAATTATGGGGTAGAGGTTAATCATCCTTAAATTAAATCCAGTATATAGTAAGGTCCAGTTGACTGTAATCACTGACAATCACTATTTAATTTGATTATAATTTTTAAATCATTAAAAATGATACAGATTTCAAATTACAAAATAGAAATTATAGAAAAATAGAGTTAATTTAATCTCTCTCTAAATGTATATGACTTTATTAAGTTCAATTGCATTCACATTATATCAAGTAACTTATAACTCAAGTCTATTCAGTTCTTTTTTTTACCCCCATTAAATTACATTTTCTTTGGTAGAGATATTTTCCTTTATTTCATAAATCAAACCTTGACTATATAAATCCTCTTAGCAAAATTTTCTTTTTTAAGATCCTGCTGTTGCTTAGGAATCTAGAACCTGTCAACAACTATATCATATTTGTGAGGTTTTTTTTGTGTGTGTGATACTATCTCCCCACCTGCAAGCTCTTTTTAGCCTTTTACTTCTCTAGTGAAATGGAAATGCTTGGTGACTCTTGACTTCCAGGTAAGATTAGGAATGTCTTTCGACATCAGTTTGTAATTGCATACTGGCAACTAAAAACCAATAAAAGTCAAGTCATGCCTTAAGGATTTACTAAGTGAAGGGAGCACTTATGAAAATACTGTGAAAAATATATTTCCCAACCTTGCCACTAAAAGTGAATGCCCCTTGATAAACACTGTTTTGGCAAATATCATGTCTTGGAACATTGCTGAACAAAGACTAATTAATTATATTTACATAGTACAGGCCTCCCCAGTGTGGCACAATCAACTTCACAGTTCCAGCTTGCAGGGCAGAAATTAACTTGAGCAAAACATCAGCCATATATGGTTGGCACCAAGATTCTGTGGCCAAAGGAAATCAGTAGCATTTTACATAAGCAAACTATAGTTAAGAATCTGAATCAGGGTTGAGATGGTAATAATAAAAGATTGTGACCTGGAATACAAAGGCAAGGCTACAAACAGAAAGAGGCAAAGTTAGGAGCTAGAAAAATGAGAATTAGACTGACTATTGTATCATAAACAAGTAAAGGAAAGTATTTCAGAATGAAGAACTTTAAAGAAAGCTGTGGTGCCTGGTGAATTGGCCCGGGGTGATGTTGGCAGCCTAAAACAAACATGTAGAATATCCAGCTGAAGGAGTGCTAAAAACTGGAAGGAGAGCCATAAGTGGATGAGATGTTTAAAAAAAAAATTCCAGTTTCAACAGCTTGTGGGATCACAACAATAAAGAAATAAAAGCAGAGAAAAATTCCTGAGATAAGTAAGATTCTTTATACTGGAACACCAAAGGTATATTAAATGAAGGATCATATACTACAATAAAAAATAGCACCTGGTCATTAAAAAGCAGAATAATTCATCAAGGGACTGAATTTCAATTTGGTGACAACATGGTCCTCCAAAACATGATGAAAGAAAGAAAAGTAAGGTGAAGTAATATAACTCAATTCAACAGTAAATACACTATATTTTACAATTTATTGTAAAATAGAAACTATTTTAACCATATGGGGTGGTGGTCAGGGGTCAAAAGTTCCTTCCTACTCTCTATTGAAGCCCCGTATCAGTGAGCCTGTTCCTCTAATGTACATATCACCAAAGGTACAGCCCACTCATGACAGACAAATATAGACAAAAAACTCCTGCAGCTATTTAAATCAATAGATATGTTTTTATTTTTAGATATGAAAGGACACCCATAAATAGTGGAGAAATCCAAAACATAAGGTAAGATCAAGATGAAGCAATAAAATAGTTGAATTTGATATCCATAATACAAGTTCAAGATGCTATAAAAAAGCAATTAGAAATTCTTTCCATAAAAAAGAACATGGAGTGCTCTAAAATCAGTTTGATAAAAAGATTAGCATGGCTCCTGTGCAAGGATGACACATAAATTCAAGAAAAAAAAAGAGCATGAAAATTTTTAAAAATTATAATATTTATTAAGATAAATAACCCATGAATGAGCTAACTAATAAGATAGAATAAAGGTGAAAAATAAATGTAAATCTTGCAATTATTTTATTGGTTTATTTCTCTTTCTCAAATATTTAGTGTGGGGATACCTTTTTACATGTTTATTGACCATTTATTTACATTTTTTTTTGCCTAGGTAAAAATAATTTGCTCAATTTTTTTTTATAATTGTGTTTATCATTTTATTTTTTTAGTGATAATTTGTATCATAGTGATACCAATTTTTTTCAGAAAAGTGACAAATATACATACCCACTCTATCATGTACCTTTAAAAATATTTTAATATATATTTTTATCAGTATTACTTACTCTTTGAAGTAAACTTGCATTCATATAAAATGTTCAAACTAATTTTAAGTTGAACAATTTTTTTCTATATACACCATCTAATAAATTCAGAAGTAATTCTATTTGGTAGATTAGTCGTGTATTTAGGAATAGATAAAAAGGAAAGTGTACACATTTATCTTTTGTTTAGTGAATTCCCAATAAACCTCAGGTGTTTATAGTATCTTGACTTCACAAAGAGAAAAACATATTTCATCCAAAAATCAAATTTTTACATAAAAAAGTGCTTTTAAGAAGGAAAAGTCAGTTGTGTATCAAATTAAGTATGCACTCTTGTTATTCTAGTCTTTATTTCTAGTAGTAAAGTTAGAAGGAAATAAAGCTCTATTAATAACACACATTTTGTCATGTGTAAGAGGGTTAAGATAACTGAATATATCCAGTTTTTAAAGAATCTCATCATTCTGTTGTTTCTATTTTAAAGTGATATTTCACCACAAATGACGTGTTATAAATTACAACAGAACATTTAGAAACAGATTTGGGCTAACTGCTTTCAAATAAAAAGTTAGCCAAATAAAAATTGAATGCTTGATAGGTTTAAAATAATGAATTTTTAAATAAAATATATTTTGATATGTGTATTCTAAAGCATTGATTTTCTAGATGTAGTTCATAGACTAACAGTATCAGCACTACCTGAGATCTTTTTAGAAATGCAAATTCTTGGGCAACACTTCAGGTGCACTGAATCGAAAACTAGAGGTGGGGGTCATTGAGTCTATATTTTAACAAGTCCTCCAGGAGATTCTCACACAGTTTAATTTTTGCAAACCACCGCTGTACACCACTTAGTAGTTTTCAATTTATCTGGCACTCCAAAATTGTGTGTGTGTGTGTGTGTGTGTGTGTGTGTGTGTGTGTGTGTTATACACAAAATTATTTTAATGCCTTTTAATATAGTCTAATGTTTTTAAATCAGATGTATCTTTATTAATGTATACTACCATGAGAATAGTATCTGACATATATTGGACACCTAATTGTTAAATTTAAAGAATGAACAAGATTGATACATAAAATTGCTCACTGATCCTCTCCACTATGTAAAAGATATTTCAAAATTTACATGCTCAAAATAGAATTATTTATTCCTGATGTCATGTGGGTGCTTGTGTTAATTTCTCATCTTAGTAAATGGCACCAACGATCTAACTAGTTGCTCAAGTCAAAATCCCAGGCCAGAATCACGGCTATGATGGAGTGGCTTTTACCATTACAATTTTATGACAGGAAAAACTACATAAGTTAGATAATGAAAAAAAAAAAAAGAGTCTGTTAAAGTAAATAGATAGCATCTGAAAAAACAATATTTGTGTGCCAATATTCTAGGAAATAATTCTGGACAGTTAACTGAAGGGAGATCCAACATGCTGTAAAATGCTTTTCCAAGTTTTAAATTTTGTGAGCTGGAGCCTATGAAACCAGTCAGAGGGGATCCCTTAAAAGCCAGCATAGGCAGAAGAATTTTTAATTATGTCACAAATCTGACCAGAAAAAATTTGAAGTTAACACCTACAAAAACACCATAAATTTGAGGGTTAAAATTTTAGAACAAGACTACTGAAGAGAGTTTGACAATCTGTGCCAGTTTTTCACTCAAAACATTTGAGATTTTTAAACTGTAATATAAAAGAGACAAAAAGCCAAGAAAATAAAAAGTGGTTTATAAACTCAGTAGAACTCTCAGTCTAAAATAATTGGGGTGGGGGAGAATAATAGATTAAAGTCAGCCAAGAAGGAGGATTTCTAGTGAACATGTTAAGCTTCCAGAATAGAGGCCTGCAAGGGTGTGTCTTGGGGATAGAGACTGAATAGAGATAGACCAAATATCATATCTATACATAGTTTGTAACCTAAAGAAACTAATCTTTTACTTATTGAGATTATTGTTATCACCTTAAGTACACTAGCAAAGTAAGGTATGCATATTATAAAGAATACTATTAATGACTAAAAATAATCAACTGAAAATATTAAATTATATTTCACTTTGATTGCTTTGCTAGATTTTATATTATTTTATAAGTAATATAATTTTTTAGTTGGCATTTTTTCTTCCAAAAGTAAAAGAGAAGATATTTGTTCTGAGTAGAATGATTTAAGGCACTAGAAAACAAGTGCATTGTCAAGATGATAAAATACAGAGCACTGTAGTTGAATCTGGCCTATATCAGTCTCTGGTTATGAAATAGACTGTCTTTTCTTTTCCTGTTATTTGTTGTATTAATGTGAAATAAGTTCTTTAAAATTGAAAGTGAACAGTTCATATAATTGAGAAATGAAAACATCTGTACTTTCAATTTATAAATTTCATTTATCATTTGATTAATCAAGCTTTAAAATTTTTTGATTATGCTTATTCATTTGCAAGAAGAAAATTAAATATATCAGTTCCATCTTTTTACACTGGAGCATTTTAACTCTCTCTCTTTCTCTCTCTCTCTCTCTCGCTCTCTTTTGTTGTTGTTGTTGTTGTAGAAATTCTTCCAAAAAGCAGAGAGTACATTTCACTTCCTTCCTCAGCTGAAGACACAGCACATAATATAATTGTTTTCTTAATGACTCATCACCACCATTATGTACCTCCATTCTTGTTCTGTGCTAGAACACAGGGCACATTTCTGCATATGCTTGGGAGTTTCTGTATTCCTCAATGTCAGCTTGCCAGCTATAATGTCTTGCTGCTGTCAGAATGCTTTTTAATCAACACTCTTCACTACCTCCTCCCACACCTAGTTTATTGCTTCTAATCTAACTGCAATTTCTAACCTATAATAAATTAGAAAAATAGGGAACCTATTGTTTAAATTTGGCTTTATTTAGAAAGCAAATAGAACTCAGAAAGGGGGGCCTGCCTTAATTTCAGAGATTCTGTGGTTCCTTTTGCATTGTTCAGGTGTTTTATACACTTTTATATGTTTCACCATCTCCCAGAAGGGTTAGAATATCAAAATTCTAATTTGGAGTCATAAGATGGTTTAAAACACTTTTTTAAAAAAACTCAATGTGTATGCAAGTATACCACACAAATATATGTAAAAATAATTTGTATTTGTTATTTTGATAGTTATTATAAAGTGATCGATTTTGCATGCAATCTACTAGTAAATCAGTATAATTTCATTCATCGCATTCCCTGGAATTTAAAGTAAATAAAATACTTCTTGGGCATAATGTATTTATCCTGTAATTTAAGTTATCTTCTGGATTAGTAAATCTTCTATCATGAACCTACCCTTAAAAGCAAATGTACTTTAAGAACAACCAATGGAATAAGTCTTCCTGAGAAACTCCCATACTAAATACATGTAATCCATGAGATTCTTCAAAAATATCTATTTTGTCTTTAAAAAAATTAACTTTTACTGCAAAATCGAATTAAAAGGTAAAATTTAATTTTCTGTAAATATTCAAATATTAAGAAATAACTAACAAAAATGAAAGTTTTCTGTTCCATATTGAAGAGAAAAATCACTCTTAATAATATTTTAATGTCTGCTTTCTACATGTTAATCCTAAACAGAATGCTTCTAACTATAATTATAATTTCTCATTTATTTGTATTCATTGCATACAGAAGGAAGAGAAAAAACGTTAAAGAAAAAAATCACTATGTTCTATTAAATAAAATGTTAAAAATCTACTTGTCCCTATTCATTTAAAAGGCATGGAATTTTTTCATTTAATTAAAGGAGCAAAGCCTTTGAGCAGGACTGTGTCATTTATCACATTAGATGTTTAGGCTAGTCTTTGTATTAGACCATGATCTCTCTCTTCAGGCCTATAAAATAAGATTTAAATAAAGGATTAAAAAATTCACTTATGAATGTATTATCCAGATGCAAGACTTGATCATCTACCCTATATAATTAAGGTAAGTTAATGACTAGGAACTTAGTTTAGAGAAAGCAATTGGGGAGAATGGGATAGAGCTTACAAATAATCAGGGTTCTTTTCACATCAACTTCACGGCCACTCTCTAAATTAAAGTTTGTGACATATTTTTGTCTCAGCCATGCTACCCTGAACAAGTTCCATCCCATCTGATCTTGGAAGCTAAGCAGGGTTGTGCCTGGTTAGTACTTGGATAGAAGACTACCTAGAAAGACCAGATGCTGTAGATATAAAAATTAAAAATAAAATAAAATAAATAAGGAATTGTAAGCTGACAAGGTCCTTGCAATCTGTGAGGCCAACCTAGGGTTGCCTCGTCTAAGAAATAAAAAAATAAAAATAATTAAGTTTGTGACTTTTTTTAAATTTATTTTTATTATGGTGACATTGGTTAATGAAGTACAGTAAGTATTAGGTGTACAATTCAACCATCAGGCATATATATTGCATTGTATTTTCACTGCCCACAGTTAGATTTCTTGATGTCACCACACATTTGACCCCTTTTGTGCCATCTACCTCCCTGTGATCTTTTTTTATGCAGGTAAAAGACAGCATTTGAAGTAAGTATCTGAATATATAAAAACTCTGGAAATTTATAAGTTAACAAAATTAAAAATGGTCAAAAGACATGGATACATAAAAAGCATTCAACACCATTAGCCTTTAGGGAAAAGCAAATTAAAACCACAATAAGGTATCACTACTCATGTATTAGGATGATAAATTTTTTTAAAAAATAGTGATGACATTTGTCAAATGCAAGAATTCAGAAAACGCGGATCACTCACAAATTACTGTCAGAAATGTAAAATGGCACGGCTTCTGGGGAAAAATGTATGGCAGTTTCTAACACAACAGACAAAGCATGGGCTTACCCTTTAACGCAACAATTGTAGTCTTGAACATTTATCTCAGAGAAATAAAAACTTACAACCACACAAAAACCTGTATAAGAATGTTTAGAGCAGCTTTGTTCTCAATAATCAAAAAGTGGAAACAACCTAAATGTATTTTAATGGGAAAATAGTTAAACAAATTATTGTTCATCCATGTCATAAAATACTGATCAACAATAAAAACAAATGAAGTACTGATACACATAACAACTTGGATCGATCTCAAGGGAATTACAATGAGTGAAATAAGCCAATCTCAGAAGGTTACATTTATATAACATTCATGAAATGACAAAATTATAAAAATGGAGAAGAGATTAGTAGTGCCAAAAGATTAGGAATGTGGGGAGGAAAGTAGGGTTCTGTGGCTATCAAAGATTAGCATGAGGCATCTTTATGATCAAGCTATTCTATATCTTAACTGTGTTGTTGGTGGTATAAATCTGCACATGTAATAAACTTGCATAGAACTAAATATATACATACACATATGGAAGTGCATGTAGAACTGATGAAATCTTAATACAGTGGTGAATTATGTCAATGTCAGTTTTCTGGAAGTGATATTATATTATTCAGTTCCATAAGATGTTACCATTGGGAAAATTGAGAAAAGAGTTTATTCAATTTCTTTACTTTTTCTTTGAGAAAATTGTAGATTCACATTAAAAGTCTATAATTTTCTCAAAGAAAAAGTAAAGAAAAAATGTAAAATTTTGTGACAGAATTCTAGGTAGTATATACCAATTGACCAGAGTTGATGCTAAAGATAAACCTTCTTTGCCATCATTGATTTGGCGGGGAGAAAAATCAAACAAGGATAAGCAAATAAATTGAAAATTAGTATGTGTGATGCTGATGGTACAGGTTTTGACACTGAACAAAGCTATGTTTAAAAAATGACTGACAAATTTTTTTACTGGGCAACAGTGGTGAATTCACCTAAGCGCTTTAAGACTAAGATTCTTCCATTGTAAAATGTATAAAATAAAAATACCAATGCCTATAGCATTGTGTTGCTATGTATACCGTACAAAATCTATAAAATAAAACATATATATATATGTAAATGTATATATACATACATAAATAATTTTAATAATAATTATTTATATTATTTCTACCAGAGCCACCTGGTATCAAAGTGATATAGTGGTGGTATGTATGACTTAACCACTAACAGGCAATTTTACGTAAAAATACTCAGTTACAGAGAGGACTCAAAGCTGAGTAGGTGGAAGGAGGAACCTAGTAACTAAGGTAATAGAATAGGAAAGAGCACTATTAAGCAACAGATTAGTAGACTAGAAAAAATAATCAAATATCATTATAGGAATACTAAAACCATAGCATGTATATTTGCCATGCCAAACCACTGAGATATATATTTATTGTTCTTATTCTACATGTACAAAACTGGTGTCCAAGGGTTGGCTCAGGCTGTTATTACAGCTATTGATGTCCTTGTACCAATAAATGCAGATAAAATTTATATAGCACTTTAAATCAAAGAATAAAAATAACATCTTTTTTATGTATAAGAATGCAATATGATACAGATTATAAATGAAGGACACATATGTAGTAACCTTGTTAAAATAGGGATTTATAGCTATTTACTACATATATATCTTCATTAGAAAACTATTTGCTATAATTTCTTAGATAAAATATTTTTAAACTATAAATATGATGGATTTGCATAAATAATTTTAAGTGTTTCCAACTGGCTGCTTAAGTTAGAGAATCCACTGAGGGAATTGAAAATTTATTACAAGTTTTCTGATTTCAACTACCATATGGTTCATGAGGGACCAAATATAGGCAGAATAGACACCTGATTGGTAGCACACACATTTCAAGCAAGTATGAAGTTGGTGAGGTGTCAAGACATATGCACTGAATTGATGCGTCTGGGACTCCGACCTCCTATTGTTATCACCAGACTTTTACCAGACCTACAGTTTTCCTAGTTCTGGCTTTCCAAGGAATCTAGCAATACTATCTAGTTCCTTACAAAATTTAATAATTATCCCTACAAGAAGAACTTTTAATTCAAATCCTCCTTAATTAAATGGTTGTTTTATCTACTTATTCATGTATTTATTAATTTATTATTTTTCTTTTGATTTTTTTAATGTTTTTATTAGTTTCAAATATACAGTACATTGGTTAGACATTTATGAAGCTTATGAAACGACCTCCCTGATTACTCTATTTTCCCTCTGGTTCTACACATAGCCATTATATTACTGCTGACTCCACTCCCTATGCCATGTTCTCCAGCCCCATGACCTTCTACCAACTACTAATTTGTACTTCCTTAATTTTTAATATTAATTCAGACTAATGCTACATTTGCCTTAAACACCACTAAGAAATAGTATGACAGACTTTATTTAGAATGAAATAATTAAATAGGATAACAGAATATTTTATTTTCTTCTTTATCTCCTATTCCAAGGATAGGACATTATTACAGAAAGCTTCCTTGTGTTTATATATTTTCTCATGAAAAATATGCAAATTAGATGATATGTTCTGTCCTCCAAAATGATCCTAAAAGCCTCACCATAACTTGTTTTTCAATCACAGTTTCAAGGAAACTATAATATATAATTTAGAGTTTGATATAATGTCTCTCAGATAATAACACTGTCCACAAAATTCTGAAAAATTCTCTTTACTAAAACTTTTGAGAAATAAAAATTCAGTTGCTGGTCAAGTCCTGTCTCTGGCAAACTACAGGGATTCTGGCAAAAGTAAATATTAGCTACTGATATGCTTTATTAGATAACCTTCGAGATCTCTCTTTTCTTCGTGTTCAACAAATTCCCTAGCCCTGGTCTATATCTCCAATGTTTGACATAGGACCAAGGACACTTTAACTTTTTCAGTTTGGTCAGCAAGAGATATCTATAATGTGTTGCTTTTCCTATCCACATTTACGAGCCCAGAACTACTCAAATTTTAATGATCATGTGAAACACCAGGGATCTTGTGAAAACTCAGATACTTATTCACTAGGTCTGGGATGAAACCCATGATTCTGAATTTCTCATATCCCTTGATGATGTTAATGATCCTGGTCCACAGACCACATTTTTAGTTGCAATATTGAAGACACTATACCCTGAACAGTGTTATTCTTGCCTGACTGAGGGAAATTAAGCACTCTACTATGGAGAAAATATTTTAAATAATGAGCATTTAGGTTTTTCTCTCCTTATTTTTCACTCTTTATAAGAATGAGTAGGTGCTTTTTAAAGCCATTTTTCCTAACGATAGGTCATGTGTTATTGAAATATTTCATATGAAAACACTTTCATGAATTAAGAAACCATGTATACTTAGTGATTAAAATTTTAAAAATTGCTATGAAAATTTGTTACTGAAATATAATATTTTTCAGCTTTATTGAGGTAAAATTGACAAATAAAATTGTAAGATATTTAAAGTGTACATCACAATAATTTAAGTGTATATTGTGAAAGGATTCCTCCCATCTAGTTTTTTAGCACGTCCATCACCTCATGAATTTATATGTTGTGTATGTGTGAGAACATTTACGTTCTACTCTCTTAGCATATTTCAATCACACAATAGCGTTATCAACTATAGTTACCATTTTATACATAAGTACTCAGAACTTACTTATCCTATAGCTGAAAGTTACAATGCTGTTTTCTCTTTTTTCTTAGGAAATAATATTCCATTCACTTAGTTGTGTTATAAGTATAATATTTTTAATTAGATGCAATATATTCATAAAAACAAAACAAAACAAAACAAAAAATAAAACACCCTATTGTGTTTTATTGCCACCTCAAAGCATTCAAGAAGGGTGTCAGGAGATGTTACTTAGCCATATACTCTGAGTGCTAACCTTTGGGCTGCATTTCTAAAGTGACAGCAATAAAACCTAGCACAAGACGATTATTCTTTCCTTGGGTGTTGCCTCAGAACTGCATATCTTCCAGGAAGCTGAGAATATCTTCACATTTCCTGTCAGAAAGTACAATTTTAAGTGCTGTTTTAGAAAAGAAAAGAAAGAAAAAATACAGTAGAGCTATTGCATTCTTTTACTTTTAAAAAAATTTTAACAATCGGGGGCTCAAATTTATATCAGATATTGTGAAATTTATATCTGTTTTCTTTTTAAAGCAGAGCAAAAGAGTTTTCTTCACCTGCTATTTGTTTTGAAATTCAAAAGCCATTGTTTTCCATAGGACTCATTGAATTTCTCTCTTTATGCATTACATTTCACTTTTACAGATTGATATTTTGCTTTTCCAAATTGTCAGTTTTTACCATTTTATAGATCCTAGCCATTTCAATCTATCAATTTGTTACTCTTGAAAGTTTTCTGAGCATAAGAATGACCCAATGATGGTCTAATTGGGGCTTTAAACTTTAGAAAAAAAATTTAAAGACATAATAAAAAATATGACTGGATACATTCTACAAGAATCTTTTCAAATATTATCTCATTAATTACTGACTGGCTGAATGTGTAACATTAAATATAACAGAAATATCCTGATAAATATTCCTTAACTTAGAATTAAATATCACATATTCTGAACATTTATTATATTTTTGTGTGTGTGTGACACAAAAGCTGTTATGGTAAATTTAAGAGATGTTAAGAGATGTTATGGTAAATTTTATTTCAAAAAACAAAGTGAAACAAGCCAGTGCGGTCTCCAAATCTGTCTAAATTACTCTCACTTAGTTTCTACTTTAGAAGAACACATCCAAATATTCAGTGTCAGTTAACAGTTATTAAACTTTTATGCTGCACAGTGAACTTTCTCAGGCATTTCGAACTATAGAAGAGGGGATACGAGACTTACTAAGCTATTAGATAAAACAAGCTATAAAATGCCAAAGAGAAACAGATTATGTAAAATTGTGAGGGAAGAAATCAAGAGGCAGAATATTCTGACAGATTGCTTAAACAGAATGAAGACTACAGATACAGTTGAATTAAGGAAGGTAAAATCTTGTGCTGAGAAAACAGTACAAAAAAAGAATGCAAAGATATGAAAATTCATTAAGAATTCAGGACATTGTGTAATATATAGACTGAAAGATATATGAATATAATGATATGAGAATTCTATATTCTCTAAGCTTAAGGGATAGGAAGAGGATGTTGCAATTAACTAAAATAGGGAATAAAGGAGGAAAACAGCTTTGGAAAGAAAAGAATGTCTGAGTCATGCTTTTCCATTATGCTGAATAAGATTATGATTTTAATTTTCTTTTGAGCCCCAGTCAATTTATGCACATATACATGACTATATGACTATATCTAAAATGTGCCATTATGATGAATGCCATTTAAATTCATCTTATAAAACAGCAAATGCAGTTGACAATTAACCAAAATAAACACCCAGAACATTCTTTCTTTTGGATCTTGAATAGAAAATTGTAATCATTTATTGAGAATACTAAATCTTTCATTTTTTACTCATAACCCACTCATCTTTTGTCAACCAGTCTGCACAAACAGATCCTGATAGAAAGAGTCAACATATAATCATTTTTATACAATATGTGCAATTCTGCCATCATGTTATCATCTTATTTTAAAATACAGATAAAAGAGTAGGCTATATTTTTAAAATTTTGAACATAAGAATATAACAGCTTGAAAAAATAAGATTGGATATTGAAAGTCTTTTTACTTAAAAAAATTTTGTTTCTTATAAAAAGGTAATAAACAAGTATAAAATAAATAATTAGAACAAAAGCATTTTGTGGGAGTTGGGAATATGGATGGGAGGAGTTGGAAGAGTTGTTTTCCTAACGAGGTGAGAATGATCACCTTTCTCTTTTTTAACTGAATACTATGAGTCAAATGGAATAATCTCTTGAATCATGCTGTTTTCTTTTTAATTAATATATTAACAGTTATTAAAACAATACAAGAAGAGAAATATAAGAATTTTAAAAAGAACATAGTTTCTAAAACATAGAGATATGTCTAGTAAGATAAGACAGGAGAAAGCAGCTCTGCAATCAAATTGACTAAGTCTGCCTCCTAGCTTCACATGAATAAAGTGTTTGAATTTTGAGAGAATTTGTAAACCTTTCCATGACTTGTTTTTTTTAAAACGTTAAAGAAAATAATATATATGCCACAAAAATATTGTTAGTTATTAGAGCTAATACATATAAAATATTTAGTTTTAGTGATTCCAGAGCTGATTTTTATACCTTGATCCTAGCAGGGATAAAAAAATCAATACTCTGATCCTATGACTATTCTGTTTTATGAATATTCTATGAAACAATCATGTTCAGCATGGACAATCAAGACAGACACAAAAGCAGGATCTTAGAACTAATGTGGACACCACGTTTAGAATTTCTTCTCTAAATGCCTCTTTCATTATTAGTGGCTTGCTATTAATGTAAAATAGGTAATCTGTTATTTATTTCCACATCATAACTTCTTTTCCAGAAAGTATTAATCTTGCTGCCCCGAAATTCAGTCATTTGTTTTTTTTCCAGAAGATATCACGTTATTTTCTGACTCAATACATTTACTCAAGCTCTTTCATGATTTGGATGGCACACTAACATCACTACCTTCACTGCTTTTCCTCAAGACAAAAATATAATTTTTACTATGTCTTTCTCAATATTTCTGTTCACTCTATCATTATCCTTGTTTTAAAATCTATAACATTTGCCAGCTGATATCTGATGAAAACTTGACTTGTATTACTAATTAATATATTTCTAAACTATTCATATGTACTAGACTTCTCTGTACAGTTTCAAAGGTCAACGTAACCAATTACTACCAATGTGTGACTTTGGATAAAGTCTTTAATATAACTACAACAATTTTTTTTTTAATTTAGAAAACTGAGGCTCAGATAAAACTGAGTGACACACTCATGGTCATATAATTATCATTGCTGAGATTCAAACATACATCTACTTGTGCCTAAAACTGATGCATTACCAATCTATCATTACCCTTTAATAAGAATAAAATGAAAATTAAATGTGATATATATTTGAGTTATTTAATAATTGGAAATTTCTTAAAAAATGAAACATTTGCATGAATCATCATTCTAAGAAAAATTTCTTAAAGTTCATGGTCAAAAATATTTCACACAAAGAATTGCTTTATTGTTGCTACAGTGTAAGAGGAAAGAAACATTTATTTTTGGTACAAACTGATGACAGATGACAGATGCATCGCCAAATGCCTAAATGAGCATTACATATCCTGTTGGTTAGGGACATGTAAAAGAATTGAGGAGTGAAAAAATAGCATGCTTTTCCCGCCCCCATATACCAAAGAGAAAATTATCTCTAACCATATTTATTTATACTGATAAAAAAAATAAATCCCTAAATTTGTGTTGTTCAAAGTGGCAGCCCTTAGATACATGTGGTTCTTGAGCACTTGAACCGTAACCAAACTGAATAGAGATATGTTTTACATACCAGGTTACAAAGACAGCGGAAAGTATGTAAGATGCTTCATTAATAAATATTGATTACATATAAAAATGTTATTTTAAATATACTAGATAAAATAAAATATTAGTAAAATTTATTTTACTTGGATTTTCAAAAAAAAATTGTAACGGTGCTGCCCTACAAATTTTTCCAATTTCATTTTTTCTCTCATATATACATTTATTGATATATTTGTCATGAGTGCTGCTATAAAGCTTCTTATAATTTGCAGCATTAGATAAAATACTTTTAAGCACAAATTAAAATTATCACTATAATAATTTCTCTGCTGCAAAATAAGCTATATTAGTTCTAAAAGACCTGAGTTCATTGTTATTACCTCTTGAGCATTATTTGCATTGTTTATCCATGTTCAGAAAGATTGCTAGACAGAAAGTTCAGAAGATAAGAGCATCTACTAGGTCTCATTACACAGGGACATGAGACAGTTTCATTGACTTTGTCTGTTAGAGTTTCGGGGGAAGATTGTAGCAATAGTATCCAACAGTCTTAAGTATTTGTGAAATCTCACCTGATATACAGGATTTTGAAACATAATTCTATTAAATTTCTACCTAAATAATAATGTTTCCTTCAATAGCCTGAATTTAGCATCAGATTATGAATGTGCTTTGAAGAAGCCTACCAAACAAAAGTATGCCCCACAGTTTTCAATTAAAATGTATTTTAATGTAGCATTTTATGTAGAACTTAGTTAATAATTTTAAAACTTTAAACTTTTAAAACAATATTTTACCAGATATTTTTGCTTCAAAATAATAAAACCAAAGAAATATTGGCAAAATGCTCGTAATAGCAGAAAATGTACATTTTTCCTTCAAAATTAAGGTTATAAAACTGATAGACCCATCACTGAAGATCAAGTTAGCTAAATACCCCAAATCCTGAATTCATAGAAGTATTTTTCAAATAAATTATTCAAGCTCTCTACAGGGAAAATTCATTTATATTAAATGTAGTAAAATGAAAGATAAGGACATGATTATTCTCTGAAAGTAAAAATTAAAAGAGTAATGGCTTGGAAGAAAATCCTAGAAGGGTAATCTTTTAATACCAAGTAGCTAAATAGTGTGGGAGTTGAGAGGGAGGTGATCACTTAGATGTGCTTTCCAACATTTCCCAAGTAGTCAGGCTAAATTTATGTAGTTCCAAGACAGGCCTTTAATTCTTTTAGAAATTCTTTTAAGAAATTTTTTACCAGCAATATTTTTGATGAAACAAAGGACTGCATTTTGCAGAAAACATAAACATTAACTACTCTAAGCCAAAATCGGGAATTAAACTCTGAAGTATTAAACTTCTTTACAGAAGTTTTCAAAATTTTCTAACCAAATTATTTTATATTTTCCTCATATTTATTCTTTAATTGTGTCTCTTTGTTCCTATATGTTTTCTATAAATAACAGATATGATAAAGACTATAAAGACAAGTGAATAAGTATCAAATAAAAACTCTATTAATAGAAAACAGGTGTTATAGTTCATTTTTATTTATAAGACAAAATTAAAGACACATTACAATAAATGAAAACTTTAATTTAAATAAATACAGTGTATTAAACACATATATATGTTTGTTTTATCCTATGAAAAAATTTGTTTCTGTGTTATGAATTGTTTCACATTAAATAAGTAAAGGGGAAGTGTGTTATGGTTCCTTTGGTTCATAAACAACTTTTTGCAGGTAATATTTGGAGCCAACAAGAAATGATAGTTGAAAAACACTAAAACATTGAAATAGAAAACAATGACCTTAATCTCATATTTTTTGTTTTGGGATATTGGACCTAAAGCTTTGGCTTTGATTGGTTATTCTTTAGTTTTCCTATGTATTTGTAACATTTTTTGATTATTACTTTAATATGTCATAAAATATGACAATATTTCTATGATGATTGCCAGTTTTGTTCATTTGAGCTCTAGTTAAAAAGTTTCATAGATGTCAAATAGTCTTCCCAAGATGCACTTTCTCTCCTGATTTGACATAGCAGAAGGGTTGCAATATCCCTATGCACTGTGTTGTGCGAGACTATAAAAATGGCTATGCATGCTAAAATCATACAAAACAGTCTTAATAATCAATGGGAAAAGTTATAACTGTTTTATGGTCTTTAAAATATTTTACCAAAATATTTAAAACTCTGTCAATTAAACATGTATAAGAAAGGAAAAAAAATAAAGCTAATCTTTACTTAGCACACTGTAATTGAATAAAGATAAATGAATGCTATTGTATACTGGTTCATTGAGAGTTAAAGTATTTTATCTCTTTGAAAAAAAGAAAAGAGTAGTTTGAATAGTGCTTGCCTTCTTGTAACATAACATATGGAGCAAGCATTATTTTGATTGCTTGGAAAATTGTCATACTCCTTTTCATGTTTAGAGTAGACTTCAATGTTTTATCTTTTTAAGCTTTCATTATCATGAAATAACTCTAAGTGTTCCTATAATGTGACATTTGTGGCAGCACCACTTCCTCTGTGACATTTTATCCTTTTGATAATGATCACTTTCTTCACTTATGTAAGTTTTTCTTCACTAATTCTTCAAGTTATATATCTAGAGTCTCTCTAAATGAAAAAAGTATGAAATGGCTTTCTATCGTGGGTTCATTTGGTTTAATTCATATTTACCTATATCATTTTTTCTCTCTACTTAGTTATTTGAAAACATTTGTATAAAATTATAAAAATAATTAAATGACCCAAATCCAATTTATATATACTTTTCTACCTATTGTTATTGATTAATTAAGAGAACATGTAATACCTTTAGGAGTGTATATTATGACTAGTTCTGTCATTAAAAGAGTTGTATTATAAAATTATTTTTACTATTTGACAGTTTTGTTTCTATAAAGAATGCAGTTTAAAATACCAAATAAGTAAAATACTAATAAGAATAACAGCTAATATATAAATAATACTTACCAGGTGCCCTGAACCATTATAAAAACTTTATATACATTAAGTCATTGTTCTTTACAAAAACTCTAGAAGACTAATATTAGCCAGAGCTGACAGATGAAGAATGCTAAAGAGAGAGGCTAAGTAATTTGCCTAAGGTAACACAGTTAATGAGTGGCAGAGTCAAGATTTAAATTCATAATATCAGGTTTCAAAATCAGGACTCTTAAACTTGTGTTCGTAAAAGTAATCCAAATCTGCACCTTGACACCCACTGCTGGCATTTTAACCAGTTACATCTACGTCCAGCTGAGTCTCCTGTTTAGAGCACCTCAGGGCCAAAAATGGAGTACAACACATCTTGTACTGAGCAAAGGACTGATTCACTGCTAAGCAAAAAAATCAAAAGCACAAATAAACTAATATTACTCGAAGAAAAGTGGAAAGCAATAAGTAACAATGGACCATTGATTTTATGGGTCATTGTTTGATGGAGGAAACTTTTTTTTTTTTTGGTTCTTAATCAGGTTTGAAGTGCTTTAGTATATCAGAGAGTTTTTGTGACTCTACCACTCTTAGAAATTTCTGTTTTCATTTTGCATCCAGCAGTTGACTTTTAAAGCTTGTTTCCCATTGCTCAGTTTATTAATATTGAATCTTTTATATATTCTCACCCAGTTAGGGTTGACAGATTTAGCTAAAATCAAACAACCAACTACAAATATGCTCAATTAAATTTTTATTTCAGAAAAATGCATAAGTATATACTTACATATTGTATAAGTATATTGCATAAGTGTGTCTCATGCTGTATTCAGAACATATTTACAATAATTACTTGTTTACCTAAAATTTATATTTAACAGGATGTTCTATATTTTACCTGGAAACTGTATTCCTCTATCTCACATAAATTTGATGGAGAGAGGATCAAGTTGAGAAAGCCACTCTGAATCTGAATGTGGAAAACAATGTCTTTGGTTTATTTTGAACACTTAATTTATAAATCAAGCATCCTTGAATCATTTTACCTCTTCAAGCCCTTGTCGCCCTGGTAAAATGAAATCATGAGATGCTCCTCCAACTCTGGCAATTGAAAGAAATTAAGAGATATTTTTTAAAGATATTTAAAATTCAAGAGCTAGGACATGAGAATTCTTATGTTTCAGTTCACTTCATATATACACTTTCACTCTATCTGATGTAATTTATCATTGCACACATTATAGGTGGTGATCTTTTGCCAAGTGATGCCTACTTTATCCATGAAGTCAGCAGTGACTAATTGCCAGAGCCCGCCAGCTAAGATTGAACAGTTCCTGAGAGGGGGAGTGAGCATTGAGAAATGAGAGAAAAAGGAGAGACAAAGAGAGAGAGACAAAAGATAGAGTCGGGAGGGCTAACAGTAAATACTGCACCCCGAGTTTATTAAGAACAGTATATTTATACTCTAGGATGTGCATGAGAAGCAACACCCACAGATATGCAAACAATTTCAGTAACGAGCTTTTTCATTAAACCAGTCTTCCTCCTTCAATAATGAGCTTATTCATTAAACCAATCAAACTTCTAGTTTGCAGGCACTTTTAATCCTGTCTGCAAGACAGGCAGCAGAAACGGCTCCCAACAACTAATGAGCATTAACTGATGAGAGTTAAAGCAATGACTGCTCTCATTCAGTAGTGGTGAGCATTAGTAAATATCCTATAATAATTGCCATTATTACCATTTTTAAAGAGCTTGGTATAAATGTATTTTTTTCTTTCAAATTCTTTCCTCAAACAGGAGAATATATCTTAATGTTTGCCTGAAAAAAATGTGGTGTTAAGTTCTTCTGACACTTAAAAAATATAACCACACTATCAGTGAAAAAATCTATACCAGCAAAGATATACTAATTGTCAAATTACTAAAGATTATAGTATGCTTGATAAAGAATAATTTTCTGACTAAGAAACACATTTTTAGTTATTAAAGTGATTTCTGGTTTTTACCCTGTTGTTATTAAATCATGAAAATTACTTGTTTTGCCAGATATCTATACACAGTGGCAAATGAAAATTCCACAGGAAGTAATCTTTAAATTATGATTCAATATGGTCCAAATTTCATCTAAGGGTCTAGGAATTTCCTTTTAAACTCTGATAAAGAAAACCGCAAGTCTTTTAGAAGATTTGAACTTGTTAAAAACTATCAATGAAAGAAATAAATTTATTCTATGATGTTAACTACAGTTACATTTTTATTAATTTTTTCACCAAGCATGTGTTGAGATAGTCTTTACTCAGTTATCCAACTTTGACAATAAAAGTGTTCCTGCTTTTCCTTCTATTTTTTAAAATTATTGCATGACCAAAGAAAGTCATTTTCTTTTTAAAAAACATTGAAATTTAGTGTATTTCTCCAAAAGTAACTGTAAAGCTTAGAAATAATCTTTTACATCAACTTATTGGTTGGGACATGCCGAACAGTTTCCAATGTAGTAAACCCAGATAATTAACTTCATAGAAATTTATCTGCAATATTGTTACACTATGTATACATCGGTTTAGCCTGCTCAGCTTTTGATTAGTAGTAAATAAATGCAAATATGGTTTGTTCGAGTTGACCACATCTAGTTCTGATGGTCACAGCCTTAGAAATAAAAAATATAAAATACACATATGTACAAACAGAAGCATAATCACGTGATGTCTAGAATAGAAAAATGAGCAAAGAGCATCTATGTTTTAAGAACAAAGAGCAGAAGAGATAAACTTGGAATATTATGGATAAGTATGTAAAACACATCACCTTAAAAAGGCATTGGATAAAAATCCTTTGAATATTTTTTTCTTAATATTATGCACAATGTTATTTATTCTTAAATTGCCTTCATGGCCACATGTGAGAACCATAGGTTAGAAAAAAAAAATGGGTCACTGGGTAATAAATAGAAAGGAAGACAAGCAGCTCTAAAGAGCTACCCAATTCCTACCTGACAAGAAGAAATCTTTGTGTTATAAAGTCACTAAGTTTTCAGTGTTTTTCAATTTTTTCAGTAGAGCCTATTATTAGAGTCACTTTTTATTTTTTTGCAAAATTAAGTATATTTCAAAAGTAGAAGAAAAATGTAACTAGTTTATCTTAGAATCATATTTTTAAATTCTTCCCTTCAAACATATTGTCGTCATAAATTTTATTTTTACATGTGTAAGAAGCCCCACATGATGTTATCATTTTTGTTTTAGTTAACCAATTACTTCTAAGAATAAGTAAAAAAAAAAAAGTTATCTCTTTATTTTTTCATTTCCTGATTTCTCCATTTCTTTGTACAGATTCAGACTTTTGTTTGGCATCATTTTCCTTCTCTCTAAAGAAATTTAACATTTTTTGTTATAAGAATTCCAGCTACAAACTTTCCCAGATTTTATTTTATTTTTTTTGTCTAAAAACATATTTTTTAATACAGTTTTTCTAAGTATAGAATTCTGGGTTGACAGTTTCTTCTTGATTTAGTTACTTTAAAGATCTCATATCGTTATCTTAAGGCCTGTGTAGTTTTTAACAAGAAATCTGATGTAATTCCTATCCTTGTTCTTTAGAATGTAAAATGTTTTTCTCTCCACCTTTCTTTTGCCTTTAAAGTCTTTTATTTTCGATTTTCTGCAGTTTGGCTGCAATATATCTGTTTATAGTGCCAGGTTTCTTGGGTTTTTTTTTTTTTTTTTGGTATTCATTTTCCTTTTGTTATACTTAGCTTCTCAAATCTGTGCTTTGATGTCTTTCATTACTTTTTACAAAATTCTCACCATCTTTTGTTCCAATATTACTTCTCTTTTATTTTTTTCTTTTACGTATTCCAATAACACATTCATTAGACTATACAAAATTTTCTCATAGTTTTGGATACTCTGGTCTTTTTTTTGCTGTATTGATATTCTTTTGCTTGTTTTTTTTGTCACTCTTTTTTCTTTGTATCTTTTAGTTTTCAGCAATTTCTTTTTACCTATCTTCAAGTCTACCAATTCTCTCCTCAGCTGTGTTAAGTCTATTAGAGAAGCCACTGAAAGAATGTTCATTACTTATAAGAATTGCATTTTACATTTCAGAATTTTCATTTCACTCTCTTTACAGTTTTAGTCTTTCTAAAAAAAAATCATCCAAATGTTTATGTATGTTATTTACTTTTCCATTAAATTTCTAAACATATATAATACTTATTTAAAATTTTCTGTTTAATAATTCTAGAATATATCTGGATATCTATCTCTAAGTCTAGTGTAGTTGACTGCTCATGTCTTACTTTTTGTATGAGCTTTTCTTATTTTTTCTTTCCTTAGTTAAAGTTAACATTGTTGGAGAAATAGTAGACACTGAAATCAAGATTATTTATGCCTGAAAGTAAGCAGTTTCCTTTTGTCATTCAGCCTTGTGTTAACATGATAAGTAATTGAGTTTGAGTTTTCTTGCTGATATTTTCACCTTCAAGGCACGATTGTCTTTAAGTTTTTCTAGCCATGGGATACTGTTGCTTGTGTTCCAAATGATATTTCAGTTGTCAAAGGATGTTTTTTAGTCTACACTTAATCATTCAATCATTCCTGCTTGCTTGCGTCATGAATGAGGCTTTTCTCTACAATCTTCTCCTTCTCCCAGAACTAGACTTCTGTTGCTCCTAAGCCTGTGATTGGGAGTAGGAGATTTTTTCTGTTCTAATCTAGCAACTGCTAAGCCTTTTCTTGACCACTGTATTTAAGATACCATCTCTCATGTAAATTAATCCCTTTCAATAGCTCTCTAAATTTAATTTTTTCTATAATACCCTTAAATATAGTTTATTTGGCTTTTCGACACTTCCCCAGATTTTTGTCTTTTTTTTTTTTGTTTTCTTTTGCCAGATATCCAGAGCTTAAAATGTCCCCACCTGGTACAGACTAGGTACTCTAAAACCCTTATTGAGTGATTTAACAGAGGCTGTAATCATTTGAAAACACAATGGGTTTTTATCCATAAAGACTAACTTTTTTACTCATTATAATAACAACATAGACTAAAAAACTAGACAGTTAAAATTTAGCTTTTACTTTTTTCCCCTAGTTGTTTCCCCCTAATTGTCATTGATTTTCTCTGAGTACCATGAGCTTACTCTAATAGGAAAAGGCCTAATAATAGTGGGTTAACTCATAAACAGTTAAAAGAAAATGTGATCTTAAGAACTAGCATAAGGTTTCCTCAGGAATAATTACATTTCATAAAACAACATTTTGTAAAGCAGTTGTTTCAGAAGATACAGTTTATCATACTTGCCTTCCTTTTTAGGATGTGGTATTATAATTACCACAGCTACAAGAGAATATTGAAGAAACTTGGGTAGTAATTATAGTAGAGAGGAGAGAAAGCAGACAAAAGGTGGAAGTTGAAATTCATCAGATGTAACCAATTTCCATGATCCTCAACCTTTTCAGCATATGGTGCTGGAATCACATACGCTTTTTGTGAGAGACATGCTTGATAGTGATCAAGGTGTCAGAAGTTGAGGTGGTAGAATGGCATGGAAGATGAAGAAGAGTTGATATGTTAAGGAGACAGGAACAACTGTGGAGTAACATTAAAATAATGTAATGAAAGGCTGTAAAACCACTGAAAATTAGCAAACATCTGTCAAAATTCTATAGATCTTTGAATGTGGGTTTATATGCAGTTTCAACAAGGTCTCCAGTGGCAGTGAGCATCTCAACTGACATTTGTTTTATGATTATGCAGGAAATAGAGGCCAAAGGAGCTAGGAAGCTACAACTTAATCTCATATAAAAGGCTCAGTGGCAATTATAGTAAAAAAGAATGTAGATTTGTGAAGGGCAAATTCATTTTCCATTGCTTAATAGTGCTTTTAAAAAAATAAATCCCAGGGACCTACCTTCTGATTCCCTAACATAATTTGTCTGAAGTGGAGTGTAGTGATTGTGACTCTTCTTGAGAAAAAATAATATATAATCTGTGCTGTAGAAATTATCCCTGACCCTTCATGGAGTATATTAGTGTGAAATTTAATTTATTTTAGTAAAAAATATTAAGTAATGGTAAGTCTATCATTTTGAATTCCCTTCCCAAAGTATGATGGTTTTGGTGATGATGATTCTTTGACAGAATGCTCACAACTAAAGTCAAATCAGTTTTGAAAGTGCTCCTTCTGGTAAAAGCTGATGCAGAGTCAGTCCCCTTAGTAATAATCAAGTTGGGGTAATTCATGTTGAAAAAGTGTACTTCATGTTTCTATTTAATTTTCAAAATTAAGGTTTATAAATATAAATCACCTGAAAGTAGAGCAGAAATTACTCTTAAATGATTATTTTTTTTCTATTTATATTATGTTGCAAATACACACACACAAACACACATATACACATAGTTTCATAATCAGAGACTTATCTCTTTTCTACTATATTTGTAGTAAATTTATAGGTATAATTCCTCATCACTATGGGTTTTAGAAGAGCATTAACTTCTTGCAGGCTGCTATTCAATAATATCAGGAAACCAAATCATTCTCAGTTAAATTTCCAGTAGAGGTAATCCTCCATCATTTATCTGACTAGTAAATTGGAAAGGAAAAAATCCTATAACCTAACAGCATGAAGATTAAGTATAATGAAGATTTGCCAGACATTTGTATAAAATGACAAATGTTGGTTTTCAGATGCTTGGTTCCCATTAACTTTAATATAAATTACTTAAGACAAATTGCAACATTTGGCATGTTTATCACTACAAATTGAGGAGTTTGTTGTGTCCTTACTCTGGAATATTTCATATACTTCGAGTAGGACAAAAAGAGGTTCTGTTCTTCTGTTTACTCAATAAATTTTCCATTTCTAAAAGATGAATGTCAGTTTTCTTTTTAATACTTGACTGTACAGGCTATTTATGAACTATTTTATTTTCAAGTCTGAGTTTTGGAAGTTAAAGCCTTATTATTTTATGCCAAGTTTAATTTTCATTTGGAAAAAGGAGTAAATAAATCTTAAAAATAAGTTAATAACAAATTATGTTCAATCATCTGTCAAATAAAATTTGAGATCTTTTATATCTTCATATATGCAACAATTATAATTTCACATGCTGTATTCTTATGTTCATATATTACCAGAAAATGTAAGTAGAAACAGTCAAATATTTCAGTTGACATACATTTGAAACAAAACAATATTTATATTAGGAATCATGCAGGTGGCCCTTTTGTGTTTTTTTGCAGGTAGCTCTTTTAAGTACATTTCTTAAGTTATTTATTAAATTATGGTAACCTGAGGCTTTTGTAATATAAAATACAAATCAAAGTCTTGTTTAAACACTGGAAAGTAAAATTGTAATAATTTTTATCTTTTGAGGTCTGGACAATTCTATTTAATTACTCATAAAAATTTAATTAAGAACTTTTAATGTCACAGTCTTATAGAATGCTTATATATTAATACATTCAGATAGATAATAGAGTACAAATATATATATATATATATATATATATATATATATATAAACATCCAAGTTGATAACAGTTTTTATATTGAATATAATCACTATTTATTAAGAAATTCAATGATTCAAAGTACTCTCTGAGCTAGACTTTTCTAGAATATCTGATTTTGTCATTCTGGTTATACACTCTTTTCTTGCTTGCATGCCACTATGCTCCATATTCCCAAATTGTCTACGGTGAAATTATGTTTTTTGGTTCAGGTGGTTATATCACTCTTGGTTTCCTAATACATGTAAATCTTAATATATTTCTTATTTACTTCAAAGATTTTACCTTTTATTTCTAAAGCTTTAAATACCCACTCTCTTTGAAAATTTAGCACAAATCTATATATTTTAATCAGTTATTGAAAAACTCCTGCTATAGAACCTTTCCATACAAATGTCTTTTTTTTAGTAGTTACTTAGTGAATGTGAAAAAAGATATGTATGCTTTGGGAATTAAAAAATGAGATTGAGATGCTCATTAAAAAGGTGTCTTCAGCATCACTGGTTATTAATGGTACCACTTGCTCAATTTATCAAGAACATTGTATGACTTGAGCAGATTAAACTTGTTACTTTAAGCCAATCAAAATTATGTGTATTTGAACTACATCTTTATGTAGGGATGTAAACTATATATCTTACACACTTGATCTTCATGAGAAACAGCCAGTAACTAGAAGCCATGAAGACCGACTATGTCCCCAGCCATCTCTTCATTTTTTTTTTTTCAATCCTGAAGCATAAAAAACAAGAAAGCCTGAGTTTAGTAAATTATGGGTTTGGTAAAAGATATAGCAACTCAAAGTCAACAAAACTGTGCATTCCAAAGAGAAAAAGTGTGAGAAGCATATTTAAGCTTTGTGTTCAAAGTGAGCAGTGCTAAAGTTGAAAATATATTAAAAAAACACTTATACTTCATAGGCTATAAAATTCCTGTTGAAGAGAGCCAATTTCATAGTAGAGACTTAGAGTTAAGAAAGTTTTAAAAACAAATAATTTTTTAAAGGCAAATGTATATTTTATTCTCAATTTCCCATCTGTCATAATGTTGCCAGCATGCCGCAATGCCAAGAATGTCAAGAGGACAGGCATAGTCTTACTCTTTTAGGAAAGATGCCATTTCTTTGTATTTTGTACCAATACATATCTAATTATATAACAGAAGCCAGTGGGAAAATAAGATGTTTCTTACAGCTAACTTTTCTTGAAATCTTCTGTTTATTGAAGGAAGAGATTAAAAAGTCAAATTGAGTTAAAACTTACCAATGTGCTTGCAGGTAGTAGCAGTAACCCTGTAAAATGGCAGCATCTACAAGTAACCACAGTTTGAAAGGCAGAGCTGGTCACATAATCACACATTTACCTGCTACTTACTTTCACATGTGATGTAAGTACCCCTAACAGCAGCAGTGCAAACAGATCTTCAAACATAAAGGATCCTCATTGCAATTGTGAAGTCAAGCAGCTTTGTCCCTTTTCATGTTGGAATCCAGCATATTTCAGCTTTGCCATATTTGTAGGGGTTTCGGTGTCTATTCAGAATCTCTTTTTGGCACTGAGAGTTCTTTTTGTTTCTTCATCCATTACAGTTCTCTCATCAAACAAACCTATTGGAGCTCAAGCCCAAAGGAATCTGAGCCTTTATATAAAGATTAACGTGTGCTCATCTAGAAAGTGGAACTTCGAGGCAGTCTTTGAAATAGTCATCCAGGAATTATTACCTGCTGACACTAGTGCCCTGGAGGGACAAGCTCAGGAGGAAATGCAGCTGGTGTTGATTGTTTTACAAGTGACACTGAGCTCTGATTTGAATGAGGCAGAGGTCAAGTATCAACCTGCTCTAGGCATGTCAGACTTGCAGCCATGAACCTTTCACAATGACCTTCAACAAAATGGTGAAGTTGGCTTTTTGATCCCTCAGCAGAGCTTTGCTGGCACACATTGTGTTACAGAAGAAGATTATCCAAATGTTGATAGGAATGATGGACTCACTAGGGAACCCCTAACCCCCACTTTCATTTAACAGGTATTGTAGAACCATTTACAGTGTGTTCCACAACAAAAGCCCTCCAACTGGTAAAGATGTATTCCAGGGCAAATAGCTCAGAAGGGCGGGAGACTTGACACCATTAAAGTATACTGAAAACATTTTTTTTTTTTTTTGTAGTCTACAAGGTTGTCAGATAAAAGAATTTGAGTTAAAACTCCATTAAGGCAGAGCTTGGGAACAGCATTAGCTGAGAGAACCGTTTAGATGCTGTGATCTGCAATAGTACAGCCAAGTTCAATTTGAGCAGAAGAAATGGGCTCTCTGCAGGGTGAGCCAGCCACAAGCTGGGCTGAGTTCTAGCAAAAGCAAAAGGCTTGGCTGAAGCATGGGCTTAATGTACAAAGTGGGTGTGCTGATCAGAAATGGAACTGTTTAGCCAGCTCATTCTTCAGCAGAATAATAGTCTTGGAGGAAGCATCACTTCAATTTGTAATGGAACTGAAAGGATTAGTGTTTTCTGTGATTTAATGCTGGTGAAGTGTATTCTCTCTTTTCTTTCCCTCTTATCCTGATTCTTATGGTCCTCATTGGGAATAAGTGACACTTAAAAAAAATAATTCCACATGTAATTTATTATGATTATGGATTTTTTTAGCACTTGTGATATGGTCAATTTTATTCTAGAGGACTGTAAATTACTAAAGGAATGAATGAGTGAATAAAAGCTTCCCAAATGCTCTGCTGTTGCTGGTTACCTCACCTGCCCTAAATCTCAAAGACTGATCCAAAAGATAAGACATGTAGCCTCCTAGAATAACTAATGTTTGTTCTTCCCCAGTGGCATCCAGAGAAGGCTATTCTTAAATAACAAGTGCTAAATCAATAAGCTCTAACTCATAATACTTATAGTTCTTATTGTCCCATTTTATGCATCTCTTTATCAGCTGTGTCCTTAAATTAGACAAAGTTATAACTAGTTTTTCTATTATGCTCCCATAAGAACACTCCATGTATCCTTCACTATTTCATTAACTCTTTCCTCAATGTGCTATAATTATGTGTTTCTTCTTTGCACTGTGATGAAAGCATTCAGAGGTAACATATTGTTTATATTTGTATGCCCACCAACTAACATTTTGCCTCTGACATAGAAGGTACCCAAGAAATGTCTGTTGAGTGAGTTAAAAGACAAATCTGAACTCAAATGGATATTACTTTGTCTGTCTGAGAACTGTGAATTTCAGAGCATTTATTTTATTTATTTATTTTTGCTTGTTGATGACAGAAACAATGGGTAGCACTAATTAATTAATCAATATAGATTTATTACTGTGTATACTCTACAGAGACTAGCAACAGGCTGAGCCTCAGGTGCAGGGCAATGACTTGGAAGATTTCCTCCTGCTCCCATATTAACCCATAATCTTTGTTATTCAAAAAAGGAGGCTAATAAATTATAATAACAGTGACAGGAAGTTCTGCTCACTGCTAATCATGTCATAAGTTGTTACATCTTAGGCACATTAATAAAGAACATCATAGTTGTCAAATTTTATAAAATATAAATCATCACACGCTATTTTTTCTTTTATTTGTTATTTTCTACAAACAGAACTATTTTTGCTGTGGAAAGAAATGTGATTAGAGTGACTCCCAAACAAAATCTAGTGTCAGATTAACTCCCTCACTGAACCTGTCTAAAATCGCCACTTGAATATTCAACTGGGATTAGGGAAATGAAGTTTAAGTGGAAGTGATATAAAAAAAATAATAATTATTTGAGACATTATCAGTCCTTAGTATCTAAGCTTGAATTAGAAACAAAGACATGTGGGTTGAAAGCAATGTTAGAGATGACAAACTGCATTACAGAGAAGGTCAATCTTTTTTTTTTTTCAGTCATACAATATTGAGGGAGAAATAAGACTAGAACCCAAGAATATTGGTAGCTAATAAAAAAATTTCACCAATCCAAGCTAAGCACAAAGTAGGTTAAGAAAATGTGCATGGAATATAGAATCAGAATGGCTTACCTTCTCATTCTGGGTAGCTTGGATTACTTACTACCTGAATAATATGAAATTTCTGAGATATAATTTTTCTTTTTTCTTTTTTGTCTTTTTTTTTTTATTACCATGTCCATGTCCATAAGTCTCTGTTTGTCTTGTTCATTTGTTGCTTTTAGGTTTATATCCCACATATAAGTGATATCATGTGATTTTCACCCTTTTCTGTCTGGCTTATTTCGCTTAGTATCATTATTTAGAGGTTCACCCATGTTGTTGCAAATGGCAGTATTTCATCTCTTCTTATGGCTAATATTCCATTATATATATGTACCACAGTTTCTTTAGCCAGTCATCTATTATAAGACACTTTGGTTGCTTCCATGTTCTGGCCAATGTGAATAATGCTGTTATGAACATTGGTGTGCAAATATCTTTTCGGATATAAGTTTTCAGGCCTTTGGGGTAAATATCCAGTAGAGGGATTGTTAGATCATATGGTCGGTCAATTCTTAGTTTTTTGAAGAACCTCCATACTGCTTTCCATAGAAGTCGTATCAATTTACAGTCCCACCAGCAATGTATGAGGTTTGCTATTTCTCCACATCTTCTCAAACATTTGTTATTATTTGTCTTGTTGAATATAGTCATTCTAACCAGTATGAGATGGTATCCCATTGTGATTTTGATTTGCATTTCTCTAGTGATGTTGAGCATCTTTTCATATATTTGTTGGCCATTTGTCTGTCCTCTAGGGAGAAGTTTGAATTGAACTGTTTGTTTTTATTTTGTTGTCGTTGTTGTTATTGAGTCATATGAATTCTTTATGTATTTTGGATATTATGCCCTTATCGAAGGTGTTGCTTGCAAATATATTTTCCCATTTGGATGGTTGTCTTTTTACCTTGTCAGTGATTTCTTTTGCTGAGCAGAAGCTTCTTAGTGTGATGTAGTCCCATTTATTTATTTTTTGTCATAGTTTTTCATTGGTACCATGAAGATATAATTGACTTCAAAATCTTTGTTAATTATTAAATTAAATAATTTATATGAAGGCTGTTTTTAAATAAAAAAGCACTACAAAATATATGGCATATATCATTTCTAAAGCAAGATCATATAAAACTCAATTGTTCCTTTTCCAATGAATGTTTTCAATGTTGATTTCTCTCTACCAATATAGTATTATATTTATTTATTTTAGAAATTTCTTCACAGACATGAGTTCCTCTGACTTGGCAAAGCTATTTAACAGTACTGAACTCCAAATATACCTTCTGTCAAAAATTAATCATAATATTTTCTACCTCTCAGGTTTTTATAAAAATTAATATATGTTAATTTTAACATATGTTAAAAAAATACTTACTGTGGTGCCTAGTACATAGCAAGGGCCAAACTATTTTTTTTCTCTTCCTATTCTTATTCCCTTTCTTTTATTTTTATATATATAATTGTTGATTTTGGTAGTGATGGTGTCCTCAGTTTCTCTCTGACTTCCCAGAGTGTTTGTGTGTATCTCAGAAAAGGAAACATTTTTTTTCCATTTCATGGATACTTATAGTCTAGAGTTAGACCATATACAATAAGTAAAAATCAACCAGAAGTGCCTTAAGTAGTAAAGAAATGTTAGTTGATGGGTTACTGTGGAAGGAGTACAGTCGGGGTAGCATCTGAACTCTCTAGATGATTGAAGATGGACATTAAGTTGAAGGAGATTTAAAAAATTAATAAGCTAGGGAAATAATAAAGATAACCCCAACCTCATCTAATTTATATTTTGACCTAAGTATTGTGCTGTCTATAAGTGTGACCCCACTCTGCAAGCAGACTGAAATCATCATTCTACAAGCTATTCCAATTGGGTGCCCACACAGATGAAGAATGGAGACTTATATGAGTCAGGTAAGATGCACAAGTTGATGAAAGAAAAATAAACCAACCATGAAATCTCAGTGACTTGATGAAATATGTTTGTATCTTACATATAGTCCAATTTTAATCATTTTGGTTGAGCAGTTTTGCACAAAGTTGTCACTCAGAGACCTGAGCCCTTGCCATTATGTGTCACTGCTCTCTCTAACAGGGAAGAGCACAATGAATGAAGGATCACCTTGGAGTTTTTAAATTCAGACTTGTAGGTACTGGACATTATGTACTGTGGAGACGGCTAGTCACATGACCCACTCAGAGCAAGGGAGCTGGGAAATATCTTCCTGTGAGTCTACTAGGACACCGAAATTATGTAGAAAAATATGTACACTGTGTCTGCCGAAAACTGCCCTTCCTGTAACAAAAGATTCTTTCATGGTAGCTAGGTAACACCACTAGGTAATCTCCAAAGTTCAGATTTGCCAATGTAGTCAAGAAAAATAGAAACTAATGAATATATAGCACCCTATATCTGCCAGAAAAAAGAAGAAAACCCCTTTCTGAGAAAATAGCTACTTATAAAGAGAATTCCAGAAAAAAGCATAAGTAAATATACCTTTGCTAACTACAAAGGATGGATTGTATTGGAATAGGCAACCAGCAGTGTCTGATAATAAAAAGCAATGCTAAATTATTTGGTGGTACTCGTGAACAAACTGTGTTATTTATTCCTGCTACATTTGATATACAATATTTTATTTGCTTAGAATGTTCTTCCTTACTTGGCTGACAACATATTCCTAATCATCCTTCAAAATCTAGTTCAACTACAAATATCTCTATTAAGATTCACTAATATTCTTCATCTTCAAAATACAGAGTATCTACCAATCTCCCAACACTTCACATCATGCTGCATTTTATTTCTTTGTTTGGTTGTCTGTTTCTTGTAGTAAACTCTGAGCAAACAAATTAAATAAAGGCTACTTTCTTCTTTGAAACTTCAGAATTAGCACAGTCATGTTACAGATGTACAATAGCTCTTTCGAATTATAAATTTAGTAGCCAGACTATTGACCAAATTTCCATTTTAATCCATTGGTGCAAACAAGCTTACAAGAATGTTTTATAAAAGGATTATAAATAATATATTTTCTAGAAAGAAATCTCTGCCACAAGAATTAAGATGATTAGATGATATGTGCTTTTCATATATAGACTGAGAAGAAAAGAGTATTGTAGCATGAAATAAGAAGTTGAAAGATTAGCACATGTTGAGCTAGGGTAAATTTAGAAAATATTATTTTCAGTTGAATTGTAAATTTATCTACCACATCTACAAAAGCAGAAAGGACAGAAATATTCATTGTGACACATTCTATAAGCTTAAAATGCTTCTTCTGAATTTTGAACTATTTGTCCTCAGATCATTAGATGTTTAGATTTATTTCTTATCTTAAACCTTTTAAATAATACCTAAAATTTCTGACATCTTCAAATTGTGTTTGTAACTTCTTAAGAATTGATAGCCTACTGAAAAAACTGGTGGATTAGAAATACAACATTTCTAATTATCTAGTTTGATACTGTGCAGGTTATGAGAAATTGGTCTTTTAAAATAATTATGATTATTTAATTTGTTTTAGTTAAAAATACTGACATTTTCTTTAAAAACATTAGTGTTTACATTTTTATTGTACTAAAATATTACCCATACTGTGTCAATACTGAATAATGCCTTAAGCATTTTGATATGATTTGAAGATAAGGAAGGAAGACTTCATGATTTTCTGCTGAAGACAGAAAGTAAAAATTTGCTGGTTATAGGTATAATTTCTTTCACACATTTCCAAAAGCCAACAGCAAAACAACTAAGTCATTTCCCGTTGCTCTGTCTTCCCTCAGATTCTTATACTAGGGCCACAGAGTCTCCCAAATAAAAGATTGTTGGCATCAGTCCCTGAATAAAATCTCTCTGAAAAGAAAACATACAAACAAAAATTAAACTGAGAACATAATACTTTGATCTAGTTATTTAGAGAATGCTGGCTATTTTAACAGAATATGCTGCCATTTATTCTTATGTTGTGATGTTAGATACAGACAATTTCATTGCAGTTTTCTGTGATAAACAACTAAGATCTACAAATATCCCTGATCCTCACCCATCCTGGAACTTAGCCACAACCCTAAATCTTGTTTCAGCCTCTCTTGTATTCCTCTTGGCTTCCTCACTCACTAAAATCATTCTTTTATAGACTTCTCTAACACTGCTCCCAGAACAAAAGAACCATTTAACATTTTTCCAGATCAAAACCCCATTTCCTTAGGAAAGGCTTCTGGTTCTCATATTCTTCCTGAGTCAGTTATTCACATCTGTCCTTTGCCTTCTGGAACCAATGGCTTCTGTTGTATAAGCTTTTTGCTTGAATATTATTAATCTGTCCTTGAACTGGAGTCCCATGACAATACTCATAGTCTTCAGTCATAGACCTTCCAAAAAGTGAGTAAGAGTCTTCCTGCCTTTTAAATTTCTTAAGGATTTATAATTTTTATGCTCATCTACCTGCTGAAAAATGTAATAGCTGTCATTTTATTCATGGTGATTATTTTCTTAGAATATATTTGTAGAAATTAATTGTATAGTCAAATATACAAAATTTTAGGACTTATACATGCATATTAGATAGTTATTATCTAGAAAAGTTATGTTCACCTGTTCATCTATATTTTTACTCCACTTTTCTTTTTATAAGTTTGCCATTTAAACACATCTCTATAATATTGTATATTACTTTTCTAAGGACATAGATATATCACCAAGAATAGTACTGAGCAAAGTAAGCGCACAACAAAGCTCTGCTGAATAGACAGTGAATGTATTACTCTCAATATGTTAATTTTGAAATTAAAATCAAGTTATTTAATAAACGACTAAGCAAAGTGTAGGCTGTTACCAAATGTATTTGCAGTTTGTAAACACATCCTTGCTCTCATACAATAATATCTTAAGCTTATTTTTCAATATTAACAATTGCCTGCTAGTCAGTCATTTGATTAGATTCTCTCTTTATATTACTATCCGAAACCCTCCAATATTTTAACTCATTATAAAAATTTAAATTTCTTTCATTGCATTACCTGTTTATTAGTTCATCATATTTTTTTTAATATTATTTGATAAATCTGATGACTTTTCTGAAGGGGCTGATAATACTGTTTAAAAATATTTCTTAAGGGAGTAGCATTCCTTGCTTCTTAGATTATTTTTTGCTAATAAATCCAAAGTGAAATTATTAAAGTTGGAAACTCTATACTATATGTCTATACTATATGTCATTATGCATTTCAAAATAAGTTCATTTCTAATCAATTTTAAAATATGCATTTTTACGTAATATAAAATAAATATACATTTTCTTGAATCAGAGAAAACTGATTTAAAATTTTGACTTCATACAAATGGTTTCAAATGTATTTACTGTGAATGGGAATTTGATTTAGACACAGTACTTTGTGATGTAGAAAAATCACAAAAGTCAATTGACATATAGGTCTCTAAAGATCAAAATCCACAAAGATGATTTTTATCTATGGCTTCAAATGTCAAGTACTTCAGCAATAAATATCATTTGACTTCTGTCCTCTTTACTTTTCTAGCATTCCTCTTGAAGTTCCATTACTCCTCATCCATTTTTTACTAACAGAGACTCTACTGTCTTAAATGAACCAGTGATTTATTTCCAAATGACTTTTCTTTTATGTTACTAATCCCTGGTGAAATCCTACTTATTAAAATCAATCTTTTTCTTATCCTATGTACTAGTAGCATAGCTGTCACTTTCTTTATACCTGTAATAAGGCACTGAAGTACAAATTCTAATCTCTCTCACTATATCCCACATGCATATACAACAAACATATTGAATTTAATCTAATAAATACAGTCATATAACACAGGGTAAAAATATCATATTCTATGCTTCTTGTTTTAAGCATTTTGATGTTCAAAAATAATTTCTCCCAACCAGAAAAAAAAGCAGTTTGGAATAAAGATTGAATGTAGACAAAGAATATAACTATAGAATAATTTTGATGGTTTTCAAAATGTGGGTTTTGTACCAGTAGCATAAGTATCACTTGGGAACTTGCTATTAATGCAAATTTGGGGCATCACCTTAGCTTACTGCCAGAACCTATGAATGTTTTAACAGGTCCTGCTTTAACAGGTCCTCCAGATAATTTTGATGTACTCATAATTTATTTAGTTGCTTCCCCACTGGATCTTTTCATTGCTTCCAGAGTAAGTAATATGCTGATAGACAATAAAGTGTTTTTGCATTTTGGGGTAGTTCATTTTGGCAATAATACTCAGTGTTGTGAATCAGAAGACAGTCATATATTTGCTGATAAAAGTGTAAATTGGCACAAATATTTTGAAAGACAATTTAAAAATATGTATCAAAAGCCATAAAAATATACTTCCATTTTAAATTTAGTAATTATTTTTAACAAATTGTGAAAGAGTAAAAAAGATATTTAAAAAATAGATTTCAGAGAATTATTTATATTGCTAAACTATAAGCTAGAATACATTTAATTACACTTAAAAATACATGAAATAAAAATAAATTTTCTGAATAGATGCTTAACATTTTGTTCTTGTACTTTAGGTAGTTTACATAGTAATAATTTGGTTGTTTTTTTAAAAATATATCTTTATTTAAATAATCTTTACTTTTATGTGGGCAGAAAGAACATGAGGGAAAAAACTGATACATGTTCAAATATATCATGTATCCCAAAATAAAATAAAGAACAAAATATTATCAAATTTTTGTAACAGTGCTAATTTGTTCTTTATTTGAGGAAACTGAAGCAGATTTTTAAATCCATAAACCAAAATAAAATAGAACAAATGTCTGTATTCTTTATTCTAACTTTGAAAAACTTTGGCAAAACATACAGATAGAAACATTTGTGTTCATTTAACATAATATATAAAAAAATTTTCTTAGGAAAACTCTAGCTAAACTTTTTAATAATATCATAAATAACTCTAATAAAACAATTTTATATTTAATTATTAAAGTGAGATTCATTTTTAATATATGAAAATTTCCACCAAATTTAAAAATATTTATCAATAATTATTTTTTATTAGACATATTCTGTTAACAAAATCATAAACTTGTAATCCATGAAATTTATAAAAATTAAAATGAGATTCTGGGGATTTTACATATCTATCACTTCATTTGTTTCTTAAGTACTTATAAAATGTCTATGTATGTAAGTTGAGTGAGAATAATAAGAAAAATATTAATTGGAGTAAATCATATAAATTTAATATTGATATAATATCCTTGATTCAATTGCATAGTGGTTTACAATATAACCATAAAGAAACATATGCACAGGGTGAGTAATTATAATTTCTAAACATATCTAGGAAATGAATTTCTATTACCAAGCTTTAAAGTGACTTACAAAGAAAGAATTTTCAAGGTAAGTTCTTCTGGATTCCTGTTGCTTAACCTCTAGAAATGCTCTGCCAGTCTGACTCAGTACACCCTCTGTCAGAACAGCATTGTTATCATAATAAAATATTCTTTGTTATTCAGAAATTTAAAATTTGAACCATAGAATTTTGGAATGTAGAAATTATCTAATTTAAATACCAAATCTAATAAGCAAGATGAGAAATACAAAAAGGTATTTTCAAAAGAGTATTATGTAGGTTCAGACAGATGTGAATACTGCTAGTATAGTATATAACATTAATAAAGACAGAAACAAAAAATATTTAAAAATAAGCAAGCAACGAGAAAGGAAATACGTATGTCTCTTTAACATATGAAGAGACATTCAATTTTGGTACTTTTGAGATAACTGTAGACTAAAGCAAAAATGACAGAATAGTTTTCACCTACCTGACTGGCAAATATTTAAGCACCATCCAAATTTTACAAAAATGTAGGAAAAGAGAAATTCTCACACTTACCAGTGAGAACGTCAGATGCTTTACACAACTTTTTTGAAAGTTATCTGGCATTCGTTTGTCATAAAAAAAAACATTAATTTAATATATAGTATTGGCTAGTCAATTTATATAATCACATAAAAACAATTCTAAAATAAAGGATGTACAACAGATTCATTCTCATATGTATGTAATAGCAAAAATCAGAAATAATCTAAATGTTCAAGAATGGGGGAAGGAGGAATATCTAAATAATTTTGTATACTATGTGATATTTTCTAGGTTTGAAAAATGTTTGGATTAACATGTGTCTATTGAGTTAAATAGTTGTCTAAGATATATTTTAAGAAAAAAAGAATAAACGTTGTATGATTCTACTTTTAAAAACAAACAAACAATAAAAAGCATAAATGATTTTATGTATGTTTGAATTAAAATTTAGTATAATGAGGTAATTGTGCTTGGATAAAAAGAATAATCATATTTTCTTTTAAAAATATATATATGGGAAAATATCTCTAAGAACAAAGATTCAATATAGTACAGATTTTACTTTAGTTATAACATAATTATGACTTGGGCCAAAGTAGTTTATATCTTCTTCCTACAAAATCTCTGGAAATTCTAACCAATAATTAATTAACATAGCATCAAGAAAATAAAAGAATGCCAACAATGAAGAGGGAGATGGAAAGTGGCCATGTGATTCTAAGCTGACACTTCCATACATTGACCCTAGTGGGAGTATCGCATATTAATGGACACATGAGACCAGAAGAATAATATTAAAATTGAAATTGTCACTTAAAACTTTGACTTTGAAAGGCACATATTGGATGGAAAGTAGGAGTAGGAAAAAATCTGCCCACCAATATAGGGATATATCAAGAACAGTGTTTATCTCTGCCAGACTCTTCTAGGTATTCACATCATTGCACTGACCTCATGCTGGTTTAACATCATAATTTGTATGATTTGTATTTTCACAAAATCTCCAAGCTAGAAATTAATATGAAAAGAGATTCCTTAGTAATACCTTTTGTCAACTTGGTTAAAGCAGATGTAAATTTTTGTTTTTAAAGAAGAAAATTCCATTCTTCCTTTTCTTATTATAATATAAAAGAAATTAATTTATCAAAAACTGGGAAATTTTTCAGAAGTATTTGAAGGATGAGCGAATTTCTGTTTGAATAGTAAGAAATATAAAAATAAGATAAAAGAAGATGATTAAAAAGCAGAAAATCTATTTCTCATTCTAAATGCCAAGAAACAGGCAAATTAAATAAAAGAAATTCAAGAAGAAATTTTTTAAAAGAGAAGTTAAAATAATTGGTTTTAAAGAAATCCATTTATATTTAAAATGTATACTGATCTATATAAGATTTATGACAACTTTGATTTAAAAAATTAAAAGTAGGTACATTGGAACAAAAGTAATTTATTTTAAATATGAAAATAGGACTAAGATTAAGAACAAATGAAACTACAGTATATAATAGTCTCCCTTTATTCTCAAGGGATATATTCTAAGACTCTTGGTGGATGCCAAAAAAACATGAATAATTCCAAACCTTATATTTTTACCTATACATACATATCCATGATAAAAATTTATTTATAAATTAGGCACAGTAAGAAATTAATGGTAATTATTAATAATAAAGTAGAACAATTATAGCAATATTCTGTAATAAAAGTTATGTGAATATGATCTCTCTCTCCTTCTCTCGCTGATAAATGATCTGATAAAGGAGATGTCTACTAAGTGATTAACAGGTGAACAGCATATACATAACATGGATACACTGGACAAAGAGATAATTCACATCCCAAGTTGGGGTGCAGGGATGAAATAAGAGTGGATGGAAGGAGATAGAGCAGGACAGTGGGACATTTTATTATGTTACTTACAACAGCACACAATTTAAGACATAAATTGTTTATTTCTGGAATTTTTCATTCAATTTTTTCAGACTATGGTCGACTGCAAGTAACTGAAACCATGGAAAATGAAACCACAAATAAGTAGGGACTACTGATTTTTTTTTCACTCTAATCAATTTTTCTGCAAAATCCCTACCCTTTCATTCTTGGCACCTGATGTTTTCATCAGTTAATAGGAAAATGAGACAACATTAGGCATAAACTCTCTCTGTGTGGTTCCCTCTACTTCCTATTATATTTTCATATCTCTAATTTCATAGAAAGAACCATTCTTTCTTTGGAAAAAGACTAATCAACTGTACTATTGGCACTTTGCTCTTGATATTTTTTCACAAATTATTTCCTTTATTACATCTGTGCACATAAATGTTAGCAACATACACAACTCAAAGCTAGCTTTTAGTAAGTTACTATTGAACCAAGTTTATTTGGTTTTCAAAAACAGAAAGTTATGCCAGCAAAGAAGATGGAAGATTTGAAGCTACAGTTTAAAAATTTAAAAGGCTAAATTAGAAAAATATTAGCTGGGGAAAAAAAGATTAAAGGAATTCTCTCATAGAAACTGATACACTTTAGTAGAAAAAAGTCATTTAAAACATCTTCAAGATGCATGAAAAAATACAACTGTATCAAAAGGAATATATTGCAAAAAATAACATTTTGTCATTTACAACTCAATATAGCTTCATGTAATATAATGCACATTAATAGAAGAGAACAAATCAGAGTAAAACAGTAACAAATATATTGGTATAACATTTATATACAATGTCAAATAAAACTTTTGAGGGGTTTATGATGGAAATTAAACAATAGTTGTCAACATATGGCAAAATTTTCTGATTTAAAATTGTGTCCGATGGACCCATGATGTAGATAAATGATCATGTTTATAATAGGTGCCTCTACACTCCCATTATTGACCTTCGTCGCCAGTCTGTTTATAAATACACCCTTGAATTTGGGCACATGAACTGAGGGACTCACTAGAGCTAATAAACCTTCACACTTTGCCTTCCTGGCTAGCCAGTATTTGGAAAGATGGGTGGATGGAGTGGCTCTTCTGACAAACAGACCACACACTGAAATATGGAGAGCAAGCTTCATCCACAGTGTGAAATGCATTGTCTGAGTCCTTGCTTCCTCTGAAATGTTTTTCTACAGTATCATCCTGAACATGTTATGTTCAGGTGTATAAGGTCTTTAATAATATCAAATATAATTATTTTTTGAAGATTAGTGATGGTAAAGTTTCTAATACACTAAATGCAGTTATTAATAAGCAATTAATAGTTATGAGAGGTTCCATTATAATTCTATTAGCGATGTTATTTGGTGATGACTGTCTCACCATATGACCATTTTAAGTTTGAAGATAAAAGAATAAGGCATTTACAATTCTTTTAAATTATATTATTGCCACTTATATGACTATGACAATTCCTGAAATAGTTTTTTTAAAAAAATCCTTCCTTGATGCTTATTCTATACATTCAGTGAAATATGTTTTCTGCTACGTGCAGAAACATAGATTTGGAATACTTGCAAATGTATAATTTTACATCAATTTTGGTGAAATATTTAGCTTGATCTACCCTATCTGTATAAAAATTGTTAAGTTTATTTTAATGCTCTGCTTGCATCCTATGTAGAGGATGCCTATAGTACATTAGAATTGTTATGCCTTAGATGCTTATAGAGAAATAGAATTATTTATAGTGTGATTAATTTTTTTAAAATCACCTTATAATGTAATTTTAATTCATTCTAAAGTAGTCATTAAGATATGAATATTTACATGTAGTTTTATAAAAGATAATGCTTTTTGCTCTTTCCCCCTATTAGTCATTAAATTATGTTTATTTTTAGCTATGTGATATTTGTTCTAGCTTTAGTAGGTAATTGTTACATAAATAAAGAATTATCATTTATCATTGTATTCCAGAAATTGGTACTAGTATAAATTTCTCCTAATTTTTAAAAATATTTCAAAAATATTTTGACAAGTTATTAATATTTTTCATGAGTTTTTGTATAATGTAAAATATGTCTTAAATGTCTCTTACATATGTTATGCTGGCAAATCTTTTATTACATAAATCTATAATAACCTTTTTGGATTTCTTTCACAATTCTTTGAAGACCAAATTAGATAACATATGTAAATATGGTTGGGAAAATGTTAAATTATTTATAAGTAAGGTATTTTATAAAAAAAAAGAAAGAAAAGTTATCATGGCTTTTTTCTGAAACTAACTTTATCCAAATAGAAATATTGTAAATTCTGAAGAGAAGAAACAGTTGGAAGACTCTGGGTCGGTGCAAGATTTAATCATACTGATTTATCAATTTCTATTTACATGAGTACTTATTTTTTACTTAAAGTAAAAATGTAGAGGCTTATCAACTTCTTCTTGCTTTTAACCATTACATTTTAGAAGTCATCATTTCCAAGTATATGTGCTACATCTTTTTCTTGTAGATTCTATATATCCACAGGCATTCTGGGGAATCTTATGCTTTGTTTAAATGAGAATTTTTAAATTTTTTCATATAAAATGTTCTTCAAATTTTTAGAAAATACAAGCAAATTGTAATAAAAGCAAATGAATTTATAAACTACTAATGAGGTTATTCTTGGCATTTGTGTGTAAGAAATTTTAAGAATATAATATTTAAAATCAGAAAGTGATTCATATTCTAGATCCAACACTCATTGACCAGGGTAAATATTATTAATTTCTACATTCATAAAATGGTGGTGGTAAGTATTATCAATAAAATGTTTAAAAGATATAATAAAAATATATTTAAGACTCTTACCACAGTACCTTACATTATAGTGAATACTTAATATATAATATATAATAACTATTTTCCCATTTCAATGGAGTAGTTTTTCTTTCTTAATGTCTTAATGACAAAAATTGCCTGTAAACACCCAAAAACCTAGTACTGGAGGCAAGAATCATGTTAGTAGAAATAGGGTTGTAAAATGGTTTTAAGGATATTATTATCCATAAGAAATGTGCCATCAAAAAGCATTATAGACTTAATGGGACTATGTATTATATGATATGCTATACTATAAACTGTATACAAAAACACATTTATCTACCAAGACAGAGTATGTTGTCCAGGCTCATGAGACTGATGAATAAACCTAAAAACCCAAATCCAGTCAATTTATAAAAGGAAATATAACTAGAGTGAAATTGAATCACTCAAGTTGTAATATATACTTTATTCCTTCCTTCAGATAGATATTATGGTGACCCAATGTTTAAGGGGATGTTCACCAAATAAACAAAAAATCAGAACAGAAAATTTATCAAATTCAATTAATTAATTATATGCCAGGTATAATGCTAGATGTTAGTTACATGATTCAAAATACAATCACTTTCAAGTGGGGTGAGCTTTTGCAGTCATTTTTTAAAATAGAAATTGTCTTGCCAATGACTCCAAAATACTTTTAGCTCATTGGACATGATTGCCTCTCTAATGTACATAATTTAGGTGAATTTTCAAAGTTTTGTCTTTAATAGTCTCATTTTTATAACTTTCTAAAACAGGCTACCTATTCCTATGGATGGCAAATACCCAAGTTTTTCTTTAGGTTTATAAAACATTTGATCTAGTCCATCATCTTTCTGTAAAGTTGACATAAATTTGTTTTGATCTATCAAACATTAAGCCTACAGGCCCAACTTTATTTGGATGATCTGATTTCCCCTTCTTAAAGTACGATCTTACTGTAACCTCATTGCCAGCATTTCAATTGCCATCAAAATAAAGCAACTTTTGGGGCTTTAAAAAAGAAAAAGAAACACCATTTTTTTTTTCCTAAAGAAGCTTATATTTTAAAGATGATAGATAATAGGGGAGAAAGAGAGAGAGAGAAAGAACAAATGGAAAGGGGAAATAAAAAAAAGAAGAAGAAAGAAAGGTGGGGAGTGAAGGAGGGAGAGAGAAAATTATTTTACTAGACTAGGAAAGAAGATGCATCCTAGGTGATTATGTTAGAATGCATACAATTTATGTAAACATAAGTTTTACACACACAGTGAGAATGAATTTGGGATAGAGTAAAATGTGTGTAGTGTGTGTTTACATATGTGGGATATTGGGATTTTTGAACTTTGTTTCCATTTATTATATATAGAAAAGTTTCATGTGAGATATTGGATTCCAAGGAGCTCCTATGTTTTATACGTGCACATTCCTAGTTTTATTTGAGATACAAATTATGTAATTCCTGTTTTTATTATAACAAAAAAGTATATCTCTATCTTTTAAAGAACAATTTCATTCCAATGTTCCCATGTAAAATACACTCGCCTCAGCAAGAGTTTTATATAAAAGTTGCTGTACAGCTGATCACCCATCTCCCGTGGAGTCAATTATTTTTAAATTTTCAATCTGGGCTTAGGCCTAGTCATTGAGCCAAAGGGATTTTCAATAGAGTTTGTAATGACTTGTTACTTGTGCTGAGATTTTTCAGGCAACTTTGATACTACTTGATCTATTGTTGCATTCGATTTTATAGATCACTGAGGACTGTACTACAACTTCTATCAGCATGTGTAACTTTGAATTCTAATCTAACTTGCCTTTTCTCAACAATTGTGTTGGACATAGGCATTAGCACAGTATTTTTTTTTTTTTTAGGGCTTCAATGTCGATCCTTGTTAGCATAGAGAATGAAAACTAGTTTGTCTAAGTAAATATATATTTAGAATGCTTTAGGTTATTATTGATTAGAGGGTAGAATTGTTGCTCCTTGCCTCTAATCTTCTTGCCAAGTGTTGGACTATTGCCTACACTATGGTTGGTTGGTAAATAAATTGCTTTTGTTTTCATAGCAAAATCCTAGAAGTTATGTAAGATCACACTTTTATGATATAGCTTAATGCAAAACATCTGCTACATAATATACTCTAAATAACCAAAGGTATAAAGAATATTGTTAAGTTTCTGTTTCTCACACATTAGCTCATTGATGAGAGTCGTATATATAACTGTAAGGAATGGCTCACTGTGAGAAATACAGTTCTGAAGGCAGATAATGTAATAAAAAGAACTAGCAAACAAGAAGTCCTGGTTTTACAATAACCTTTACGTGTTTTATTCAGTTTCTTCTCCCTTGTTCACTACAAAATACCTACAGCAGTAGATTGCCTGTCCTCTTTTTCTTCATCTACTCTCCTGTGTATCCCATGGCATAACAGCCACTGATCACTTCTTTCAAGATGATGCCTTTGGTAGTATAGACAATGTGTGACTAATTCATCCATCCATTCATCCAATGATTAATTTAAATGACATTTTAGGTATGGATGAAGAAAAAATGACAGTATTTACTGAACCTTGTAATAATACTCAGAATGCTGTCACATCACTCACATGTACAAAATCCTGACTGTATTCAACATTTTGGCACCTCCACTTTTATTGTGCATTCCATTGTCTCTTATTTTATGAAAGACACAGCTTCTGAAATCATTCCTGCTTTCTTGAGAAATATTAATTTCTTTTTTCCAACTGAATTATTCTCTTAAATAAATATGTTCTAGTAAATCACATTAGTGTTTTTTTTTAATACCTTAATTCTACATGCCCTATCATTTATTGATTTATTTCTCTTCTCCTCTTTACAGAAAAATTACATTCATTTTATTTTTTTTATTCTCAGTAACAACAGCTCATACAAGCCACCATTATCACCTGGCAAGAATCCTGAAATTACTGCATAGTTTATATCTATACATTTCCTCTTACCAATCCCATTTTACATTTACCATTCACTGTGAACTTTCAAAAATGTAAACCAGATTATGTCATTTCCTTGTTTAATATCCTCCAAGGGTTTCTATTATTCTTCAAATAATATCTAAATTATTTACTTTAAATCAAAGCTGTTCATGGTTTTGGTCTTGCTAATTTTCTCCTAAACTCTTCATACCATAACCAAAGCTGTGGTACTGCACACAGATCTCTTTTCCAAAGTTGATTCACTTATCCCCAGCTCACATCAGTGTTGAATGCTATAGATTTACAGATCCGCTCTCATCCATAAAGTTGCTCTCAAGTGACAGGAGCCATCTTAGTAGGAGTGTTGGGCTCTCTAGATGGATGGTTTCCTCAACCAATTACTAACTGAAACTGGGTATAAATGACCATCCCCATTGCTTCACAGGGATGCAAAACTGGACCACACAGTCTACACTCCAAGGCCCACACCTTTGCTCAGTTTTATCCCTTCCATAGCCTACTTTACCTTCTCCTTTACAATTTTTTTTCATTTTAGACTACTTTCTCAAAAAGTCATGCAAAAACTGTTTCTAGAAAGCCAACCAAAGTCATTCACCCTCACTCTGCTTAATCACATAATTTCTTTCTCCTTGATACATGGGAACTTTTATCTTAATGACATTTATACTAGCTATTCTTTCAGCAAGATATGATCTATAGTTACCACTCTCCACAACTTCACCATGTTGCATTTAAGTCACAGTTTTTGTTATTAACTTTTATTGCATTTTATTAATTTTTTTATTTATTGACCATTTTCCTTCAAGAAACATAAGCTGCATAAGAACAGGGCTTTCTGCTTTTTTTTTTTTTGCCAGTTTACCCATAATATTAGAAGAGTGCCATGCACACAATAAATGCTCAGTAAATAACTATTGTGTGAGTGGATGCCTATAAAGCAAAGACAGTACATCCACAGACTCAACAGACAAAGTTGATTGACTTAATGTTTAGCACCTTCCTTCTTGGCTTAGTGATATCTCACTCTCATGGTTTTTCCCTAACTCTTTGGTTACTGTTTTCAAACTTATTTAAGTAGCCACCAAATACACCTAGGACCATGGTGAAGAATTTGTATACCCATTTCTTAGTCAGTCCATGCTATTATACTCATGTTATTTCCCTGTTTTCAATTTTATTTCAGTTTCAAAAGCTTTTTGAGGAGAGGTAACATAGACCATGGATGAGGCCTGTATACTACTTTTTTTCTTTGAAAACATTTAAGACAGGTGGACATTTTCCAACATTTCATCATTACTGAATTTTCATTCTATCTTTTGGTTATTTTTTAAGCATTTTAAAATTTAAGCGATAAGTGTGCTTTATTCTAAGTAGCAAAATGGTAGCCTATATCTAATAAGAATTTCGAAACAAGAAATCATGTTGCCTGGTTAACTTTAAAATTAAATAATGATTTATTTTAAATTTCTTAGACATACGTCCTGTTCAGAGATTTAAGACAAACCATTTATAGCACATCGTAAATTTTTATCTATTTAATATATTCTTCAGATCATTTTATTGTACGTGTTTCTATAGAAAAGGCATTCACACAACAACTTATTTCTTACTGGAAGAAAGATATTTTGATTTTTGTGTGACACTATACATCCCAGCAATACAATCTTTAATACACAAAACATGTTTACATTCTACGTTCAACAAAACTTCACACAGGAAAGTCACAGTGCTTTCCTGCCCACGCTTTTCAAAACGTAATATAACATATTATTTTTATACATCTGAAATTAGTGTGTTATGAAGCATTTACATAAAAATGTAGAGAACAGAGTATAGCTATCCCATAAAAGTATGCACATAGAAGAATATTATCACCTAATAATCATACTACTTTTCTTTCCTCGATAATCCGGGAAACTGAAGTAAGATTCTGTTAAGCAGCTCTAATTTTCTGTCAAACCCTTCCTTACATGAGCTAATATACTTTCTCACATAATCATGAAAATATTACCATTTCTATGTAATCATCACTGAAATAATAAATCTTCCAAAGTTACAAAGCTAAGAATAGGATGGAAATGGCTTGCTGAAATAATGCCACACACCAATATGACAAATTCTACTTTATATGAAATACAACATTTTTTTCCCCTCAAAAGCAGACATATTTTAAATTACACTACCTATATTGATGAATATCTCTTGAGGTTTTGGGTGATTATATCAGTTTAATGTTTTGTGTATTAATGAATTAATACCAATATATTAAATAGCATGCTTGAGATAATTTAAATCTTAAGTATTACTACTCATGGAGCATTTTCCTGATAAGAGATCATCAGTTTTATCCATATTGTCTGACAAGTTTGAATGATTTCCAGGCCAGAATGACTAAAATGACTTTAATTCATTTTAAAATTAATGAATTCTATTTTATTATATTAGTACAAGAGATTTATGCTCAGTGTAGAAGTAATGTAAGATGACAAGATTTTATTAACATAAATTTGAGTAGCGGGAAAATCAAAAGACAGGTCTACTATTAGAATATGACACCTCAAGAAGGGCTCAAAAAAAAAAACCTCTAATTAAAGAATAAATTGTTTGGAAACAGCTAAAAGTATATTTGTAGTAGTCTAGATAAGCCAGGTGTTGGCATTCATTTATCATCATGTCCCTATTTTTCTGTGAGTTAGAGAAACACTGAAAGCTTAGAAGTCCTACCTTTCCATAAATCCATGAAGAATACTACCCAGGAAGCAAATGATTTATATTTTATCACTATTTTGAAGACAGTTTGCCAGTCATGTAACCTTCTTGGGACCACATTAGCTCACATAATCTTTATTTTTAAATTGGATAAAAAGGACTGAGCTACAGTATGGAGAAAATTCCAAGAAATGCCAGTAAACTGCAATACATTCTAAGGATACTTCAAGTTTTGAAAATGTTGGTCATTTTCTCTCTCTTCTCTTACTCTTTGCTAGTGTTTATCAACCCTCTGAATCAGTGATTATCCTTTGTGCTGTCAAAAAATAAAGATGGATAAAGAAATAAAGCTTAAAAAAGTAACAGTTTGATTCTACCAATAATCGAATTACAAAACTTATTTACATAACTTCAAGCCAGCATTAGTATGTCACACAGAAAATTCTGCCATAAAATTTCTACAAAAAGATTCAGCTGTACATAGCAAAATAGTAATACTGACTCTAAACACTGCCTTATTTAACCATTACACCAAAATCGAAGAAAAAAATAAAAAATGTCAATTGTAAAGCATTTCATAACATTACTTTTCATAGAAAATAAAAAAAGTTATTGAATAATCTTAAGAAATAAGGGATTGTTAGTGAACTGATAAAGAAACTTTCTTTAGAAACCATGAACACACTCTAGAGCAAGGTTGCTAAGACACTAAAAACCAATACACGAAATCCAAAATCAGGGAAGCAAGGAATATGTTATAGCCACTTTAGAAGACAGTTTGGTGTTTTCTTACAAAACTAAACGTAGTCTTACCATATGACCCGGCAATCATGCTCCTCAGTATTTACCCAAAGGAGTTGAAAACTTATGCTCACGCAAAATCCTTCACACAAATGTTTATAACAGCTTTATTTATAACTGCCAAAATGTGTAAGCAGCCAAGATGTTCTTTAGTAGGTGAATGAATAAACTATGGTACACCCAGATAATGGAATATTATTTGGCGTTAAAAAGGAATGAGCTATCATGACATGAAAAGACATGGCAGAAATTTAAATGCATATTACTAAGTGAAAGAGGACAATTTGAAAAATTACCTTCTGGAAAAGCAAAACTATGAAGACTGTAAAAAGATTAGTGGTTGACAGGGGTTTATGAGAGAAAATAAATAGGCAGAGTGTATTTACTTATTACAATGATGATGTAGACCTTACAAGGTTTAGCCTTTTTTAAGTTTTAAGTACATTTGCAATTTATTTTGGTTTGAAGTAAATGAAAATTCTTTCTTTAAAGAAATTATTGCTTCAATATCCCAGTTACATTTATTGAGTAATTTTTCCCTCCACTAATTTATGACCCAGAATCACTTTGGCAAATCATTAAAGCCATCACTGGCTTTAATGATTTGCCAAAGGTCATTTTGTTTTGCTTTCATATAATTCATTTGTGATTATTTTTATTGTTAATAGTGATAACACAATGCTTCTGTGTGTGAATCATTGTTTGACCTTTAATTATACCTAATATTCACCTATGTTATTTTCTTTCAAATAAAATTACATCCTTGAACTGGTACTCTCTTTCCAGATGGTCTTGTGCTTGGCAGATCTGATGTGCCATGTCACATAAAAAGCTCATGAACTGAAGTGGCATTGGCCTCATATAATGCTTTTATTATCAGCATACACAAAGCACATAGCACACAGCTGCTCTGCCAACAAATTAGCACTTAATGTTTCTACCACTTAAGTTCAGTTCAACAGTTTACCTCTGCAATCCTCTATAATTTATGCTGCTCCTTGATGCCATGTAGTTCATGTTCATGTATTTTTCAGAAAACAAAACCAAAACCAAAACAAAGCAAACAGCATCAAAACAAACAAAAAAAACCCATAAACCAAAAAGGCAAACGACAAAAAAATTCCACACAATTGATGTTCGAGTAAGCAACTAATACATGTGATGTAGTATTTAAACAAAATTAATGTACTTCGTTTAGATTACTAATTAAGAAAAGATATGTGGTATTTTAAAGGATGTGAAATGTAGCTAACACATTTGGGCTGCTTATTTTAAAAGCTTTGGGGACATTTGTAAGATAACAACATTTTAGTAACCCATATCTTTTGTAAGATTAAATCTGTCTGCTGGGAATATTCCTGCGTGAAGAGAATAAAGAGTACTGCAAACTTTGGTGAGGAACAAGCTATCTTTATTAAAGTATTTATCATTTTTACAGCTGGAATTGGTATTAATATTTCAACAAACAATACCAGTAAGCCTTATCTTTTCTTTGTTGACATTAGTTAAGCACTGTCAGCAGTAGGTTGTTTAAAACAGCTTGGCCTGTTCAAGCAGAATAAATCATCTTAGTGTTTTTTTTTTAATCTGCTCATTTTTAATATGCAATGGGAGTACTCCAGAACAGAAACACAAACTTACTCTGAACAACCAAAAACTTAAAAAATTTGATTGACTGTATTCATGCCAGTTTTCTGAAAGCATTCAAAATTGAGAAAGGGCTATTAAACCTATTACACATTTTATACAAAAGTAGAGACTGAGTTTATAGATTTTCTCTTAATCATCATGTAGTCAATTGGACATGAATAAGCCAGAATTTATATGTTAATGTCTTCTTGAAAATAATATAAGAGAAAGAGTTCAAAGAAACAGAGATCAAGTCCTTGAATTCAGTAAATTCAAAATATTTTTGAATTTTTTTACAGTATTTTGTGATTTTTAACCTAAATATTATTTGGAGCTACAAATAAACTTAGAGACCAAACTTTATAGTTGGAAAATTAAAGTGATCTGAGAAAAATGAGTTTAGATGAACTATTCTACTTGAATTTGTACATGTTAAGGCCTATTACAGAGCTAGATGAGTTATAATTAAATTATTTGTATAATTATATGACTGGTTTACAGAATTGAAAGGACCATTGAGGTCAAAATCACATAAAAAAAAAACAATATTAAACACTAAAGAACATCCAAAAATTACACTCATGGTATACTACTGACAGTGGAGGTAACAGATAAAAGAATGTCAGAATATTTTGTTTCAACTCCGAAAGTACTAATTATTCCATATTTTTTAAATCAAGAAATGTTCTTATATTTCAAGAAAAAAATAACTATATTGTTATTTTCTAGTGGAAAGTGAACATTGTATAAAATTGGGTGCTATTAGGATCTACAGCTTTCTGTAATATTTATAATGTCCTTTATGCTAATTCAATGATTCAAGATTAATTCTTTAGCAGCGTGGACACTAACTAATCCTTCAAAATGTTCAGAAAGAAACACCCAGAAAGCATCTGTTACATGAATTGGTTCCATTCACTTATGTGATCTTGGCTTAATCACAAATCCTAAGCCACAGATTGGAGGTGAAGGCAAAAGATACTCCCTTTTGATTGAATACATGGCTAGATTGTTTAAGCAACTCAGAACGCTACATAAATTATTATTTTTTAATTTATTTTTACTTTTCCTCTCTCAGACTTCTTTATTAATTTACAAATTTATTGCAGCAATTCCACTTTCTGATTCCAGCTTTCTACAGTAAGAATTAATTCCATTTTCAAGATTTGCAAATGATAGTAAGTATAGCCAAAGCTCTGCAGAGATACTATTCTGAGCAATCTTATCAAATTGTGACCAAAAAAAATAATGAATACAGCTTAAAATTCCCTGAATGTTGTGCTAATTCATTACTTTTTATTAGTACAAAGCACATTGCAATTATATTTTTCAGACAATGTTTTACATTTACCCCATCTACAAAGCGACCCTGGTTTTCTGCATCTATTACAGATGGAGAATGTAAAGTGAAATAAGGGCTCAGAGGTACAATTCAATTTCTGGTCCCAGAATTTAAGTATAAATGTTTGCCTTAGGATATTACTATTTTTAAATTGACATTTGTCTATCTTTTTATTATTTTTAAAAAATAAATGTGTTGGGATGACATTGGTTAATAAAATTATATAGGTTTCAAGTATACAATTCAATAATACATTTGACTTTATGTGGCGAACACATAATGAAATATACAGATGATGAATTATCAAATAAGTTTTTAAAATGATATATAACATGCTAACAGAAAAATTCACAAATAATATATGTACAAGTCTAAAAGTTATCAGAAAATGAATGCACCAATGAAAACCACCAAAGTCAATAAAAAGAATACTGCTAATATCCTAGAGGCTTCTGACATGCCTTTAGTATTCAACCTTCCTGTCCAATTATAATCGCTATACTGATTGTTTATAACAAAGCTTTTTCTTTTATTTATAGAAAAGAAAATTTATAGTATACATTACTTTGTATCTGCCTTATGATGTTTGTGAGAGCTATCCAATTTTTTTTCATTTTATTGTATAGTATTCAAATTAATAGTATGTGGATATTTTTCCTAGGTTTCTGATTAATATTTTGTATTCTTTCAACACATTTCAGTCTACTCTCCGGCTTCCATAGTTTCTGTTGAGAAGACCAATGTAGTTTTCTCCTTGTTTTTTTTATGGGTAAAGCATTTTCCTTTTTCTGTAGCTAATTTTAAGATTTTTCTCTTCATTCTTGGAATTCTGCAGTTGGAATACATTTAGTTTGTTTTGTTTTGTTTTGCTAGTGAGCAAAAAATTGTTATTTAACCCACTTGATGTTCTTTCAGGTTCCTGGATCTGAGATTTAGTGTTTGTCATTAATTTGAAAATGTCTTAGCCATTATTACTTCAGATATTTCTCATACACTTTCTTCTGGTGTTCCAATAATGCATGTTACACTTTTTGAAATTGCTCCATAAATTTTGGATATTCTGCTTTGTTTTGTTAAAAGATTTTTCTCTTTTCATTTATTTTTATGACATTTCTACTGATAAGTTTGCAAGTTCACTACTTATGTTCTTTGGCATGCCTAATCTATTGATGAGTCCATCAAAGCCATTATTCAATTTTATTACAGAGATTTTGAATTAGAGAAAATCTTTTTTCATTCTTTCTTAGATTTTTTTTTCTTGCATTAGCCAGCTGTTATTGCATGTTGTGTAATTTTCTCAATAGCGCTCTTAGCATATTTCTCATAGTTTATTTAAATTCCTGGTCTGATAATTCCAAAATGGCTGCCTTATCAGAGTCTCGTTTTTATGACTGCTTTTCTCTCTTCAGGTTGTGTTTTTACTTGCCTTTTAGGATGCCTTGTAATTTCTTTCTTAAAGCTAGATACATTGTATCAGCATTTAAGAACCAAGGTAAATAGGCCTTTACTGTAAGTTTTTATTTTAATCAGGCTAGGTATTGTACTGTCTTTAGTTTTTGCTGTAGCTGCAAATGGGGGAGGTTTCGATTTCCTCAGGTATTTTTTTCTCTCTCCTTTTGTCTCAGTTTCTCTAAACATCCCTTATGAGCCTTAAAGGTTTTCCGCTCTAATACATTTTTATTCCCTTTGTGCCCTGTTGATGTGGGAATTAATCTATAACCCCATAATTTAGTCTCAGTCTTTATTGAAACTGTGTCCTTCAGCTGTGACATTCACAAGCGTTTTTATCCATTTTCAACTCTTAGATGAGACAAGTGTGTGGAGGTGTGTTATTTCCCTTTCCCCCTATAGGATAAGGATCTAGTAAACTTTTTTCTTTGTTTAGGAAGCTTTTGTAAGGGAGAACACACCGTACAAATTTTAAAATGATTTTTTTCTCCTCTCCCCACTGCTAGAAATGCTGAGAGTTTTTCTGACTCTTCTTGGTGAGAAATGTGGGGTTCCTGGAGTCAAAACTCAGAGAAGTGTGTGAGCTCCTTAAAACTGCAACCATGCTCTCACACTAATCAACATTTCACCTCCAGCAATTGATCAGTGTTATTTTTAATCATTTATACCACCAGTTTATGACTCCAGTAGCTTCTCCAGCAGGTAAATATATCTCAGCTTGATTCTCTCTCTACATTCACTTTCTCTCTAGAATTTTGGCTAGCAGCATGCTCTGTGACTTCAATTCTCTGAAAAGTCCTAGTAAAGTTATTTATTTTTGGTTCTTTCAGCTTTTTCTTTATTGCAAGAACAAAAATGATATCTTCCAATTTTTTTCTGTTTCCAAGGTGAAACCAGAAATAATTTTTTAAAAAATCTCTTCTTAAAATTTAGTTGTTTTTCATTAAAATGTTGTACATGGTTCAAAAATACTCAGGAAATAAGTCTCTTGCCAAGTGTTTGTTTTTCTAAATATTTTCTCTCCTGTGATTTCATTCTCCTTTCAAAGATTTATTTTTCGAGTCTTTTAAGAAGACTTTTATATTTTGATAAAATTCAAGTTATCATCTTTTTTCTTTTGTGTTTTTAATTTTTCATTTGATTTAGAAAATCTTTGCTCATTCAAATATTACAGATAGTTTCTCATATGTTATTGTAGGAGCTTCATAGTTTTAGCTTCTACATTTAGATATTTAATCAATCTTGTTATTATCTTTATACATTAGGTATGTCAAGGTTCCCTATCTTTCCAAATGCTTATTGAGTTTCTAGTACCATTTGTTGCAAATATATTATGTTCACCCATTGGATTGAATTGGTACACTTTAAATAAAAGGAGAGGGTCTATGTCTGGATTCGATTTGGTTCCATTGAATTATCTATTTTTAAAACAATATATTCTTTTAAGTAATTCTTAAAATTACATAATGAAAGACCTCTGAGTTTGATCTTCTTTTAAAAAATTATTTTGGCTATTCCAAGTATTTTATATCTCTATAAAAATTTTAGCATCATCTTGACAATCTCTAAAAAAGAAAAAAACTTCCTGGGATTTTTTTGAAATTTCATTGTATCTATAGAATAATGTGAGGAAAATTGACACGAGAAAATTTAGTCTTCTGACATGTAAGCATGGCATATTACACCATTTATTTGTAAGAGATACCTTCATATCTTTTCTTTAATCTTTCTCAGCAACATTTTGTTGTTTTCAGTGCAAAGTTCCTATACATCTTTTGTTAAACTGACCTTATGTATATTTTATGTTGGTGTTTTCATTTTACTTTTCAATATCTTATTATGTATAAATATATTGCTTTATAAATATTGTTCTTTTTCCCTGAACAGTTGCTGAATTTACACATTATATCAGATAGCTTTGTTGTATATTACTTAGTATTTCTACATAAATAATTGTTTTATATGCATATAATGATGTTTATTCTTTTTTCCTCAATATTTATGCTTCTAATTATTTTAAATAACATTTTATGTTTTCTAGGATATCCTGTAATAATGAACATACAAGTATTTTCCTCTGATATTGGAGGGAAAGCGTAATGTCTTTCATCATTAAATATGTTGTTAGCTATAGGTTATTGTAAATATTGTACAAGACTTCCCATTTAAAAAGTTTTTTCCCGTCTTTAAATACTGGGAGTTTTGTTTTGTTTTGTTTTGTTTTTCTGTCAGGTGTTAAGTTTTGTTACTTTTTCTATCTTATTGGGATTTACAATTTTCTCAGTTATTTTCTATAAATTTGGTACACAAATTATTTGTTTTAATTTTGAATTAACCTTTAATTAGTTGTATGAATCGACACTTGGCTTGAGGTGTTATCTTTTAAATGTATTGTTTAATCTTATTTTCCAATACTTTTTAATAATTTTTATAGGTGTATGTTTTTTTTAGAAATACACTTCTCAGGTTGATAAGACTAGAATGACAAAGACAACACAAAAGAAAATGAATCTGAAAGACCCTGAGTCATACGTTTTTTTCTCTTAGACATTTGATACTATTTACTAGTAAAGACTTGTGAACCATGAGGTGTTTGTTTGCCTGATTGTTTGTTTTTAAGACATTTAATTACAAGTATAATTATTTTTCATGTATGAGGCATTATAGTTTGTCTGTTTCTCAAAAAATTTGACTCTTCCATCTATGTTTTCTTAGATGTTGGCATAAAGTTATCTATAATATTCCCTTATTATCTTTTTAATGTCCATAGAACTATTGGTGATGTCTATTTTCTCCTTCTTGATATTGATAATTTCTAGTTTCTTTGTAGTTATTTAATAACCTTACTAGAATTTCATCACATTTTATTAATCTTAAAAAAAAACATTTTGCTTTGTTTAACTATTTGCTAATTCATTAATTTTTCTTTATTAACAATTTCCTTCTGTCTATCCACTCTGCTTTGAATTTACTTTTCTTTCTCTAACTTCTCAAGATAGAATTTTACATTTTAGAATTTATTTTTTTAACGTAAATATTTACTTATAATTTTCCTCTTAGAACTACTTTAGCTACATCTAACAATGTTAATATATTATATCTTCATCATCACTTGGTTCAAAATATTTTCTCATACTCTGTGATTTTTTCCCTCAACCCATGCATTATTTAGAAATGTTTTGGATATTTTCTAAATATTTGTGGGATTTTTAAAGTCTATCTCTCTTTTATTGATTGATAATTTAATTCTGATTTTGTAAGAGAAATATACTCTCTACAGTTTAATGCTCTGAAACTTATTTCATGCTCCACCACAGTATATCTTGATGAATTTATAATATGTATATAAAAATAATGTATATTCTATACTTATTGCATGTATATTTGTATACTATTTACTAAGTCAGGATGATTAACAATGTTTTTATATATTTTATTTGCTTACTATTTTTTTGTTTATTTCCATCAATAGCTAAGAAAAGAATAGTAAAATCTTCAACTATTATTGTTGATCTGTTTATATATCCACTTAGTTCTGAAAATTTGCTTCATATAATTTAAAACTCTACAATGTCAATGCATATTTAGTTTTACTACAGATTCTTGATTAATTGACTCTTAACATTATGAAATACCCCTCTTTATATCTGGTAATACCACTTCTCTCTAAGTTTAGTTTATCTTATATTAAATAGACACATCAGCACTTTTAGAATTAGTGCTTACAAGTCTACATTTTCCCATTGTTTTATATTTATTGCATTTCACAAATTCTATTTTTAAATACAATTTTTTAAACATATGATAAATCTCCCCTTTTTAATTTTAAATATCTGGCATACGCATATTTTATAAGTATTAATATGATTGGGTTTAAGTCTATTTTTTTTCTTTTTTCTTTTGTCCTTCATGTTTATTTGATTCTCCTTTCAGTCAATCTCCTTTTTGATTGGTTTTTACTTTTTAGTGCCTCGTTTTATATCTGATATTGTGTTTCTGTGTTTCTTCTTTATATTATGTTTATGTATTTTGTTAAATGTTTTCTTATTTGAGTTTTTGTATCAATATTCTACCATGTCATGCATAATATAAGAGCTACAACAATATATTTCCAATTTCCTTCACCTTCTTCCCATTCTTTTAATTTAAACACCCATCTAAAATGCAAGTGTTTTTCCTTTCAATAATTAAATATATTTCAATAAAATTAGAAATATAAAAAGTCCATTGTACTTATCATTTATTTACCATTTGCAGTGCTCTTTTATCATTTCTGTATATCTAAGTTTTCAATTGATGTATTTTCTCTTTTTCATAGGGAACTTTTACTATTCTTATTATTCTTGGTAATTCAGATCAGATAATAATGAATTCTCTCAGCTACAATTTACTTAAAACTATCTTTATTTCACCTCAGCTTCAAGGACATTTTTGCTAATTATTAAACTCAAATTTGAGCTACTTTTCTCTTAAGATTTTAAATGTAATTTCATTGAGAAATAATTTCTGTTGAGAAATAACCTTTTATATCTAGCCTTGTTCAGCTATATATGATGTATAAATTTTTTCAACCTGATTACATTTAAAATTTTGTATCTAGATTTATTTTAAACAGGTTGACAAAAAAAAAAGTGTCAAATTTGTTTTTCTGTGCATGCATTCTGCTTTTGGTTTTCTGAACTTCTTAAACTGATGATGATGATTAAGTTCGGAAAATGTAAGCCATTATTATTCCTTCCTTTATGCCTTGTTCTTTTACACAATTATTATATGATAGATTGTTTGGTATTATGATACAAATATTCTATTCAGGTTTTAAATTTTAAGTTCCTTCTTCCTCTTTATGCTCATTTTGTGTTTTGGATAATTTCTACTGATCTTTTTTTTTTTTTAATTCAATGATCCTTTCTACTACTCTATGCCTCTCTATAATTTTTATAATTCAATTTGTTTTTTAAAAAATAGATTTGAGAGTCCTACGCCTTCATATAATCTTTAACTCAGCTTTTCGCTAAATTCTTAAATACATTCATATTTGTTATTTTAAATTACTCTCTGCTACTTACAACATAAGAATTCATCCGTATTTTGGTTTCAGCAGATGTAGATTTGTTTTTCTTGAATGTATGTTTTATTCACTTTCTAAATGAGATTTTTCTCTTCTTTATTTCTAAATTTCTTGCTACTTTAAATGTCTAAAATATGTTATACCTGTTATTATGTATATGGGTGTAAGTGTGTGTGTAAATTGAGATATATTACTATGTTCTTTTGATTGATTCTATTCCTTTACCCATGTCTATTTCTGGTGATTAAATTGAGGAGATAATCATTTAGATACCACTGACTATTGAGGAGATTTGGGACTGAAAATTTGTTATAAATAAATTGAGGTGATCTTGGGTCAGTCCAACTCCAGATCTCCCAAAACAGTGATACTGTGAAAGAACTGTAAAATTTCATCTGTTTGAACTTAGAACTTAAAGAAAGCTCAACCACATATTTCTTAGGATGTTGGTTCCAGGAACCACAGAAGGAAAGAAGGAACGTTTTCCTTCTGCTGTCCACTTATGTCTTCCATGTTCTTAGCAAAATGTAAGGAGGAAAGGAAGAGAGAAATGTTATGGCAAGAAATTTATTATTGCAGTTTGTGGTCTTTCCCAACTCAAATACAATCTTCCTTTCCTTAACAGTACTAATAGCTTAGTTGACCTTTTCTTAATTTTGGAAAATATCTAAATTTTGTTTAGTCCTTTGCCTTCATCTGTCTATATCCAGATTGACCATTTTCCTAGAGAAGCTGCCACATTTTTTGAAAGACTCTTCTCTCATAAATCAGTGTATAAAGCTTTCTTGTGTTTACTTCCTTGGATAGTTCTGTAAATATGCATAATTTGAAAGTAGAAATATCTGTATTCATTAACTTCTTTCAGATTTTAAGAGAGAAAACCTTCCTTGTGATCTAAAAATAAGTAGGTAGATTATAAGAGTGAATCAGCAGGTTCCACTGTTGGGAGCCATTCTTGTTGAATGCCCTACAGACAGGGTTAAAGTTGCCTGCAAGCTAGAAGTTTGCAGGGCAGGTAAACTCATTACTGAAGGAGGAAGATTGGCTTAATGAATAAGCTTGTTACTGAAATTGTTTACATATCTGTGGATGTTGCTTCTCATGCACACCCTAGAGTATAAATATATGGTTCTTAATAAACTCGGGGCGCAGTATTCACTGTTAGCCCTCCCAACTCTATCTCTTTGTCTCTATTTTTTGTCTCTTTCTATCTTCTCTCTCTCTCTCTCTTTTTCTTAATCCTCATTCGCCCTCTTGGGAACTGTTCAATAGTAGCCGGCTGGCTTGGCATTCCACAGTAGGTGAGAAAGCAGCAGATGCACTGCCACTGCTCTAATTTTCAGCCTTTTTGTATGCTTTGTTTTCTTTTTTTTCCTGTAACTCAATACTCATAATCACCTAAGAACAGAGTGTTTGAATAAAAAATATATATATAAATATTTTAAAACACCATTCATACTTATTTAATTTATCAAATTTAAAATAAGATTAACATTTAAATGATAATATTCAATGCTTGCTAGTGTCCAGTAAGTGGTCAGCATTTACTTCTCTTCTTATTTAGAGGCTAAATATCATAGTTACATTATTTATAGATGTATGAGGGAAACTAAATAAAACCTTCTGAATGATGACATATAAAAATGCTCTTTCAAGTAAAATAGGGAGGCTAATTTAGCTGAACCAAACTCTGCCAATTATGTCATGAAAGATGTTAGATACAGGTTTTAGGGCAGATTTATTTTAATAAAGTGGCTTCAACAAACATGTTCCCTTTTGTTTAAGCATATAATAAATTAAAAATATAAACACATTTGGATTAATAGTTCATGTGAGAATAGGTAAAAACACATAAACTATCTTGAGAATATAAAAAAATGATAGTAGTATATATTTTGTGCTAAAAACTATGTGTACAGGTATGTATTTCCATTTTACGACCAAATAACTTATAAGTATTTTTATTTTATTTTTACCAATGTGGAAACCAACATTCAAAGAGATATAATAAACTAGTTCTGTTGAGTGTTATCTAGTGTAATGAAAGAGATTGGAACATGCAAATAAAGTTTTCAGATTTATTTTACAATTCTTGTGATTTTTTAAATATATCATCAAATAGGATTTCTTGAAAGCAGCTATTAAGTAATTTGGAAATGAACTACTTACCAGAATAATAATTTTTATAAATGTTGTCAATCAATATTCTTTCCTTTAAATTTGCCTCTTTCTTCAATACTAATCTCTAAACTATATTACCAAAATGACTCACTTAACATTTATTTATTATGCAAATTAAATGACTTTATTGATTTTCAAATGATTTGTTACACTGAAATTCAATGGGATTGCATGTGTAAAACTATAGAATCTTGAACTTTAATAAAACTTAAAAATATATAGTTCAATACTTGCACTTCACTAGTGAAGAAAATAACTATTAAAAAGGTCTTTTGTCCTAGATCAGAGATCTAGAGTACATATTTAAGTACATACATACATATGCACATACACACCAATATTTTCTCTAATCTCATAAAATGATATCATTACCATCACTATGTCAAGAGAAAATAAAAATAAATAAAAAAATTGAATTTATTGCTTAGGGAGTGCCAGGATAATCAGGTATGATTTCTCCAAGTAGAGAAGACTATTATGCAGGGATTTTGTAAATAGTATACGGGCTGGCAGACTATCAGATATGTAAATGGCTTGACATCATCTATAAATGTGTGGTTATTTGTGTAATCCAGTTGATGACTGATCAACACTTTAAAGTATGTGTACTAAAATACATATGTTTCTGATTGACTGAGGTTCAGAAATAAGGTGATATTGATTGTTTGGCTTACAAAGCATTTTTACTGAGACAAGTTTTTCTTGATTAATTCTATGAATTTAAAAGCAGTCTGGTGACACTTGTTCTCGTAGCTAAAAAAGTCATTGATTTTTTTTTTTAAGTATGAGATATATTATTTTATTATCATTAGTTCCTTTTTTGTTGTTCAGTCAACAAATGATGCAAGAGGTATCAAGAAAAATTATCTAGATTGTCACTACTATTGTTGATTGTCCTTTAATATGAGAATTTTTATTTGCAAAGATTCAAATTCTGTTTAATATCTTTAGAATCATTTTATTCTACTTTTGTCTTTTAAAAATTTGACAATTTTTATTGTCAAAATGTGACTATGCAGAAGCCATTAAAATTCTGAATCTCAGATGTTAAACAACTGTGAGACCAACAAGCATTCCTAAAAGCAAAGTAAGGGAATGGGCAATACTCTGGAACCATGATCAAGATTTCCCAGGCTTGGATAAGTAAAAAGATTTCAAAAGTTCTCTGAGTCCATCTAAGTAGACAGGTCATTTATTCTTTGAGCTCATATAGAGATTGTTACATCATACCCAAGTATTGATACAGGTACAACATGAGGTATTAACAATGCAAAGCCCCCTCTCATCTATTTGCCAAAAGAAGACTAAAGGCTAATCTATTATTTGTAACTACTTGAGATTTGGGATAAAACATTTGCTCTGCTCCCGGGGCTTAGGCTACAAAATGTATCATGTCAGCCAAAGTGAGAGAGAGATTTTTGATGTCAACCAGATTTTTACAGCTCACATTGAAGGTATCAGTATCCTTAGAAGCCAGCTCCATCAGACTTACAAATTGATTGTATTATTAATAACTAAGTGAACTTAGGGAGGCAGAGAGATTATCGCCTCTAGGAAGTCTTAAATTGACTAACATATTATTATTGTTAAAAGATCATGATAGACTAAGTCAAACGTATGTAAATTGAACCCAGTAAATGTAAAAGTGCAGCCAAAAACATAAGAAATAAGAGTTACGTAAAGGAGTTTACAACATATAAAATAATTATATTCTGGCTTTCTCGAGTGAAATCTGTTTGCTTCATATTGTTGTCCACTTATAAAGATGCAAGTTTTAAGGCATTAAAGGTCCATGGAACATCTGGAAGACATCTGTGGAACTTTAGTTAAAAATCTTTAGCTTTCCAATTATTTCCAATTCTTATTGAATAGGTGATGTCAATTTAATTGTGAGATACAAACCCAAGTTTTAATTTATAATTTAAGTGTTTTATTGGTAGTTAAGAATATCTGATGAGTATTAAGGTACCCTCAAACAAGGTTCAAATGCAGTCTTTTTCCAGGATATTGGATCAATAGATCATCCATTTTTAAGTTATGGTGTGAGCCGGTTCCTTCAAATCTCAAATTTAATCCTTTCTGTCTCTGTTCTGTCTCTGTCTCTGTGTCTGTGTCTCTGTCTCTCCCTCTATCTGTTTCTCTCTCTCTCTCTCTCTCCACACACACACACACACACACACACACACACACACACACACACACACATACATGTATACACACTTACAAACACACACACACGCTCTTGGTTCAGAAAATTTCAGTACCAAGAGTGGTTCTAGAATGAAGAATCTTAAGGATGAGTTTTCTGAATTAAAATCTGGGGCTTTGAAATTTATTTCCCAATCTAGTAAGAGTTAAAGACCCTTCAGGAATGAAAGTTTGGGTCAATTCAGAGTAAAAAGTAATGATTAGCTGAGATGCTTGCTAATGACAAAGGAAATATAAAATAGGTATTGGAAAAGGTAGTTATAAATATCAGCTGTGGCCATGTTGTAAAGTACAGGAAGGAATAGTAACTGTTTTAAGTAAAGTATGTCTTTTTTATTTTGTTATAAACATGTCTTTGTGTATCAAAAAATCTTTGTTTTATTTTTTTATCCCATTAACATATAACATAAAATGAATTAATTTCACATCATAATATTTAAGTATGGTTAACTTTATCTCATAGTATTTAAATTACTAGATATCAAGAAGAAGAGTGAATATCATCCAAGGACTTTGCACCCTATTTTTGGAAAATAATTAGTTTATTTTCAGTTGAATGAAGGATAGTTTTATCATATTAGGCCAAATTATAACCTTCCTATTGTCTTTATTATGTATAGCTAAGGAGAGGCGTGTGGGTACCAAATTGACAAGTGGTATATTTGTGGTGCTTAATTTTATGTGTCAATTTGTCTAGGTTATAGTGCCTAGATGTTTAATCAAACAGGAGTAAAGATGCTACTGTGAAGGTATCCCCTTTATATGTGAATAATATTTAAGTCAGTTGACTTTGAGTAGAGCAGATTACACTTCATGAGGTAGATGACTTAATTCAATCAGTTGAACATCTTATGAGAAAAAGACTGATATTCTTCTAAGAAAAAGGAATTCTGCCTCTAGATAAGCTTTGGACTACAACATGAACTCTTCCTGGATTTCCAGCCTACCTGCTTGATCTGTAAATTTTATATTTGCTAGCCCCCATAATTATACAGTCATGTGAGTCAATTATTTAAAGTAAACTTTTTTCTTTCTTTTTCTCTCCATATACATACACATACACACACACACATCCTATTGGTTCTCCCCAAACATCTATGAAATAAAATATTTAACCATTTTTTTTCACAAATAGACAAGACACAGTGTATTTGCTTTGCTATTATTTATTTATTTATTTAATATTTATTTTTAGAAATCTAATGTAGTAACTGAGTTATCGGATCTAAACAATTACATTTATTTTCCTTTAAACACATGTACAGTTTAACTAATATTTTTTTTATAATATATAAATAAAAAGTTCAAACTAAAATGAAATAAATCATGAAGAGTCTCTGCTTATACAATGTGTTTTTACTTTATACAATTTATTTAATTTTCTGAGTTTCATCAAAAATTTGAGTTGTAGATCAGAAATGATAGCAACAAATTAGGCTGAAAAAAGACAAAGAATGAATGTTGAGATAAAAGCAACAAAAAGAATAATAAAAAACTAAGGAGAAGGTAAGAAAATGAGAAAAATAAAATAATTTTAAAAAGAGTAAAGTAGTAAAAGGGTGTGAAATGAAGGAAAACTACTCCACATTTGTACCTGTTCTTAATTTCTAAATTTCTTCACTCCCTTATGTTTGAATTTGTGCTACCCTGATTCAATGGTTCAGAATTATTTTCCAGTTCTCTATTATCAGAGTTCATCCTTATAATCTCTGACTTTGAAATAGACTGGAAACAAGTACCAACATTGCAAAGCTGGCATACAATTTTATTCAATGGTAAAAAAGACATAGTCATAAAATCTGTAGTATTTAAAATAATGCTGGCTGGATTACTTTCCCATTCCAATACATCTGTACATGAACAAGAAGGTAGGTAGAACCCTACCCTCTCATACACAGATGCACATACATCACTGGTTTTATACAAACCCTAGTCCTCTTGAATTCAGTAGCTTAGAATATTCTACACCTTTTAAGACCAGTGTATACAGTCAGATAAGCTGATCCTCTGCCATGAACATCACTGATTCTAAGAATGTTTCCTATTGTGTTGTGATGAATGAGAGACACCAACTCCTCAGTCTCCTTCTTTAATCCTTATATTCCCATATGCATTCTTCCCAAACTAAAAGTGTTAAGAATTCCATAAAAAATTGTAGTGCTAAAAAGTTGAATAAGAAAAATGATGTTCAATAAAATGCATTTGACAGGTGCTATCCTTTGTATAGTCCTTTTAAATATAACACTTTTGCTGATAATAATGCTGATGACTTACAAAAAAAAAGGAGAAAGAGATTATCGAACTGAGTAGTTCCTCTAATTTAGGCAAGATGATAACAGCTTTACATATATCATCTCATTTAGTATTTGCATAAGGTAATAACTATTATTATCTGTGATTTACAATGAAGAAGCTAAAATCAGAGTAATAACTTATTTAAAACTACATAAAAGTTGTGATCTATAGCAACTACTGTTAATTAATCCAGATATTAAACTTTTAAATATCTAATGATGTAGATGTGGGGGCTAAATTGTCAGAAAAGTACCAGTGTAATATATTTGTACTCCATGTTTCTATGTCTTTGAAGAGATTGACTGAAGCTGCTCTTATTGTGATATGAGAGAAAACTTCGCTGGAATAACGTTTAAGGATGTAGTAAATATAAAGCAAACTAAGCTGAAAGAATAGAATTTTATACTAGTCAAATAATCAATGATACTAAGTGCATTCCATTAAAAAAAGGCTGAGCAAAAATCATTGACAAAGTACGGGCTGTTTATAAAAGAGTATCTGAAGTGCTTAGAACTCAGATGATATTTACAACCTTGGTAGATACCAGACATAATCATTTTCCCTATAACTGGCAAAATGGCCACAACCAAACCTAAACTCATGTTCTATCTGTTTCACAATCTCAATATAAAGATCATCATTCTGGGAAGTCCAACAGTAAAGTTTCGTGAAAGACACTAATGGCTTGGCTTGGGTCATTTGCCCATCTCTGGGTCAATTACTTTAGCCAGGAAAATAAAGTAAACAGATTGACCTGCCTTGGCTTATTTATTCAGTATTCTGATAAGGCACTATGTTTATCATAACATAACTTCAAACGCCCCCTTATTAAGAAAATGAGTTCTCAATTACAAAATATAGTTCTATTATGAGGAAGAAGAAGAACAGCATTGATAGACAAAAATCAATAGATATCCATAATACTAGATTTATAAAGTCTGGTTCTTGTCACTTCTTCTTATGAGTCAGTTTATTCACCATCATAGGCTTTTGTATTTTAGAATTTTCATTTTATTCTGAATGTAGCTCTTTACTTCATCATGTTCCCCCCACCATCTTCATCATGTTTCTCCCCACCCCAGGTGTCCTCTGGACATGTCTGTGGTGCATAGAGCTAGAAGTTGATGATGTCATTTGTTGGCATAAAAATAGATTTCAGCATGTGAGTGGTGGGCAAAGTGTGAGAAAGGTGGTGGTAGGATATCTGTGAACTTAATTTACTATCTGATGGTGTATTACAACCAAATCTAGTCACCAAATCTATTTGGAAGGTATATTAAACACATAGTATTCATATTTATCTGGAAAAAAAACCCCACAAGATATCTTAGTAAGTTATTTTGTTTTTAATTAAAATCATTTTTTAAGTATAGTGCTTTACTTAGATACTAAATGTCATACTATGCAATTCCCATTACCAATGCAATTTTTTTCCTTCTTCCTCTAAGCATGATATGTAAAAATCATCAAAGATACCAGATGATCAACATTACTCAGGGCCAATTTAATTCCTCTCTTAGTCAAGTGAAATAAAAATAAGATGATATTTAAATCCTATCTCCATTTATAATTCTTCAACCATCTAAGAGTCAAACAGATTTATATCCATTAAACAATAGATTTAGCTACAGCTTTTAAAATGCATTATTTGTTAGTAATGATATTTGCACTGAAAAAAAAATCAAACACACAAAAACAAAGACATCCTTCTATATATTAAAATTCATATTTAGTCCATACTGAAAATAGAGGAAATAAATAATGTATTTGCTTAATGAATCACTGAAGAGTAATTTTAAATGATTAAAAAATACTATTTCTTTTAATTTCTAATGTCTTCAGAAAGTATTTTACAACTAAATCATTTCAACTTAAAAGCCTTTATTTTATAAAGCAAATAGTTCTAGAATATTTTTAAATAAAATTTTTTTCCTACTTGCATACCAATCATTTTTAATTGAAACTTAAGAGAAATTATGTATGCTTTAAGCATATATGTTGCATTGACATACATATTCTATAAAGAAATAAAAGTAGACTTGTGTATATAGGACTAACCAGATCAGATTACTATACAAACATCACTTGGCAAAGAGCAGAGGTACTCAGGAGGACAACAGTAATTCCCACTGTTGTCACTCATGGGTCTTTTTTCGAGTTTCAGATGCAAGAAAAGAATGATCTCTTGTTGTTATCCTAGCATAGAGTTTTACAAAGAGTTCCATCCAGGATAGCTCAGGATTTTTCCCAGGTGGGGATTTTAGGACATGGCAGAAAGCTCTAATTAACCTACAACCCTAAAGGCTACTAGTTCAAGAAAAAAAATTTGTTTCCCAACTAGGGCATAAATCTAACTCAAGAATAGGACAGGAGGAATATCCTAAGGCATTTATATACATTCATTGTACTTGTGCTTTCCCTAAGAAATATAAACAAAAAAAAATATTTGAAAAAAAGAATTGGAAGCTCTACTATAATAAAAATTCAGAATTTGATAAGAAATCACTCTTGAAGTAGAAAAATTGATATATTGCCTACTGCAGGATCTTTTAATTTAGATTTTAAACACTGATATAATATGGTATGGTACCGATAATAACTTTAAATTATTTTAATTGATTATCAATAAGTAATTTAAATTTTTATGTAATCACCAGCTTTTCTGGAATAATGTTATGTGAAAACATTCCAGTAACTTGTTGCATAAAAAATGTCACCAAAGTTCTGTCTCTATTAGGAATATATTTAAAAATAAATATTGTGTAAGGTGCATATTTTATATTAAAAGTCTTATAGTAATGAGGTTGGTCACTTAGTTATCTCCACTTTACCTCTCTGTCCTCAAATCTCTTCTTGACTTTAGCAGATTTCATAGTACACAAGAAGACTCTTGACAGGACCACTTTCCAACTCATTCACTTTCAATTTTAATCACCATTAATCTGCTCAAATGTTTTCATTTCTTCTTAAAGGCTCCAAATTCGATAGCACTGTCAGTCTTTATTATTTCTATCAAGTTCTCTGAACTACTTTGCAATGATCTTAAAGTTTCAGATAGTAGTTTTCCCCTAAACCCAAATCTGAAAACACACTGCTATAATTATATGAAAAGTTAAGCCCACTAGCCACAAGGAAATGGAGAAAAACTGTTTTTTTGTTTTTCCTTTTTATAAATTTTTTATGATTGAACTGACTCCTCTTAGAGTCTCAGTCTCAGGTAGAATGCTTTCTTCTTTATGATTTTTTACAAACATGTCATAATCTAGAAAGTCATATTGTTTCTTATACCACAAAATGTCCTTAAAAATTAAATTCAAGAGTTGGGTTAGTAGTTTAATTATATCATCAAAGACCAAAGTTCCTCCTTCTTTTTAAATGTTTTCGTCAAATCTATGCTAATCTTACCTGCAATGTGAAGCATCACATCCTCACAGAATAGTTTCTTAAGCAGCAACAAAGATGATAGGTGCAAAAAATCCTTCTCTTTCTATGCTTCTTTTTATTAGTGAGAGAAAATCCTTCATCACAATGCCCTCAGCAAATTTCCTTTAACATTTCATTGGTTGGATGTGAGCCCGATGCCTATCATAGACTGGCATAAAGAAACAGGATTTCTCAAATTGGGTTAGACAATTTATGATTCAGTTTTCTTGGGATGGTCATCTTTATTTATGTCCTACCCCTGCCCTGTTACCTCCAATTACAGATGTGCTAATAGAAAAAAAAAAAAAACTATTAAGCAGACAATTCATCAAAGGATTGCTGTCATAAAGTATGGGAGCAAAGGGTTAGGGGTATTCGAGGAGCTCGAGACCTATGGAACTTATGGCTTCTGACTTGCCCAACCACCAAGAAGTAAGGGAAGCACAGAAATTAAATGTATAAGAACTGGGGTAATAAAACTTAATAATGGGTGCATGAAGAAAGAATGGTCTATATAATATGTCTATATCTATATCTATCTATCTATTGAACTTTGATAATATTCTTAGAGAATGATTGTATTTGTTCTAAATTCGAATTCATTTTTAGTCTTACACCAGAAAGAAAGAAGAAAAAATCTTGGAATCTTTCTAGAATTTGACAAATGGCACAATGTAAAGGTATAGCAAAAATATTTTTTAAATCACCTGTGTTTTTAGTCAATGTGGCACAGGAAGAAACTATGGGATAAAAGACTTGAAGAAATAAAAAATAGTTTGCCCTTCAAAAACCAAAATCTTTTTCAATGCTTCAGTGTGGAAAAATATATGAATTCATATGCATTAATAAGTAGCTGTAGCATAGTTATCAACAGAATTAGAAAATAATTCAGCTGCATTAAACAATTAGTTGTAAAAAGAGGTTAAAATTGATCTAAAATAATATTCTCTCAAAATGTACTATTTTCTCCAAATGATAGGAGTTATACAAACCCCAGCCACAATTATGTAGTTTGGAGATTGGAGAAAATAAAATGGTCAAGCAGGCTCAGAATGCATCAAAATGGAAGATACACACTTACACACACACAACACCATCCTGGCTCTTTCTTCTTCCTGTCCCTTGCCTATTATTGTATCTTTGGGAACAGTCATGTGATTCAAGTTTTAAAAAAGCAGTGATTCTGACTCATCAGTTTTGAAAGACACATGATTGTTAGGAAATAAAGATATAATCCATATTTTGGAGCACTGGCAGATTTCTCTTGGAGCTCTGATCAATAAAGAGGATATTTCAAGGGTTACAGCTGCATTAGCTATGGCAGCAGAAAAATAAGAGACCAGAAGATTGAGCATGATCAGAGGGATCTCAGTATATGCACATCGGGGCCACTGAGCTGAAGAATGTATAAAATACCTGGTGAATAATGTGAGGAGGTGATAATTTCTGAAAAGTGAGGTAGTAGGTGTTCATATAGAAATAATCTATATTATTATATTTTGTGGTAGTAGATTATATTGTCCAAATATATATAAACTAAATTATAATCTTTCACAAAACACTACTTATAACCCCTTTTCTATTTAATTTTTCTCAATCCTCAATTAGTATTAAAGATGATTTAATAATTTTAAAATAATATTAAAAATTTTAATAATATTAAAAATTTTAATAATTTGTCACATTGATTATATGGCTGCACTAAGCATACATAGTGTTTGAAGTACAATTTTCTTCATTCATTATGGTAGTGCTAGCATTTATATAAGTGCCTAGAACAAAGTAAGTACTCAAATATTTATTATCAATAAATAACAAAGATTTAAAGGGCTAAAATTTTCTGTAGAAATCTGCATTTATTTTATTTTTTAAATTTTTAAAAATTTATTTACTTATTTATTTTTATTATAATGACATTGGTTAATAAAACCTAGTTAAGTTTCAGGTGTATAATTCAATAGTAAGGCATATATATATATATATATATATTGCTTTGTGTGTTGCCCTCTCATAGTTAGATTTCTTTCTGTCACATTTGACCCCTTTTTTTACCTCTGGTAACCACTAGTCTATTGTCCATGTCCATATGTCTCTGCTTATTTGTCCTGTTTGCCTGTTGCTTTTATATCCCACCTATAAGTGATATCATGTGGTTTTCAACTTTTTCTGTCTGACGTATCTTGCTTAGCATGATTATCTCGAGGTTCATCCATGTTGTTGCAAATGGACATATTTCATCTCTTCTTATGGCTGAATAATATTCCATTGTATATATGTACCACAGCTTCTTTAGTGAATCACCTATTGCAGGGCACTTCAGTTGCTTCCATGTCCTGGTCACCCTGAATAATGCTGCTATGAACATTGTTCTGCAAATATCTTTTTAAATATAAAATACCCAGTAGAGGGATTGCTGGATTATACGGTAGGTCAATTCTTAGTTTTTTGTGGAACCTTTATACTGTTTTTCATAGTGGCTGTACCAACTTGCAGTCCCTCTAGCAGTGTATGAGAATTCATTTTTCTCCGCATCCTCTCCAACATTTGTTATTACTTGTCATGTTGATTATAGCTATTCTAACAGATGTGAGATGATATCTCATTGTGGTTTTGATTTGAATTTCCCCAATAGCTAGTGATGTTCAGCATGTCTTATGTTTGTCAGCCATGTCTTCTAGGGAGGAAAGTTTGTTCAGGTCCTCTGACTATTTTTTTAATTGGATTGTTTGTTTTTTTGTTGTTATTGAGTTGTATGAGTTCTCAGTATATTTTGGATATAGGCCCTTATCGAAGATACTACTTGCAAACATATTTTCCCATTTGGATTGTTGTCTCCTTAGCTTATTGATAGTTTATTTTGCTGTGTAAAAGTTTTTTAGTTTAATGTAGTCCCATTCATTTATTTTTGTTTTTATTTCCCTTGCCTTTGAGGTCAAATTTATAATCTGCATTTATATCATCATTTTGTTTGTTTGTTTGTTTGTTTGGTTGGTTTTGCACAGCCACAGTAGAGAAAAAAAGTAAGAGAATACAAGGTGCTACAAATAAGTTGTCTTATTTTTGAAAGGAAAGGGAAGCATGTCGTCATTATCCTATCCTCTTAAAATTGCAATAAAATAAAAAAAGGCTCTGAAGGTAAGTGGAGAATGAGAGTATAAAAGATTTTGCTTCTGGTTATAAAATGGAATATCCTGTATTAGACAACCAATATTCAGATAGCAATTGTAAAGTTTGGATATAATTGAGATACACTCATGTTTACATATACACACATATATACACACTGTTTCTAGATATGTAAAATGATCCAAAGTGGGAAGAAACTGCAAGGAATTATACCCTTAAAACAAATTTGATATCTAGCTCTTCCCAGGAGGGTACTTCTTGACCCACTTAACATGGAATGGCTAAGACTTACTGAATTGGAGTTATTTGCCTGGGAAATGGAAGACTAAGTTTGGGATTCCCAGATTGATCATGAATGTTATGGAAAATGGAATCCTAGAAAAAAGACAATCACAGAAGTGGAAGCCCCCAAATATAATTTTAAATTTCTCTCACACTTTTTGGCTTACTCTTGAATTGTACATACATGGGTAAAATTCCAAATAACTCAGTAAAAAATCTATACATAGCAGAGATTTTAATATGGCTTCTTCAGTTAAGACAGAGTTTAGAGTTTGATGTCTGCAGAGTTTGAGGGAATTAAATTATATTATAAGATTTACAATGAAATCTCAAAAAGGACATCTCTTAGGAATAAAGCAAATATCCCTAGTCTTAGAGATTCTCCCTAGGACTGTCAAAAAACCAAAAGAGATACATGAAATAGTGTTTTGTGTTTTTTTTAAAGCTTCAAGTTTACAAATAATCTACTATTAATTTAACTACTTTTATGAAGCACAAAACTTTTCAGAAAAAGACACAGAATGAAAATAAACAGTAAAATGTAATCAATAATCAAGAGAAAAGTGAGTCAGTAGCTAAGATCCATAATTAAATCAGATGTTAAAATTAGCAGATACGAATTTTTAAATTGTGATAAATATGTCAAAGACTATAGGTAAATATAGTTATAACATAATAAATAGAAAAAGAAATTGAAAAATTTAGGGAAAATTTTAAAACTATCTAAAAGACTCTATGAAGTATATAAAGTTAAAAAAAACGGTATTAAAAGCAAATTAAATCCAAAAAATGAGGTTTAGTAAAACTGGGGAGAAATAAATTAAAAAAAAAAAGACACACGCACACATAAAGTGAAAAAGAAAAATCACCTGTGAAATAGTGTCCAGAAGTCTTAACATATATTAATTAGAATCTCCAAAAGAGATGGAAAATGGGGCAGAAAAAATTTTAAATAACATTTATATGCTAAGTTAGATAAGAAAAAGAAAAACAAGTATTGTATGATATTCCTTATACACAGAATCTTAAAAAGCTTAAACAGAGTGGAATGGTGACTATCAGAGGTTGGCTGGTGAGGGAACTGGGGAGGTGTTGGTTGGTCATAGGATGAAGGCTTACAATTAAAAGATGAATAAGTTCTGCAGATTTACTGCATAGCATTGTGATTATAGTTAATAATACTTTATTATACAATTCAAAATTGCTGAGAAGCTAGATCTTAAATGTTTTCACCACACACACACAAAAAAGAAATGATTATTATACGACATGATGGAGGTGTTTGTTAACACTTTGGTGGTAATCATATTGTAATATAAATATGTATCAAGTGAACATGTTATACACCTTAAATATAATGTCATATGTCAATTATATCTCAATTGTTAAAGTACAATAAAAATTGTAAAATAATTTGTACTAATATTTTAAAATTTAAACAAAAATAATAAATCAAATATATAGGGAATTCAGTAAACTCCAAAAAATAAATACAATGAACACTTTATTGAGGCATATCCTAGTCAAATAGTTGAATTATAAAGATAAATTTTAAAACCGTTAAGAATAAAGACAAAATTTAAAATAGCTTCTGATTTTTCATCAGAAAAAAAGATGGAATCAAAATGCAATGAATAGCATCTTTAAAGTGTAAAAGGAAAACAAGCCAACCTGAAATTTTATATCTGGAAAAAAAATATGTTTCAAAAATGAAAAATAAAGACATTTTTAAATAAATGAAAGCAGAAAGAATTGGGTGTCAACAAAATCTCTCAGAAAAGAAGCTAAAAAAAGTTTTCATGCTAAAAGGAAATGAGACAACCTAGAATTACAGATTGATAGGAAAAAAGAAAGATAACTGAAAATGGTAAATATGTAAAATAGTTTATTCTTTCTTTTCTTAAATCCATTAGAAGTTAATTGCTGGTTCAAAGCAAAAGTAACAAATGTACATTTAGAGTTTATAATATGTGCAGAAGCAAAACACGGGAAAACAATAGCACAACAGACGGGACAAGTATAAATGGTACTAAACTGTTTTAAAATACTTATATTGCATATTAATTTGAAGTAAGATATGGCTATAGCAACTAATAAAATAAATAAAATGATATAGCTAAAATAAATATAAAAAAATGGAATATAAAAAATACTTCATTAACTTAGAATGACAGAAAATGAAGAAACATAGAAACAACAATCACAGGGGGGGACACATAGAAAACAAATAGTACATCAACCATTATGTTAAATTAAAATGGATAAACACTTACACGGCAAAAATTATCAGATAAATACAATAACAAGAACCAATTTTATGTGTTTTATGATAGATTTTAAATATAAAAACAAATAAGTTGAAAGTAGAAAGATGGAACAAATAATATGCCAGGAAAAAACTAAACGTAAGAAAGCTGATATGGCTTTGTTCATACCATGTTGACAGTAGACTTTTACAGAAAGTATTACCAGGATAAAGAGATTCATTTCTGACAAAACTGTCGATTCAACATGAATTAAGTTGGTGTGCACTTCATAACAGTGACTCAAACTATAGAAATTAAATATTAATATGACCAATAGGAGAAATATGTAAATTCACAATCACATCTGAAATTTTTATCACCCTGACTTTGTGATTGAAACACTAGTCAAATATTAGTAAGGCTATAACATAAGTGAACAATAATATCAACCAACTGTATATAATATTTTATATGGAACACTACAGCCAGTAAATTCAAAATGTTCATTTATTTTAAGAATACATGAATGTTCAGCAAGACAGACAATAATTTAGGTCATAAATAAGTCTCAATAAATTCCAAAACATTAAAATCATGCAAAGCATTTTATCTGACCCCAGTAGTATTAAACTGAAAATTGATTTTAAAAATACCTAGGGAATCCCTAAGCATTTTAAAATTAAGCAACACAGTTCCAAATAACCCATGAACAAAGAAATCACAAGGGAAATAAGAAAATACTTCAAATTGAATGATAATGAACACATAGCCTATTAAAACTTGTGGAATGCTGCCAAAATAGTCTTAGAGAGAAATTTATTGCTCGAAATAGTTATGTTAGAAAAGAAAAAAAAATGTAAAATAAATGATTTGCACTTAATCTCAAGAAAACAGAGAAATAGTAAATTCAACTAACGAAGACACCCTTCTTGACCAAATTTTATCCAGGCTTCTCTAACATCTTTTCTCAATTAGGCTTCAACTTTGGGCTTCGGTTCTCATCCTTGTTGGGACTGCATTGCCCAATTTTTGTAAGAATCTTGTTAAGCCATTTTAGAGAATATTCCCCAAATTCAGTATCTAACTGAAGTTTTGTTCTCCTATCATCCTCTAGATGATATCTGTTCACCCTGGCCTGCTTTAAGAAAGAATCCTGTCAAGCTAATTTAGCCAGAATTCCCCATTTCTCCTGATGTTACCTTTTAGTAATTGTCCATCTGCTGACTCTCTCCCTGTTCCTTAACTATAAACCCCGATTTCTCCATGCTGTATTTGGATTGAGCCTAGTTCAATATCAATATATTTTATTCTCTATTATAATAGTTTCTGGATAAAATTTGTTTTTTTACCGCTTAAAACACTGTCCAGCTCTGGTTTTATTTAGTACATTCTAAAATAAATAGAAAGAAGGAAATAATAGAAATAACAGAGGAAATCAATACAATAAAATATAGAAAATAATAGAAAAATCAAAAAAGCCAATAATTCAAAAAATTGTGATAAAACAGACTAATCAAAAGATTGAGAGGGGAGGTGAGAGAGAGAGGGAGAGAGAGTAATGAAAAGGAATGCACTATTGATATGCTGAACATTATGGGTGTGTGGATCTTAAAAACATATTGAATAGAAGAAGCCAAATCCAAAAAAAGTACACAGGGTATAATTTCTTTGTTCTAGAAGTTCTAGAAGTTCTAGAAGAAGCAAACATATTCTATGGTTATACACCCAGAATGGTAGTTGTCTCTAAAGAGAAGAGTTTACATGGAAGGGACATCAAGTAACTTGCTGGAGTGCTGGAACAGTTCAAAACATTAATTCATGTATGGGCTGATGCAGCTGATATTTTCAAAAACTCATCAAGTGGTACCTATAAAACACATGCATCTTATATTATTAAATTACATCTCAGTTAAAAATTAAATAGATGTGATCAGTGATCAGTGAACTGATTCCAGTCACTTATGGGTATGGCTTCCAGAGTCTACTATCCATGTCATCAGATACAAATGGCACACAGCTCTACATTGACATTTTCCATGGAACTGAACCTCCCTTGAGGATCAGCTGCAAACTTCTGTAGAGCTAGATCATGCTTGTGAGTTTAACCCTTCAGTATTGGCAATTGTCCAAACCAAGCCCAATTTTACTACATCTCTTAGGACACAGTGGTCCCAATTTCATCCCCCTTTCCATAAGCTGGTATTTAAACTGTCCAACCACCTCTCATTTCTAAGTTTATTCATTTACTTAATAGCACTACCGTGTGATTAAGATACTTTCTAAAAATTCAGTTTAGTTTCAAGCAATAATGAAGAAGACCAGTAAGGTATGAGTCATATCAAAATTATCCTCAATATCAGGTTATCCAGCAGCCTTTCCAAGTTCTAAAACCTAAATAACACTTGTTAAATGAGCACATTAAACTGCTTCCTATTGAGTCTGGCCAAGTGATAAATTGTGTTTTCCCAGTGATATTTTACACACTTCAAGTGATAATAGCTTCTTATGAAAACAATAAAACAATTCTTCAGGCTGAAAACAGAATTGATAACACAGAAACAATACATTATTTTTTGATCAGCAATAAATCCTTGTCATGCTTCATAAATCATTTCTGTAAATAATAAAAGTATTTCTCAGTAGCATTTTGAACCTTTCAGATCCCGTTCAACATTATCTCATTTGGCCCTCATAACAACCCTAAGCTACAAGATGTTAGATACCAATGCTATTGTTCTGTTGAGTAAATGGAAGCAAAGAGCCTTGAAGTTATTGTACAACGTTATGAAGCAGGCCAGAGGCAGCCAGGAGAAGGTCCTGAGCCTTCAAATTAATAATCCTGTAGATGCTTTTTCTTTTAGGCCATAGAGCACCAATCAGACACCCTCAGGTTATATCTATACTGCAGGCATATTTATGGCTTACACAGTTTTAGTACACACTTAAATTATGTGAAAAATTACAGATCCAGAGATTTTTCTTTGAAAATCTTAATTTCATACCTCTTTGTTGGTTCGCAAATTTGGGAGTTCCCCTGGCAAAATTTGAAAATAGCTTTAAGACACAGAGGGCAAGAAGAAATAGAGAAAAACACAGACCAGTCCAGATTGGTAGACGGCAGGTTTAAGAAGCAAGGAAACATACATATGTGGTTTTGCTTCAGCTGTCGCAAGACAAATAGATATCAGCACCCTCTGACAGAATCTTAAAAGTTTTCATAGAGGCTTTAACAGGGTTTAATCACTTATTTAGTCCATATATTCTCAACAACAGCTCTCTCAAGGCAGATTGAATTCTTGAAACTGACTCTCACTGGGGAAACAGTGGGCAGGACAGAGCATGAGGAGCCTTCAAATGCTTGCAACCTATTCTCAGTTCATTCAGTGGTCACGGCCTCTCAATGACCTGCTCTCTTTAATAATAAAAATATCTGAGAACACTTATTCTTTTATATAGCAAAATTAGCTGAGCTGAGTAGTGAGTGTTCTTTTAGGTAGCATATGTGCTTTCCAATTTGCCATGGGTCGCATTAACTAGTCCATTCCTCTTCCCTTAGATACATTTGGATCTGCCTGGGTGCTATGAGCATGTACAGTTTTGGATCTCGCAGTAGAGTGTATTACTCTTCAGAGACCTAATCTCATACCTCAGTTTTGTTTCTTTGCTTGTCATAGTCTATCTTTAAAATTCTCCTGACTTTCAGAATATAGCAGGAAAGAACCACCCTCAAAAGCTACAGATGGCTTGGCTCTGCCTCTTCTATTCACTATGATGATTACTCAGCATCATCTTTCTCTACATGTATGACCATTCCAGACTAAAATGTTCACACTTCTTCTGAAGTTCAGAACATTAACTTGACAATTTAGTCACATTTATATCTTTTCTAATTGCCCTTTAAATGTATTTATATAACTCAGGCAGCTTTAATATATAAACGTTATTACAATGAATGCTTCATGACAGTAAAGCTGTTTCTTGTTTACATTTGTGACCCCAGTTCCTCAAGCAGCCTCTGCACACCATAGATGCTCAGTAGAAAAATGTTGAAAGAACAAAATCTTTGTTCATAACCCATCCTTGTTATTCTCCATAACTTGGTTCTTATCAACTTGGGCTCAGAAAATTTCTCAGGAAGATGGCAGATTAAAATGCATAGGGTTTAAAGCCAACAATTTGGTCACCACAATTTGTCACCTTTGTGACTTTTGACATGTCACATAATAAACTAAATTTTTCTTATGAAATACAACTTATCTGAAATGTTCAGTTAAGATCAACTCAGAACTTTTTGAGTAAATTACTATGGAAATGTATATATGATGGTTTGTGTATTGAATATTCTCCACTGAACTCTCCCAAGTATTTTGAGCAGTTTGATATTTATAAAAATGTACTACATGGTCTTATCATGCTTTATTAATAATTTATTTTTAAATAACCTAAACTAAAACTCTTTGAGTTATTTAAATTAATACTAGCATTTTATTTTGAGATTATAATTTGTATAACACAAAAATAAAGTCCCTGAGATCCCAGGAAACTAGCTATGAAGAAGTGCTTCTACCCTATTTTCTTATTATTTCCATGGCTACTGCTGGAGTTCATGAGATAAACCTGACCAGAGTGAACCAATGGTAAAGATAAACAGATTTACCTCAGATACTAAAAATCACACATTTTCACTCTTGAATCACAAACTGGTAGGGAATCTGCTAGGAATTTTTACTGAGAAAAAAAATATTCTCTATATCACAAACAATATGGCTTTGGACAGAAAATTTAACTGTTTTTAAAGCAGTGAAAAAAATCAGCCATTTGAGAACAGGCCCTCTTGTCTGGCAATGTAAGATAGATAAATGGAGGTAATTAGAAGTTTGAATAGAAATGGCAGAGAATGTAAATTAGATGAACCAGAAAACAAAACACAATAACTTATTCACTCTGGCCTTTTCTCCCTCACTCTTCCTGCAACTTCTATCTCTTATGTCTTATTCTTGGTTAATCCTGATAAAGCAAATTTTCTCGGTAAGTAATTTTTTTCCTATCAAGTTCCATATCTCTGTCTGGCAAGTTAATAAGTAGGTCATTTCCACCAATTCCATTCCTGATTCAATTGAAAGCCCTGAGGCTCACTTCCAGCCTCAGAAGATGATAAAGTTGAGCTCTCTAACATAGCACACTGCTGTACTTCTAAAATTTTAAAAACCAAATATACTACTCTTTTTCTACAGCATTCTCCCCCTGCCCCCCCCCACCCCTCGCATACCCTCTTCTTTGCCTTCTCAGGACACCTGCCCCTTGACCCATCTCTTTTTCCCCTGTTTATTAGTCTCCTCCCTCTGGATTTTCTTCTTTTCCTAGTCAGTAGAGATCCAAAGGTCAGTAGCCCTGATTTCACTTCCTCAAGCAAGGTTAGCTCCTCATTCTTCTAATACACTGACCTTCAAACTCCCACCTTTCTTAAACCGATTGTAGATATACTCACCTACTGGGCTACTCAAAGCATTGGAATAAAAAAAATGTAACTTTTTGGATTGATGCTGATACAAATCCATAAATGGATTGTCTTCGCCACCATACAGACCTTTTTTTTCTTCTTGTTTTCTATTATCTCTTTTAAATTCTCCTAAGCACCTGCTGCAAACCTATATTACTCTCCTCAAGCTCATCCCCTAAACTCTGCACTCTCTGCATTCCAGAACAATAAAGGCCATCTTCTCTCAGTTCCCATAACAAAATGGAGAACCTAGCTAGCTCCTTTAATGCCAACATTTCTTTTCTTTTAAAAAAAAATTTTTTTAATGTGTTGGGGCAACATTTGTTAATAAAATGATACAGGTTTCAAGTATACAATAATTCTATGATACATTATATGTATATTACAGTGTGTGCTCACCACTCAAAGTCAGATCTCCTTCTGTCACTATATAGTTGACACCCTTTACCCTTTTGCATGGTGCACCACCACTTTTCCTTTGGTAACCACCATATAGTTGTCTATGTCTATAAAATTTTGTCTATCTTGTTTGCTGCTTTTAGTTTTATATTCAGCATATGAGTGAAATTAATTGACTTTTTCTGACTTATTTCACTTACCGTAATGTTTTCAATATTCATCCAACTTGTTGCAAATGTTTTTTATGGCTAAATAGCATTCTATTGTGGGTATATATATATATCACATTACTTAAGGACACATCTAAAACCACTTGTTCGCTCCCCACTTTTATTTATTTTAAATGTGTATGTGCTACCTATTTCTTTTAGGACTTATCATAATATCAGATAATATATGCAAAGAATCTGCTGCTCACTGTAAATTATAATTTGTAAAACTACCTCCGGAATCATCTTTATTTGGACACAAGCCTATAGAAACAATAAACGCAAAAATTTAGTGTACATTTCAATTCTGTGTAATGTATTTATGCCTCTTTACTCTCTTTTAGAGCAAATTTGAGCTTACTGTGACCCTTCAAAATCTAACTCAATCTAGTTTTTTACTCTTTTTTATCCAAATAAGGAGACAAAGATATTATTAATAAGATATATTGAAGGAGTGAGGTCTGTGAAGCTCCAGAAGTTGAATTCACCATTTTGAGGTATGTTATTTTAAAAATAATACAATTTATTGAAGTTTAATTTACATACATTTAAATGAGGTTTGACCAAAAAAAAAAAAATGCTGTTGTGTAATTAGCACCATAATCGATATGTATAATTTTTCACTTTGCAAAGTTTCTTCTATCTCTATAGTTATCTCAGTGCTTGGCCAAAGAAACTGCTGATCTATTATCTTTCATTGTGGCTTAATTTTGCCAGTTGCATATAAATAGGATTATACACTATGTATTTTTTCATATCTAGTCAGCATAATGTTTTTTAGGTTAATTTATATTGTTCTATCACTAAGCCCATTCTCTTTTTGTTGAGTGATATTCTTTTGAATAGATAGCTATATTTGTGACTTTTTGTAGAGTATGTTCATGACTTTTTCATCAGATTCTTAAAACAGAATATTATCCAAAAGATACGTAAAAAAAGTCACTGTTTCAGATAAAACTCATAAATCCCCTCCCCTGATTCATCTCTAGGGGGAGATCTCTGCTATAAATGAGCAAAAAAATGATGTCCTCTGTTAAATGTAGTTAGTGCACTGTCATAGATACTAGAATTTTAATTGGTAAACACGGTTTATAAAACAACTGGGCAGGGCACTATCTATTTATGTCATTTTGCTTTTTGCTTTTGCATACTTCTATTTTCTATATCTCATTTGGGAAGTAATTTCCTCCTCCACATTTGGGAAGGTCAAATAGAAAGAAGGCAAGGCAAGGGGCCAACTTCATAAAGTGGAACAAGCTACTTAAACCTGTCTTTATTGAGCTCTTGGGATAAATGTTGATCATTATTCCTGGAAACTCACATTGTCCAGTTTAGCACATTAGCAAAGAATATATGAAAGGAATTTAAGATCCACAGCTTAATTTTCAATTAAGAATATATCAGTCTAGAGTATTTTCTGCAATAAACATATTCCTTGAAGAATTACAGTGATCAGGATACTGCTCCCTATCAAATGTCAGGGAATTGACAGTTTAAGAGAATTTAGTGATCATAAGTAAGGCCAGATATTGATATAACCGACAATATAGGACTGAAAATATTCTGAGGTCATCAAATCAAATGTGTTCCTCCTAATCCATGACAGCTAATATAGTCTTATGAACATAAAATACATCTAAAAAGAAATGATCAGTTCAGATTAATCATTTAGAGATTTCCAAGAAACTAAAAATATATTTAGGATATTTTTATTTAGAAAATATTTTATATTCAGAAGAGGCAGCCTAGGAATTTTTCATTTTTCACTTTATAAATGATGAATAGTCCCATCAAAAATTTGTAGGTTCATCTATAGATGCAAAATAATTAAATAAAAACTAGCCATGAGCTAGTTCGGTTTTACCTATTATTCTTAATATTGAGAGTACTTCTCTTTAGAAATAGTTATATTTCTGATGATATTCTTCCAAGTAACTTTATTTTCTCCTTCTTTTTTATATGTTAAAGTTTTAAGGAACACACATGTATAATATGTTTAGAGAGAATTTAGATGGGGTTCTAGATTTTCTCCATATTTATATTTGTCTTTTCTTCTATGTTTGCAGTATTTTTATTAGACTGCATTTTATCTTCATTAGTTCAGTTATCTTCATATTTCTTCTAATTTCACTTCTGAAATTGACAAGTTTATGGATTAAAATTTCTATTTTCTGCTCTAAATTGAATAATATAGATTTAAAGGTGAAATGAAGTTCTCATCACCCACTGTTAGTAGCTGCCAAAGATATGGTTTCACCAAATATAAAACATAAAGTACTTAGAACTTCCCTGAATAGTTTTTGCAGGAAGATTAACAGTTGTTGTGAAGCTTCTAAAATATCAAGCTGTGAATGTTAGTGGATATCAAAAATATAGTATCTTATACAGTTTCCCTGGTTGTTACATGCCAATATTCTCCCGTCTTTGAAAGATCATATTGCTTTCCAATATACAAAAGATATGTTATTTGCAATTATTATTTCACAGAGTTTTAAGGATATTATATTTCTTAAACACCACAAAGAAAGGTAATGATATTAACCTCAAATATTTGAATACTATGTATGGATACTTTAATAATACTATTTAGTGAAGAACCACATTAATATTAAATATTAAGCCCAAATATTCAATTCGAAGTATTTATTGAAATTTAGAAATCTCTTTCCTATTTTTTTTCTGAATTTTAGCTCATAGAGCACTTTTCTTCAGACAAATTAAAATTAAATATGTCCTTGAATATTCATGAGATCTGTCAATAAGCAAATTAATTAATTTAACTCCAAATACTTATCCTTTCTTCCGATTCACCTTTACAAAACTTTAAAAAAATATTACAAGTACCTTTATATTATGTTTTTTAATAACTCATATTTTATCACCATCACTATTTCCTATTTTAAATGATTAAGAAATAAACATTAGATATATAATGAGATGTTAAATAACCTTTTACTATTATCTGATTTTAGAAGAGAATTGGAAACAATAGGTGAAAATTTTACCCCAAATTTTAAGTAGAAGTCTTGCTAAGACAATGGAAATTTAGTTCATTTCCACCATAGGTGATATATTGGGGAAGGCAAGAGACTAATTGAGGAGAAAATTGCTAGAGAATTATTTGAAGAGAGTTTTCTGTGTGCTATGTTTCCTCCACCTGCAGGAGCCCGCTGGCTAAGATGCAACAGTTTCTGAGAGGGAGAGCAAGGATTGAGAAAAGAATGAAAAAAAAAAAGAGAGACAAGAGACAGATTTGGGAGAGCTAACAGTAAATACTGCGCCCTGAGTTTATTAAGCACAGCATATTTATACCCTTGGAAATACATGGGAAGCAAAACCCACAGATATTCTAACAATTGCTTATATTTACATAAGTTCTCTCACAACCTCTTTCATCCTGTTCTTTGTCTCCCATTCCCTGGGGCAAGGAACATTCAACTCTTTTACATTAAGCCAAACTTCCTCCTTCTGCATAGAGCCCACCTGCCCTGCAAACCTCTATCTAGCTTGCAGGCAACTTTACCCCTGTCTGCAGGACAGGCAGCAGAAACGGCTCCCAACATTCACCCATCTTGCCCACTACTATTTCAAGTTACCTGACTTCAAGAGATCAGTTGAGTCCTTATATGTGTATTTTGTTTTTTCACCAATACAGGAACTGGTGTCTGACACTCTTTAGTGAAATCTAAAGGTGCAATGATACGTGCATTTGTCTCTAATGTGTAGCTATGATCAACTTTCTTTTCTTTTATTATTTATTATTTATTTGTTAAGCCTACAGCACCTGGTCTTTCTAGGTGGTCTCCCATCTTAGTACTAACCAGGCTCAACCCTGCTTAGCTTCCGAGATCAGATATGTTCGGTCTTGTTCAGGGTAGCATGGCCATACACTGCTCAACTTTCACTTCTAGACATTGGCTGCATTATATGTGTATATAATGAGGAACTGGGATAGAGGGTAATCTTGAAAGGAGTCTACCTCTAAGCTCTGTAATCTTGAGTGAAGTCATTCTAACAATAAATCTTTGCAAGATGCCCCACTAATTACAGAATTTAATGAGGGAGTCCTAAAACAAGAGCCATCATTTATTTGAAGAACTGTACAAAACAAGTCACTTATTTCACAAAGTACCAACCAAGTACCTTGTATGTTTTGAGGTATTATATAAAAATTTGCCAGAAAGAGTTTCCAGAAGCTAGAATAAGATATTATCAGCTATATAAAACTTTGCCATTTTTCTTTAATCCTTATCCCACTCCCCACACTGTCATTTGCCAAGTGTGAGTCAGGCCTGAGATTGCGTGCAGAGAAAAAAAATGTATTAAATTGAATGAGAGCTATAATAATTAAAATTATTAAAAAATAAAATTGTTTCTTAATACCTAAAAGTGAACCAAAAAAGCTCGGAAGTTTACATGGAATGATACTCACGTGTAGGGCAGAGAGATCTAATTGAGCACCTTTGAAAGGCACTGATAAGATGAAATAAAACTAATTTCTGCATTACAGCCTTTTGAATCCAATTCATTCAATAATAAGTAGAAAAGTTCTAATACAATTATTTTTAAAAATTGGCAGCCCAATCCCATGGTGCCCCACCCATTATAAAACATTTTATAATCAAATTACTCTAGCTAATATGACTTAGAGAAGAACTTTAAACAAAGCTGCTTAAAAGCATACATATACAGATGTGGGCTGGAAGCATAAACTGTAAAACTAATGGGATTTATGGAGGGAAGGTATAAGAATACAAATTAGATATTATTGTAGAGTCAATTTTTAAAGTGGGTTGGGAGGGCTTCTGAAGTAGACATAGAAATATTTACTCATCCTCACTGTCTTTCAAGCCTCTGTCTATGCAGGAAAAGCCCTCAGCAAAGTGGTATTAAGAGTCATTACTTTAGGGCAAGACTAGAGAATCCCTACATAAAAAAGAGTAAAAAATACTATCTCTTCATAAACACATAGGATTTATGCTAGTCTTAGTTATAAAACCTGAAGCAGTAAAATTGGACCAGGATTGTAGTAGCTGTGAGTTGTACAACTGATTTTCAAAGATCTGATTCTAACTCTGATTCATAAGATTTCTTTTAGATTTGGAATTATCTTTCACTATACTTATAGTTATTTCTACTATCCCAAATGTATATTAACACTGTTTTTTAAAAATATTTTCCATGTATTGCCTCTCTCTGTATACTCCTGTTAACAGAAAGTAAAAATTTGCACAATGTACCCTCCTTCAGTTCATGCCACTATTTTCTCATTTCATCATTTATCAAAGCTGCTATCTTCTAACTACCAGGTTTCATTTACTCAGTAGTGGCTCCTGGCTTTTCAGCATCATTACATGTCATAGAGTTGCACAAAATTCTGAGTAGTTACTGATGGCTTTTCTATGTTTCTTTCTGAGTAGTTACTGATGGCTTTTCTATGTATCATTCTTTCATGTATCATTGTCAACCAAGGTGTAGATGATATTTTTCTTTGGCAATTCTGTTGGTTTTTTTATGTGTGTACAATTCTTTGTAAAAGTTTCTCTCTGCTCTTTTTCATGGGCACATAGTTAGCACATCTACATGGTATCTCTAATAGCCCGCACATGAGTCATTTATTTACTATCTTGTGAGGAGAGATTAAAAGAAAGAGAAATTCACAATAAAATGCCCATGAATTATGTATAAAACATGTGCACATACAAAGGAATGTATACACATGCATACACACACGAAGAATAAGCATGTACATTTAAGTTCCTATATCAACATAGATGTATTTAAGAACATGCTAATGTGCAATTTTTAAATCTGTTTTAATTTTGCTTTAATTTATTATAAGTATACTTGAAATGGTATAAGAAAGGAAGATGGTAATATAGTGGAGATATTTGAATTGTGGGTTTATTGCTTCCTTTGGCTGTTATAATTTAGTTTTTGCTTTCTCTAGATATTCTGGCCAGTCATTTTCTATTTCCTTTTCAGGATCATGGTTGTAAAAAGGTGGAGTTCTTCCATCTGAGTCCTAGTCTCTGTCTTTTCACTTTATATTCTCTACATATGTAATCTCATTCATAAGCAGGCCTTCAATAATCAACCATGCTCACATAATTAGCATTTATAACTTTAGCACAGATGTCTCCTCTGAACTCCAGACCCATATGTCTAACTGCTTGTCTCAAAGGAATTTCAAACTCAATTTAATATAGTCTGCTACAACATGTGGTTCTTTAGTGAGAATTGACTCATATAAAATAGTTATATACAGGGGGGTGATGTAAGTTTAATGTGAAAGTCACATTGGTTCATATGTGATGTTTCCCAGAGTGATATGTATTAAATTAATCAGTAACAAGCTACTTCACAATTAGAAGAAGGGTCTGACTAATGCATGAATATCTTAAGGAAAAGCTGATATTTCTTCAAAAGTGTAATTAATGGATGGCTTGATAATTTTAAGAACCACTAAACTTCCAACAACATGAAACTGACGGAGCTGTGAGTTCAGATTAAAATTCAAAGGTATTTTCTTCTATATTAAAACAAATTTGGAAGACTATACTTGGATCAGACTTTTAATTTAAAAAATCTTCCATAATCTCTTGCAGAAACACAACTTCCCATATTTAAGACTAGAAGAGACCTAATGACTAAGAAGCTTAGTGACAAATATAAATGGAACTTTAACCCTGCTGGAAATTGCATCAGAATTGTTATTAGATTTTTGTTTTTGTTTTTGTGTTATGTGCTTTGCTTATAATTTGTAGAGAATAAATGGTCTCCCCTAATTTTATTTCCTCTATAAGCATTATTATTTCTTTATTATTTCTATTGCATGATTTTGCAGAATGCCATATATTGCAGTAATGCATTTGTGACATTGCAACAGAAACAGATATATATTATCTGAGCCACCCCTCTTTAATCTGGTTCCCTCCAAGAGTTCTCTTTTCAGTCAGTAGCACCTAAATAAATTCTGTACATCTTTATAAATGATCACAAGTGTCTATTCAAGAACTAATTTTTATCTTCTTTATTCACTCTGTCAGCTCTTAGATGTCTATATTCCTAGTATTTCACTGATTCAACTTATGCATCTTGTAAACATTTAGTTTAGTTAAATATCATCTGTGTCCTGTTGTGTGTGTGTCTGTGTGTGTGTGTGCCTGTCCGTGTCTGTGTGTTTGTGTGTTGTAGGAGGGGTTTGAAGATGTTTATTTGACTAAAATCTGTCTATTTTGAAAGTCTATGAATTTTATTAGAGCAGGGCAGTGGTTTTTTTACTATTATTTTTTCTTTTTACTATTTGTCTCTAGAGTGCCTGATACAGGATAGTGTTCAATCAGTATTTGTTGAAAATATGTTAATTGAGTAGGTACCATGGGGTAGAGACACTGGGGGTAGAAGACTGCATGATTTCATGACTTTGACTTACTGAATTTTGGGTCAAAAATAATAAGACCATATAAGTGAAATTAAACAAAAAACTCATAGACACAGGTAATATTTTAGTGGTTACCAGAGGATAAGTGAGGAGGAAGGAAGGTGGATAAGGGTAAAGGAAATCAAATATATGGTGATGAAAGGAAATTTGACTTTGGATGGTGAAAATACAACATAATACATATATATTGTATTATTGAATTGTACCTTTGAAACCTATATAATTTTATTAACCAACGTCACCTCAATAAATTTAATTTAAAAAAAGGCAAAGTATCTCAAAGTCAATTAACCTATCAATCCTAATGTATTAATTTTCTCCATAGTATTTATTCTGCACTTTTGTAGTCACTAGGAATTAGGTGAAAATTTAAATAATTATAAAATATTCAGATATTATAGATAACACTAAAACATATATAATAAAAACTTATTACATTTTATAATTTTAATTTTTAAAAAATAATTTTAGATTACTATAGATGAAAACACATTAACAGAATTAGAAGATCCAGATTTTAGAAGCAATATAATCACAACCAAATCAGTAACTAATCACTCTCAAGTTTAGTTACATCTATTGTAAAATGTGACTATTTGTCTGTATAGCTTTAATATCATTCAAAGTCAAACAGCTCCTGAGAAATAGCAAAGGAGGTAGAGCCAATTTTGCCAGATTCTTTTCCTAAAAACTTTAAAACAAACCAGGAAACATCAGTAGGCAAAACAAGACAGTAATTAATTTATTAAATTAGTGAGTACAAAATTAATTGTTGATGTACCTTAAAACAGAATGACACCAAAATGTCTTGGTCTATGCTAAGAGTGAGTTAGACTATCAAAAATAGGTAATACTTAGAAAAGAGTAGTCCCAGAAGAAAATGCGAAAAGTAAGGTGTGATGAAAAAACTATGTAGTAGTTAACAAAAAATAAAATTGCATAGATAAAAATATGAGCTGATTTTGAAGATATCTAGAGATAGTCATAGATATATGTACTTGGCATTACAGGAAATATGTACAAATAAATACAGAAATTCAGTAAAACTCTAACATTTATTATATGATACTCTTATACCATCAACTTGCTTTGGGTTTTGATCAGACCAAAACTTATTTTGTTTTACCTTGTTTTCCTTAGTTTTTAGATAACCAGTTTCAATTTTGAATTAACAAATTTAGCTAAAAAAATATATATTACTAACATGTTCTTACTAATGTGCTTGGCGAATTATCAAATAAACTATTGGATCTTTACCTTCAATCTTGTCCTTCAGCCTGTCTCACAAGTGACAGCATTATTAGCATTTAGGAGATATGCAGAAAATGTTTATTGATAAATAAATGAATGCTTTAGAAAACCACAAAAATAGAGAGGAAAAGACTATTAAATCCAATACAAAATGTGTTTTTTTTTCTTTGTTTTCAATGTAAACAGGGTTGAGTTTCATTATTTCACAAGCCTAAGAAGCATAGAAATCATCATGCTAGCAAGGACTCCAGTTTTTTCTACAAAACTATTATAGGAATAGCACATATTTACTGACGTAGGTGGATTTGTAGCATGCTGGCATGATTCATAAAAAGAAAAATGGAGATTATAGTCCTGTATTACACTTAAATATTTTTTGTTTTCATCACACCATGGATATGTTATTTCTTTTCCTCTATGTTCCCTCCAGCAACAACCAGGATTTGTTAAGATAAATCTATTTCCTTTTAGTCATTAAACTCTATTTAATAAAAATATTCTTCATTATCATGTCAGGATATAATTATGTCACTGTGGTGGAGATATTGCTATAGTAGAATAAACTCTAGACCCCCTCCTGAAATTTAGAAACAATAGAATAGACAGTCTGTTTTGGGCCTAAAGAAACCCTAAGCACTCAAAAGCTCTTAACTTTATCAGTGAGAGAGTAAAACCTTAAAGGAAAGAAGTGTATGACAGCATAGAAATCATCAGGCAACCCAATTAGCTTGTTTCTTCCTAGGTTAGTAATCTAATTATCTTAATATACTTATAAAACTTGTCTATTTTCACCACTCAGAAACAGATACAAGAAAGTTAACTGTTTTTATTTTAAACAGGAAGTAAAATACTAATATTTTAGTTTTACATCTAAAAATTGTTTATCCTTTAAAATAGTTACAACAAAAATTATCTAAGAATATGTTTAAAGAAAATTTTAGATAAACTATATTTAAATAACTTAAAAACATTACTTAGAGTTCTAACTAGAAAAGTAAAAAGTATATAAAGAAATTATATAATACAAGAGAAATGAATATTGAATCCATCATGAATATTATAGAAATATGACCCAAGTTAATATTATATTATTTCCCATGGGCCTCTAAAAATGGTGCTCAACTACATCAGAAAATTTAATTTGCAGAATTTGATGATTTTTTTGAAAAACAGAGATAATTTATATAAATTATGAATTTGCCTCATTGAAGCATACGGCCGAGAGTAAATAGATGAATGAATGAATAAATTAGTAAATAAATGAAAGAATGAGTAAACAAAATTTTAAACTAATTCTAGAATTCTTTTCTAAAGGCAAGGCCAGCTTACAACTTGTATCAGGATCACCTGTAATTCTGCTAATATTGTAGAATTCTGGGCTTCACTTCAGAGTTAACTAAACAAAATTCTTAGAACAACAGACAGAATTACTGTGCTTGTGGTTCCTTGAATTTGTGGTTCCTTACCTCATTTCAGAAACAAATATCTGCAAAAAGTATAGATCATTAACAAAGACTGAAGAGATCTGAAGTCCCCAAAACTGAGGTTCCAATCTTAGTTAGTTTTGTGATGAGGAATGGTATAAGCATAATATAAAATATAACAGAGATAATAATTATAATATTCATGATGATAATCATAGCCAATATTTAAAGTACTATGAAGTCAACATTCTAAGATTTTTACTTGTATTAATACATTTAAAGCTTACAACTTTGTAAAGTTGTTACTATTATTAATCTCATTTTAAAGATGAAAAAGTAATGCAAAGAATTGTCAAGCTATTTGTCCAGATTTGGTTATGATCAGATAAGAAAATAAAATAAAGCCATAATTCTTCACTGGCTATCTCTAACCTAACCACAGAATTAGTTTAATTCTTAGTGTTAATAAACTGCTCAGTAAAATACAGTGATGGAGCTAATAATTACCTGGCCTCCAATTTTAAGAGCAAGTTATATGTAATCCAATGTAATACCTTTCTGACTTATCACTCCAGGAGAGATGAACCACACTAGATGATTAAGCCCCTTCTATTGATGAAAAGATGGTGATTTGAGGGCAGGAAATCAAAAGACTACTGATCCCTAGATATAGAAGAAAGTCATGATTTATCAATTTTACCTTCTCTATGGGTGAATAACTGAACATGAGGATATTGTAAATTATGCCATGGTCCAAGAGGTGTCCTTAACATTACATCTACCTGTTACGGATCAAGGGAGATCATGTGGTCCTTTAAGAAAGACGTACCTTTGAGAGTTAGAGTGAACTAGGGGCAGAGTTGTCACTACTTAATTCTCTGCCTTTTAAATCCAAACAAATAAGTCTCTTCTCTCATTCTCCTTTTTTCCTTCTTTTATTCTTTCCCTTCCTTCCTCTTACCTGGTGGTAAATAAACTTAGATAAATCAATTTACTTGTGGGTATTAGTGAAGACTGGCATAAACTATTTTGCTAACCCATGAACAATTGGTTAAATTATCTAGAAATTTAAATTCCATGTAATAGGCTTTAATTAAATATAGTTTTAATTAATTTTCGGACTTCACATTGGTAGACTCAGCATATTTATTACGGGGTTTCTGAGGCTAGAAAACAGAGAAGAATACTCCCTCTCTCCTCTAAATAACCATTTGCTATATTCCTTTCTATTTCTATTTCTATTACTTGGCACAAAGCCATTTTCTAGAAAAATGTTAGTATATTTGCAGTTCTAGGCTCTTAGAGAAAATTGTCACTTAAAGATTTTTCTTACTAAATTTTTGAACATTTTCATTGATTTCTTCTAGAGAGCCCCAGGCATGTGTTTCTTTTTATGCACTTTGCTAAGCCTTTTATTAAGGCCTACAAATAATTTGCCATACTGGATCACCCACAGAATGCCTGCATAACACCAAGATAGATATAAAATTCCAATTATCTCTTTTATTTTCAATTTTTCTTCACCATGTTGCCTATCTAATGACCAAATATCTTCTAAATATAGTTTTATTTTGTTTATATTTATCAGTCTTTTATTTTATACTATCAAATGTACCTCCATCCATATTCTCTTATTCCGTATTACTTTCAAATTTGCATTTGTTTCCTTGAAATCCACGAATAAAAATAAAATAAAATGGTGCTTTAGAAAGTTGTTAAGTGATGGGAAATAAATAAACAGCATAGAAAATATAGCCTTACAGTTTTAGGCTTACCAACTTTGGCTAGATTTTTCTCAAGAATAAAAATCAGCCTGTTACTCCCTGTCATGACATAATAGAAATTTAATAAATAGATCTGGCTGTTATAACTAACTTTTTCAATTTTTATTTGATTATTTTTGTGAGTTTCTTTGGAATGTATTGAGTCATTTAAAAAAGTAATAAAAAAACAAAACGATATGCTGAAGAGTCAAAAAAAGAAAACTGTAAAAGAATAAAAGGGGACTTTCTGATCAAGACAGCAAAGTAAAGGCTGTGCTTGTCTCCCTTCACGACCACATCAAAATCACAACTAAACTACAAAACAACTATCACTGAGAATTGCCTGAAGTTCAGCTAAACAGAAATTCTACAATTGAGTACACAAAGAAAAGGCCACCTCCAGACTTGTAGGAGGTGTGGCACAGTCTTCATACCCATGTGTGGCACAGTCTTCATACCCATGTGTGGCACTTAAAAATTGGGAGGGAAAGCTCAGCTTTGAGGTCTATCCAGACGACTGAAGGAATCTTGCCCCACACCAGGATCCCTAGTCCTTAATTCCAGTTTCAGAAAGAGAAGTCCCCACAACTTCTGGCTGTGAAAACCAACAGAGATTATGAATAAGTGAGACTGAGGGCCATTGACTCTTAAAAGGTCTGCCAACAAACTTATTGGCTGATGAACTCACTCACTCTGAGCTCCAGTGCTGGGGTAGCAGCATGAAAGGCACTAGGAATATACAAGGAGAAATTAAATTGTCTGGCTTCAGTGTAAAGGCTGAAGGGAAAGCTTTCTCCCAGACCAAAGTAATGGTATAACCCATAGTTTCCTTGTTGAGCTATGCCCACTCCCAGTGTGTAGACCAAGGTGCTGCCATATCTAAGCCTCCACTAACCTAGCTAACATTGTTCACTCCAACCTGAAGATTCCATGAGACCTTGCCCTCCCAATTTCAGACCCATTCAAGTCACTTCCAGTGGCTTTTCTTTACAAATGGCCTGTTTTGGCTCAGGCTGTGGACTTTTCTAAAATAACTAAAAGGGTCACAAAACCCAAATAAGCAGCATCTGGTCTTAGCATGCCCCGAACTTCTTTCTGAGCAGCCCCAAGCTCAGCACTATCAGCAGTTGCCTCAGTTCATGGCTTGTCCTCTCAAGGCACCTCCAAGCCCAGTGCAAGTGGTAGCCATCTACAAATTGTTGGTGGTTTATGCTGGGTGATCCTAGGCAAGGTACAGACTGCAGATGAACTTGGCTTGCAGTGGGGCCTCATCCAGAAAGCCCTAGGACCAGCATGCCCAGTAGCTGGCTTTGGATCAAGCCAGAACACGACCTGGGGACACACTGGAGGATTATACACACAAAGGTCAGACTTGGGCCAACATCAGAGCCGTGGTAAAGAGAATCAGCCCCTACACAACAGCTCTTTCATTACAGTCATGGCCAGTCCACCCAATCAATCAGCTGAGGGTCAATCTCTCTTATTGACATGCAAAAAGCAACCAAAGCTCAACTACAGCAATAAGGTATACACAACCCATACAAGGGACATGCCTGGAGTACCTGGCTCGGGTGACCAAGGATACTGTTCCATTGAAGCTTCACAGGACACTTACTACCTAAAGCTACTCTACAAAGATCCAGAAATACAGTAGCCTACCTAATAAATAAAAACAAATGCATGGAGGCATACAAAATGAAGAGACAAAAAAATATTTTCCAATTAAAAAAAAAAAAAACAGAACAAAGCTCCAGAAAAAAAAAAAGAAAAGAAAAGAAAGAAAAGAAACTGGAAAGGGAGACAAGCAATCTAACAGATACAGATTTTAAAACATTGGCTATAAGGATGTTCAATGATCTCAATGAGAATTTCAACAAAGAAATAAAAAAAATAAAAATAAAGATAGAAAACATAAAAAAAGGACCAGTTAGAAATGAAGAATTTAATAACTGAAATGAAGAATATAGTAGAGAGAATCTTTAGTACATTAAATAAAGCAGAGATTGAATCATCAACTTAAAAAATAAAGTAGCAGGAAACACCCAATCAGCACAGCAATAAGAAAAAAGAATCTAAAATAATGTGGATAGTTTAACAGGCTTCTGAGACAACATCAAGAGTACCAACATTCACATCACAGAGGTATCAGAAGGGGAAGAGAGAGAGCAAGGAACTGAAAACCAATCTGAAAAAAACAATGACAAAAACCTTTCCTAACTTAGGGAATAAAATAGTCATACAAGCCCAGGAAGCACCGAAGGTCCCAAACAAGATGAACCTAATGAGGCTCATACCAAGACACATCATAATTAAAATGCCAAAGGTTAAAGACAAAGAGAGATTCTTAAAAATGGCAAGAGAAAAGCAGTTAGTTACTTACAAAAGAACTCTCCTAAGACTGTCAGCTGTTTTCTCAAGGGAAACTCTGCAGATCAGAAGAGATTGGTAAGAAATACTCAAAGTGTTAAAAAGCAAGGACCTACAACCAAGATTATCCAGCAAAGCTATCATTTAGAATCAAAGGGCAGATAAAGAGCTTTTTAGACAAGAAAAAAACTAAAGGAACTATCATCATCAGATCAGTATTAAAAGAAATGTTATGAAGAAGAAAAAAGAAAAGAAAAAAAAAGATAAAAAATATTATTAATAAAATGTCAACTACATTTTATAAATAATTATTAAACGTAAATGAATTAAATACTCCAAATAAAGACACAAGATGGCTGAATAGATAAGAAAATAGGACTACTACATATGTTGCCCTCAAGAGACTCACTTTAGATCAAAAGACACACAGACTGAAAATAAAGGGATGGAAAAAAATATTTCATAAAAATAAAGACAAACAAAAAGCTGGGTAACAATACTTATACTAGACAAAATAGACTATCAAACAAAGGTTATAGCAAGAAAAAAGAAGAACCCAGTAATCCACTTCCCGATATTTATCTGAAGAAACCCAAAATACTACTTCAAAGAGACATATAAATTCATATATTCATTGCAGTATTATTTACAATAGCCAAGATATAGAGGCAACAATGAGTGTCAATTAATGGATAAATCAATAAAGAGGTGGTACGTATATAAAATGAAATATTAATTACTCAGCTATAAAAAATAAAATCTTGTCATCTTTAAAAACATAGATGGACATAGAGGGTATCTTCTGAGTGGAGTAAGTCAGACAGAGGAAGACAAATGCCTTATGATTTTACTTACAGGTGTAATCTAAAAACAAAACAAGAAAACAAACAAAATAGAAACAAACTCAGATACAAAAAACATTTTGATGGTTCTCAGATGGAAGCAGGGTTGAAGAGAAGGGTAAAAAAGGCAAAGAAAATATTAAGTATAAATTGGTACTTACAAAATAGTCATGGTACATAAAGTACAGCATAGAAAATAGAGCCAATAATAGTATAATAACTATGCATGGGGTCAAATGTGTACTAGATATATTTACTTTGTAAGTTATGTAAATGGTCAATCACTATGTTGTATTCTTGAAACCAATATAATATTATATGCCAACTGTAATGTAATATATATAAAAAGGAAAAAAAGAATTTAAAATGTGAAAATAAGAAGAAAGTGTTTTATCAAAATTATTTAGAACAAGACAGTTGACAAATCTGTCATTGACCTAAATTTTCCACTTGTATATATTTTTGTCTGTTGAATCTGTCATTATAGTATCCCCCAAATAACAATCTTACTGCCTTCATTAGCTTGTTCTTGGTTATCTATCATCTTTAAAATCTCAACGTCTTTTTCTATCTATTTTTCTATTCTTATTCTTCTTTATCATTGTTATTAATTTATTTTTATATGTTGACTTGACAAATATGGTAGCCTATATTTAATTGTGATTTTTGAGTAATATTTAAATACCTTATACACAAAATGTTAAATATATTCTAAACAAACTTTGTTGAGATTTTTTTCTTCCAAGGATATATTGAGTTATAGCCTTTGTAACTTTCATGATGGCATACTAGATTGCTTCCAATTTATACGAATAATTTATTCACAGGAATTATGTAATCAACAAACAAAGTTTAATTCAATGACAATGGTATATCTGCATTCTTCTTATTATCTTAAGATCAAGTCACTTTAGCAAATTTCCAGTATTCAAAACAGTAATATTAACTATAATCATCAGCTAAGTAGATTCCAGATGCTCTCACTACACACACACACACAAAAGGTAACTGTGAAAAGACAAATATGTTATCTAACTTAACTATAGTAATCATTTCACTATATATGTGGACATCAAAACAACATGTGTGCCTTAAATACATACAATTTCATTTTTAAAAATTGCTTTGTATTTACATATATAATCAAGAAAAATAAAATATTAAGCATTACAGAGGAAATTAAATATTGAATTCAATAAAAATTTTTTAAAAACCGAGTATTTCTAACTTGCCATTTTGTTAATTTTTGCAACATGTTTTAAATATATTCTAGAATCTGTTATACTATCCCATATAATATTTATATTTTAAATATTATTATTTAAAAAAATTAATTTTCTAATTATTTGTGCACACATATGTCATAGTTTGATTACCTTTAACTTAGCAAGTTCTTTTTTATTTAATTAAGATCTTTCAAAGTGACTTTGATACAATGGTAAATGAAAGAAAATAAAGATATGAAGATTGAATGAGGAAATATTGTAAAAAGGATGGTTATGTGGAAATATAATGATATAAATCTTATTAGATCAATTGCTCGATATATACTATGTAATATTACTGAATATGTAATCATCAACATAGGGATAAAATGATTAAAAAAATGTAGTTGTGTCTATAACACAAGCAATTTGATTCATTTAATTACCAGTAACTGTTATTGGTCCAAAGTCTATGTTCCCTATGCTTTAAAAGTTCAAAACTCACAATCTCAGAGTTTGGAGTAAGAAAAGCTTTATTGATTGAGAAGGCACCAACTAAGAAAATGGGAGACCTAGTGGTGCCTCAAATCCATCTTTAAAAAGTAGAGTTCAGGCTTCTTTTTTGTCAAGGAAAGGGAATATGAGAGGGGCAAGAAATGATTGATAATTATGGATATCTGAATTCCAGAGGGGTCCAAAGAAGGCTGTGAAATGTCTTTTGATTTTAGTATGTTAACTCTAGTTGATGTGAGTACAGTCATGAGGTTCCTGAAAATCATTGAAAAACACTATTATATTTGTATGTATTTCTCTTATCTCCCCAGAAGAGGCATCTTCTGATAAGGGGTTGATTTTGTAAAACTCAAACCACAAATAAAATTCTTCTAATGATTAGCATGTCTTTATGCAAGAAGCTATTAACCTGAATGTAATGAGAACAAAACAAGCTTAAATAAGATGAAGTCAGAAATGCCAAGCATTTCACTGTTACATAACTAACCATTTCAAATTCTTGCTTATATCAGTTATTTAAACCTGCACAATAAACCACCTGAAATTTAAAATAATAAAGTATTTATCTCATGATTCTGAGTGTTGGCAGTTTGACCAGGGCTTTACTAACAGTCTTCCAGTACCAGCTGAACTCATTTGTGGGTCTGCAGTCAGTTACCAGATTTTCTAGGCAACGATGCTTTGTCAATTAAAATTTTTGATCTGGAACACAGATCACAGAAAAATATTTGTGTATTTTTAAATTATCCCAAAGGTGACACACAACTAATACCATATTAAATACATATAAAAGAAAGTAATGTATTACATACACTGAATGCCTTAGAGCATTAATGTATAGTCATTTTAGGGAGAAAGATTAAAAAGGATATAGGAGATAAATCCTAAGCTGGGACAAATCATCTCTCTTCTATATCATCTCTCATCCTCTAGCAGGATACTTGGTCTTATTGCTGGAAGAACCTCAAATAGAGAAGAAAGGGGCAGAGTCCAGTGAATATGTACTATTTCAAGCCTCTCCTTGAGTCACATTGGCTACTGTCCCATTTGTCAAAGCAAATCACATAGCAAAGTCCTGAGTAATATGGGAAGACAGTATCAAAGGGAATAAATTCAGGTAAGGGCCTCAGATTGGTCATAAAAAAAAAATACCACATTGTGCATGCAAACTTCTAATATAAATATAATCAAGTAAAAATAGAACACTGTTTATTTAGATGACTTTTCAAGTTCTTTAACTTCAAAACAAGTTCCCCGAAGAAATTCAACTACTTAAAAAATCCACTTATTTTTTTCATGAGGGGAGGAGTAGAGGGTGGTGAGAAGAAAGAGGTTCATTAAAAATAGAAGATCTAAAAAAAATATTGATATTTATGTACTTCATATATCCATTACATATACCATGTATTAAATAAATAAAATATTTATTTTGAACTGCATGTAACTCATTAATTAAAATTCTTCTTAAAATAAGTTCAAGATTTTGATGACTGTTGGGAAGATATCATGTGACTAAATTTTTTTTGGTAGTGGGGCAAATTCTGTATGATGTAAGTTGTACAGAACACGTGACGGAAGCAGTTTCTCATGGGCACACAGCCAAGAAGGCCAACTCAAAGTGCAGACCTTTGTCTTCATGGCAGAGTCTGCAAATATCAGTGGACAGAGGCCTCAAAGGGGACAGATGGGCAGAAATTAAGATACTTGATACATTAGTATGTTAGCCATGTTTATGCTTAAAGACAGAATCAATGAAGAAATGGAGCATATACTTGAATAGGCTGTGAATCCCAGAAGATGAAATGCATGTCAGAATAAGCCCTAACTTTCAGCATTCCAAAGAAAAGCTTGCCAAGGATTTTATTCAGCTCTATACTATAGGGATACCCTATGTATGCTCAAACAATAGTGTACCATTATAATAAGATGCAAGGAAGGAGAAAAAGAAAGAAAAAAAAAAGGATGAAGGGTGAAAGGACAAGAGAGAAAAACAGAAGAAAAAGCAGAAAGTGAAAAATAAGAAAAAAAGGGTAAGAATGACAAAGAACCTAATTTAATTAATTTATTTTTTAATGTTCGTAAAAAATTCACCCCCAGAGTAATTCATGTAAAAACTTATCATATTTTTATCTGAAATCTGTTCTCATATTAACTCAGAAAAAAAGATTTAAATTTTGTCTTAAACAATTACTCATAATAAACTCTGAATAAGAAAATTAATAGAAATTTCAGCCGAATTACTTAAGGACCAAAGTGAGATGATACAAAGACCACTGGAAAAAATACTTTACACTGAAGAAACCACTTTACAATCTGCATCTCTGCTTCCTGAGGGCAAGAAACACCCATCATCTTTTCTAATAGTCTTCTCTTCACTGATCTCTTAGATATGCATATAAATGCATATTTTTTCTCTATCCTCTTCCATGAAGAAAATTTATTTAAAAATTACCACACTGTGTATGTAAACACAAAAATTTTAACTTATAGCTTATGAAATTTGGTGAGTTAGATTCTGATATTATTTTGCTTTTCCCCCCTCTCTTTCTTAAAGATGATATCTAAAAGAAACTCACAGTATATTTATTTATTTATTCTCTGCAACGAACATTTTCTGATCTATTTTCCTTTTAATACTAAGAGATATGCTGCCTCCAGAAGCAGCATTTATGTTCAGTTAAAACACTTAAGGTTATTTCCAAATAATTTTTAATACAGGAAACATTTTTAAAAGCATCCACCTGATTCTCTCGTAACTTAAGAGGCTGATATGACATGCATTGCTCAAAGCTTTAAAACTTTTATTGCTTGTCTGTTCATGCCAATGTTTAGAGCTTCTTCCCTATAAAATATAGAAGGCAATAACAAAATGTTAAACCTCTGAATGAAATTCAAAGTGACACTGACTTGGAAATTTATACTCAATTGTCGGTGCCACCAATTTTTTAACTTAACAAAATTTTAAGAAAAATAATTTATGTGCCACTAAAATTTAGGCTATCATAATCCTCTACCCTATATCATCTTATTTCTGTTACTGCCTATTATTTATTTGTAGGCCTTTGATTGTTAAGCTTTGATTCATTTCTAATATAACTTTCATCTCATTTTCACTATAATCCATACCTTGTGGCTTCCAAACTATTTGTTTACAACTGGACTACTAATAGCTTAGATCATAACCTTTCTATTTAACTAACAAACTTCTCAAATCATGAGAGATCAGGTTTATTTTACTACTATGGGTTCAACTATTAATTAAATAAAAGAAAGTGGACTATCCATTTTTGCAGAGGTGAGTCCTCGCTGAAGGTGGTTGGTGGGTTAGACATCCAAATGCTAGAGTGCAATCAAAGAAAGAAATTCAGAAACTTCTAGGTTATGAAAAAATCCAAAGATTTCTTTTGTACATCAGCTGTACTGTTTGTTTTTATTGTTGTTAATATATGTTTGTTTTATTTTACTATTTATTTTTTGTGTTCTGAAGTCACCCACTCAAAATCATTATCCCGTTTGGTCACTATTCACTGATTAGTTAAAATTTGTTGTGCAAACTCTCCTCTGCTAGCTGGAAAACAAAAGACATGAGGTATGCTATTTTCTAGGAGTCTGAGATTGTCTTTTGCCAATCACAACATCTTACTTCACAAGTGAATAAAGGAATAAAGATTTATAATATCAAAATGAATAGAAAATGTATTAGGAATGAAACAACTGATACATTTCATTCTCTGCTCTTTACCATTTGGCAAGCTGTTTCTTCAATAGGGCATTAGACATTATAAAAAGACCCAGGGCCATTTTCCTGACAAAAAAGACTCAGGGAATTTAAAATTGTACTGAGTTCTTACATATAAGGTTATGCTAAGCATTAGAGAGAAACCTCTTATGCTACTATAAATTTGCTTTATTTACTTTTTATTGTCCCTGCACTTATGTTTAATCTGCCTGAAATACTTTTCCTACTAAAAACTAAAACCATTTGCATCCAATAATGTGTAACCATGACTGAAAATTTGACAAACGGATGTAAACATCTTAACTCTTCAGTCTAGAAAAAAAATTTCCAGAAAGATAAGGTTATATTTTACTCTTTATAGTTTGATTCAGGACATTCCTGAAACCCATTTTATTTGTACAATATGTTAATAATTTCAGCAAACTTTTTCAGATAGTAAGTTGCCCATTGGGGAAAAATCTCACCTATCAGACAACTATTCACTTATCAATTTGTTTCAAGGCTTTCTCACTTAACTGTGTCCTCCAGTCTTAAACTATTAAATTAGAAACTTTGCTTAATCACAATTAGATCCTTGCATTTTAAGATGTGTCTTAAACTAGTTGAGCCTATACCTGAGACCATATATATTTTATATATATGTATAAAACTTCCATCCTTGTCTTGCCCTTCTAAACAATTCCCATTCTAAAACTCTCCTTTACTTTAATAGATAATAAACCTGACTTTGACCAAATTATTCCGGTGAGATATTTTTGATTATTCAGCATTTATCAGCTGGCATATATCTTGATATTTTTTTCTTCATTTCAATTAGATCTATGCCAAATGACATATGTAAAATGGCAATGTAAAATCTAAGATGGCGGAATGGAAAATTTTAAATTCCCTCAGCAGGGTAGACTGGAAATCCCCTCTGACCAAGGGCCGGAATTCCCTGCCCAGACATCCTGGTTGCTTGCCTAAAGGTCAGGCCATAATCAGGCCATATGGTTAGCCAATAAGAAACTGCAACCTGTCCCGTGTGCGCAAAGTTAGCCCGCCATAAACCCAATATAAGGAACCCTATGCCAAAGATCGGGGCTCTTATTCTTGCTGCTGCGTCAGTGGAGGCTTGAGCCCGGATTCGAATTCGTAATAAATTTTTTTTTTAATTCTAATTCGGCTCTGAGGTTGTCTTATCCCGGCGCGCTCCGTAACAATAGGGTGCATAACAATTATAGATATATAGTTCTTGACTATATTTATTGTCTAAAATAAATGTGTCCCATGAGATTAGGGAATTTTACTTTTGGTCATTGCTTTACGTCCAGCAGTTAAATTAGTAACTGACATGTATTCTATAACTAATATATATTTGTTGAATAATTTTCATCTAATTAATAAATGTTTGTGTATATTAGTCCAGTTGCCATTTTATCTACTGAATTATTCCTCTACATGGGAATATTTATAATACCCTACAAATTTTGTTTTGAAAAATTCAAACACCTGTGACCTTTGTGCTTCAAATTATTATCTTTGAAAAAGACTTTTCAGAAACTGTCAAATTTTCCATATGCTATAAATTTTATTATAAGTTGTATTTTTTAGTTAGTTAACTCTATGGAAAAACATTCAGTCATTCTTCAAATTATTTAACAACTACAATGATAAAGTATGATACTAGATATTGTCACTAAAACTAAATATAAAAAAGTAAACTTGACTTTAAAATTTCCCTTAAAAACAATTTTTGGAGAAGGACTATGAATCTAATTTTTATTTAGAGAAATGAAGATAAGAATTCTAAATCACTAAAATAAATCAAAATATATTTTTTATAGTAGCAAGATCTTTGACTTAAATTATCAATATTATTGACTTTATTCAGAGTTTTGCTTTTCCTCTCTAGACAGTTTGGAAATACAATGTAAAGTACTTGATCTCATCTTATATAAAGAGATTTTATATGAAATTTTTTTTCTTGACAAAATCAGTAGGCACTACACTGCAGAATACATAAACAGCATAAAATGTAGATACTTTTCTGTATCATTATATAGTTAGTATATACAAATTTACCTGAGTAAATAATCAAAATAAAATATATATTTTGTTATTTTTCTCATGAACTTCTGTCTACAATCATGAAAGTCACCTAATAATCAATCAATCATGCTCTTATAAAAAGGTTTAAAGGCTATGTTTACCTACAAAATGTATAAAGTTTTTTTAATATAAAGAAAAATTAATGTATGAATGTGTACACATTGCAAAGACATACATTTTATAGGTATAATTCAATGCATTATTTTTTTTCATATTCACATTCTCTCGAATCCAGTTTTAAAGAAGGTTTTAAAAAATAAGCTATAAAGTACATCAAATAAAGAATGTACATCTAGATTTTTTTTTAAATTAAAACAAGTAAGTACTACTTAAAACTTATCTAAGAACAGAGGTACAGAGTATATTCATGACAGGATGGTAAAAGTTCACTAAATTATCTTTACCTTCCTATAGGTCTTTTGAATTATCTTACCCCTGATCATAATGCTTATAATAAATAGTCCCATAACAACAAAGAACCTCAAACTGATCAAATTCTTCAATTAAAAAAAAAATAGAAAATATGGAGAATGTGAGATTTTGATAAAACTGAGCTAAAAATTTAGTGTTAATAATTTTGTATAAATTATTAATTATCAGTAGAGTCAATTCTGTAGAGAGAAGATAGAACAGATTTAAGATGTTATTTCATTTAAAAGAGAAGCATAAGAAAAAGAAAGGAAGAAAAGATTTCCTGCCAAGTTTTCATATCTACCCTCAATATTCCCATGAGACCTAGATGTTCTTGATGCTGCTGAGTTGGCAGTATCCCTAATTGTTGGAAGCTTTTTCTGCTACTTGTCTTGCAGACAGGGTTAAAGTTGCCTGCAAGCTAGAAGTTTGCAGAGCAGGTGGGCTCTATGCAGAAGGAGGAAGTTTGGCTTAATGTAAAGAGTGAATGTTCCTTGCCCCAGGAAGTGGGAGACAGAGAACAGGATCAAGTAGGTTTTGAGAGAACTGTAAATGTTAGCAATTGTTAGCATATCTGTGGATTTTGCTTCCCATGCATTTCCAAGGGTATAAATATGCTGTGCTTAATAAACTCAGGGTGCAGTATTTACTGTTAGCCCTCTCAAATCTAGCTTTTGTCTCTCTTTCTCTCTTTTTCTTTCTTTTCTCAATCCTCACTCCCCGTCTCAGGAACTGTTCAATCTTAGCCGGCGGGCTCCGGCAGTGAGGAAAAGAAAATCATAGAAAATAGAAGAGAAAAATTTATGTGTAAATTTAAGAAGTAGAATGTCTGTAGTTCACTACATGATGCAGTTAAATAGGAATAAAATAGAAGCATTCTAGTCAAATCTACTATGTTGCAATTTGTTGAAGAAAGCTAGTCTATTAGGAAGGCTACATTTTTTAAAAAAGAATATTTGGACAAATGAATGTCATTTTTACAGATTTTATCTGAGATCCCAACTTATTTTACATTTGCAAAAAATATAATTAAAAATACTTATAAATTTTCATTAGAATCAACTGAAAAAATGCTTTTCTCAATCCTTTTTTCACTTTATTATATATACATATAAACACAGATACATTTATATACATTTACATACATACACATACAGAGCAAGGCATAGGTATTCCTTCATAATATGTGTATATTCCCTCATGTGTTAGAAATTCTATGTTACCTCATTTAATCTTTAAACAACCATTTCATCTGAATGAAATTATTATCCACTTATACAAATAAAAATAAACCTCAAGTAAGCCATATAACTTAAAGTCATACAACTTGCAAATATCAAAATCAGAATCTGACCTCAGTTCAGATACTCAGATCCTCATACAAACACACACACACACACACACACACATCACGCGCATTCTACAAGGCCCTATTATGAAAAAGTTTACAAAAATATTCCACTAGAACTAGCATGGTATAATGGAAAATGCATGAGTTTTAGAGAGGAAATATTTCTAGTTTTGGTTCCTGACTACAGTTTTTCACATTGGTATTCTTTGGGATTAGTGAGTTACCATCTATAAGACATATTATTTTAACTGAGAAATGGAGGTAAAAAACACCTAATTGCATGATTATTAGCATTAAAATATGGACATACCAATTGCTTATCATTTGATGTCATTATTTGTATTATTATGTAATTATTATCTATGATCAGGACATGTATACTATTTACTGAATTATAAGAGTTAACACACTTTCACACACACACACATACAAATACATCTTTTCTTAAAATTAATCACTTCAAATTATGTGCTAATTTTGTATAACAAAAGTCTAGGAAATTCTTTCAAATTATCTATTGGACACACCTTTTTCTAAAATAATTTTATTTTTAATAGGAAGATGTATAATTTGTTTAACTTTTGCATTTATAATAAAATTATAACAAAACATTCACTTGAAAAAACAATTAACACAGTAAATACATTTTAAAATTTCTCCTTCTTTTTGTACAATTAAACTCATCTTCCACACTATTTTGTAATAAATAAGAGAATTGCGAAGAGATAAAAGAAATGTTTCAGGTTAAGTAGCTCATTTAATATTGACAGCAATGTCAAGATTTCCAAGAATATCAGGCTAAATTCTACCTAATAAAATAAATAAGAGCAGAACATTCATTATAAATGTTTTCATAAATATACATTCCATAGCTGCAACATTCATTTTGATTTAAATTTGTGAAATGTTTCTTAAGGTGTTTATTTCTAATGTAAAAGAGACACAGAATTTCTGATCAAAGGGTTTAAATTCTCCCTGTGTCATATGATATAATTTTAAAGATGTAGATGGCAAAGCTTAATTCAGAAAACTTGTTATTTTAAGAGCAATAACAACTGTGCTATCTCCAGTTATTTTTGCAGATAGTAGTTAGAAAAAATATAATTATGTAAATTAAATGAAAATTAGAAAATTGAAGACAAATTCTCCATCTAAGACAAAGACAAAGCGGTCAAATCAGTTGCCAATCTTCATGTTTTTATGATACATCAGAATATCTAGTTGATTTCATTTTTCCATATAAATAAAGGTGGTCTCTATTCATGTAGCAGTATTATGAGTACTTTCTATAATCAGATATAATATTTTTAATTTTTTTCTTCAAAAAATATAACAATTATAGGGATAGTGTATATATGAATAGAATATTTTAGCTATGAATCTGTAAACGAATATGTCAATTTTGCATTTAATTAATATGGCCATATGTAATTAGACGTAAATATTTATTCTAAAAATCAAAACATAGTGATCTTTATAAACCTCTTATAGCTTCCTTTTATAAAAGTCACTTTTTATTCTTTGACAAAAGAGTAGATGAAAAAAATGACTCTTCTGTGGACACTTTCTAGATTCTCCTGTGAGACATAGAATCTAATTATGCTGAGTTTGCCTACTGACAGAGCTGGTCTGTGTGCTATCATCATGATTCCATGTCTGTAAACTGCCAGTGCCGTAATATGATTTGCCTCACTAATGTTTGACTCTTTCTGTTAATTTGTGATAAACGTGAGGGTGATGGTGCGTTTCAAGATGAATTCATTATGACAACGTCTGGTAGTAACTTGTAAAATTTTAAAACATGAGTTTATATAAATCCTCATTTAATGCATTTATGACATTTTTAACATCTGTTGTAACTATTTTATTTTGCACACACAAAGTTGTCATATTACCAGCGAATCATTTCTTTTATTTTTAAAATTTTTTATTATTATATTCCTTTGTTTATTCTAAATATTGCTTAATGTTGCTTTATTATAGATGTTTTAACTTTACAAAAAAAGGAGTAAAATAGAAAAAAAATGAAGAATCAAGCATTTGAATTTTTCTTTTACCAACAACATTACTTTAAATAATCTGCCAAAAAAGAAGATGTAAAAAATATCTAAGGAAGATTATTTTTTTAAAAAAATAATTTGTTTTTTTCAATTACATCATAACCATGTGTATTTTAAGTGATATTTTAAAGGGTTGAACTCTCATTCTTTCTGAGAGAAATAAATAATATTGTTTATTAATTTTAACAGAAGTGATTTTCAAAATAAAAAAAAATTATTTGATAGCATTCTATGTGTAAAATAACTTAAGATTTCACACTGAACAAAACTCTCATGAGAAGAGAGTTTTCTGGCTTCATCACTGATGAATCACCCATGTTATTAGAGTTGCATGGAATGTATTGCAATAGATAATCGAGAAATATACCTGCAGTAAATTGTGAAGTGGATATATAATCACGTAAATAGCAGTTTGTGTTCAGATTTCATGATGCAATATTCCCCACCCTCCGCCCCTACACTAGTCATTAGTTTGACTGTCTCTTTTACTTTGGATGGCACATTAAAGACATTCTCAAGTTACCAGCATCTAAACAAGTGCTAATGAGCAGTCCTGGGACTATTCGAATGAAGACTATATAACCTTGAGAATATTTTGAGGAAGCTGAGAATTTAAATTCAAACTGTGATTTCAAAAAAAACAAAACAAAACTTACTTTGTAAAGTTGTATAAGATTCGGATGAACATATGAAAGATATAGAGATTACACATCATGAAAGAATATTCTAGACCGTGAAGCTGTAAGAAACCTGACTATATTTCATCTGCTCCTCTCAGTTAGGACAGCAGTGAATCTTACTGTGTGCAACAATGTCATTGTTTGTGTAAATGAACCAGTTTGTAGCACAGACCCCCTAATATGTTGGGCTTTGAACTTCGCAAAGTGGAACATGCCTGTGGGCTTATGCTTTGCTATTCATGAAAGGTTTTCATTCTTATTGGTGGAAGGAGAATTTTAAAATATAGAATAATGCCCCAAAACATTACCCTTAAATTATAAGAATAAATATTTTAATCAATTACTATAAACACTGAGAGGCTAATTCTCGATTACCAAAATGCCTTTTAGGCTTGTTTCACAGGATAGCATATGAATGATGAATTATCCATTTTAAAAGGCCAATGGTGAAATATTCAATTGCTTAGGAAACATGTTTCTAGGGTCTATTTAAAAATATGGTTTATTCCTCAAGATTTTACTTTTCTCAGTAAAAAATGAAATCTCTAATGATTTCAAAAGAAAATCAATGTTCCAGGGACAAAAGTACTGGAGTAGATATGATAGCTGGCATTTGACTCAAAACTTTTTCAACTGTTCATTATATCCTTTGTGAAGTTTTTGAAAAAATTTGTCATATTCAATGTTATACCTGTTAATTTGAATAATATATTTTCCCATACAATAAAATCAGACTTTAAATGTAAAAAAGCTTTCCTTAATAGTTACAATAAATTTAAGTTAATATTTTATCTTCTTTCTTTGCAATTCCATTTTTGAATGCATTAGAATGTTTTTACTTAAAATGTTCTTGATATATTTCATATACATTAAAATAGATATAAATACTTTTCAAAAAAATTGTATTTTATGCACTGGGGTTGCTAGATACTTCTGTGATAGGAACAACATTTAACATTCTTTCCTCTTAATTAGCAAGTTTTATTTTTGTCTTGCTTTTCTCTAACTCTAAGAGGCAACATAGCATAGTGGTAATGGGTACAGACTCTGGAATCAAGACTGTTATGTGAAGTTTCTTCACTTCACAGATAATGAGTAATGTGACCCTGGGCAAGTTACCTTCCGTCTTTGTCTTTTGTATCTGTATCTACACTATTTTTTTGTACCTTAATTTATTTTTTTAGTAAAATAGGAATAATAATAGAATAAATAATATGGTTATCTTAGAAATTCAATACTTAAATATTTGGGAATTACTTTGAAAAATGCCTGGTACACAGAGAACATTCATTTAATATTAACTAAGATAATGAAAAGAATAGCTTGTTCCCTCAATTTTTTTTCTCTTTCACCAAAGTATGCATACCATTCTATACATATTATCACATTAAGCATATCTCTAAATTACACTGATGCTATAAAGTTTGCAAATCTTTATTTTTCTTTTTGACCTTTAGATCAGTCTCCAAATAGTGTAGTTCAAGACCATCTCTCTCGGTGTCTTTACTTGAACAGCAACTATTGAAAGAAAAAATAAAATTCTAGTCATTCTCTAAAGTAACTAGGATTCAGAGTATATCAAATACAGAACTCACATTCAATTTGTGTATGAATGCAATGACAGACAGTAGAGACAATAACACGCCCCTGAGGTTTTGTCTATAACTGCTTTAATTTCAAAGGCGATGTCATTATTTAGCTTTTATCATGGACAGCTTTAAAGTTGAATTTAAATTACTAAAATGCCTTTAGATAAATATAGATGTCTTTCCTTTGTTTCTTGGCCTACTCTGATTCAGATATTAAAATGTTCTATTACACTGAACGTGATTGTCTTGATGCAGATAAATACTATAATAAATGAAGAGGTTGCTTAGACTCCTCAGGCTCCATTCACAAAACAGAGTTTTAAATACAATTTTTCTTTGAGGATATTTTTTGTTATTATAAAAGTTTAGATATTTTTAGGGTGGATATCTTTTACATGTAAAGGCTTGTAGAAAAATTATTTTCTAAGTGTTAAATTTTTCCAAATATAAAACTTCTAAATATAAAATTTTTAGCCTTTTGCCATATGATTATTCCTAAAGGGACACACACACACACACACACACACACACACACACGCGCGCGCGCGTGCGCGCGCGCGCGCGCACACACACACACACTTTCATCTATAGGTAGGTGTGGTTTCTTAACCTCTACATTATTTCTAGATTTTTCTCAATGTCTTTGTAGTTGTTTAAATATGATATGCTGCGGAATGGATTTTTTTTTACACTTATACCTCATGATGTTTTCTGATCTTCCAAGATTAGTATTTTGTTACTTATAATTAATTTTGGGATGTTCTCAGCCATTATTACTTCAAATATTTATTCTGTTCTCTTTTGTTTTTCTTCTGTGGTTCCAATTACACATACATTACACATTTTGTGATTGCTCCACATTTCTTGAATTTTCTGCTTTTTCCCCCTTTCCTTTGCCTCTTTGCATTTCAGTTTGTGAAGTTTCAGTTGATCTATATTCAAGCTCACTCATGCTTTACTCAACTGTAACCAGCCTACTGATGAATTCGTCATAGAGATTCTTTACTTCTGTTATAATGTTTCTGAATTCTAGCATTTCCTTTTTCCTTTTTAGAATTTCTGTCTTTCTGCTTATACAATCCATCTGCTCTTAAATATTTTCTACTTTTTTTTTATTAGAACCCTTAACATATAAATCATAGTTTGTTTTTTTTTTAATTTTTTATTTTACTTTTCTCATGTCTGTTATATCTGAGTCTGGGTCTTCATGTTTCATATGAAAACTCCTTTGTAAATATAAAAATGTTAAATCAATGTGTATGATTTACTGCTATTAATTTGTTTTGTGTTAGATTGACTATTTAGCCAACCATACAACTTAAGGGTGTAAAAGGAAGGTTTTCCTTCCCTACATAGGTTTCAGGATTTCAAACACCTTTTATGTCCTTATTTTTGTCTTTGGTGTACCTCAAGCACTCATCCTTAGAGAGAGTCTGCATCTTTTAGCTCTTTCGGCTGCAATCCAGTTCTAATGGTACCCCATTTGTCTGGTTGTAAAGTGAAAGGAAAGAAACATGTTCTATAATTTTATTATTTTTTTAATTTTTATTTTTTAGAGTTGATATATAATATTATTCTATATTAGTTTCAGGTGTATAACATTGTGGTCAGACATTTATATAATTTATGAAATGACCTCCCCAATTAATCTAGTACCCACCTGGCACTATACATAGTTATTATCATATTATTGACTATATTCCTTAAGAGATACTTTACATACTATGACATTTTTGTAAATACTTATTTGTACTTCTTAATTTCTTCACCTTTTTCACTCAGCCCTTCAACCCCTTCAATTTTATTAGAACTTAATGTTTAGTGGAACCGTGTCTGAGAACCTTCAAATGTGTTTTTCTGATGGTGTGTTTTCTTTTCTTCTTAAGTGAAGATAGAAGGTTGTAGGAGGTTGCAATTGGCATAAGGTTCCAATAAGTTCTTTTTCATGGACTGTAGGCCTTTCTTATGGACTACGTTCCAAGTGTATTTCACAATAATTACTCTTCTTTTTCCCTGCCAGAGATAAGAGTTGTCTTTTTTGAATCTTCAATGTGAGAACCGGGAGATTTTTGAGTTTTGAGTTCTCCCAAGATTGTAGCCCACTGCAGTTTCTCTTATACTAGTCTAATCTCATTCTTCAGCAATTTGTGAAAATTACCAGTTTAGCATTCTTACTAGTTTATGTTTTTAGCAGCACTGCTCCAAGTAAGTAAATCTCCATTTAGTTTCTGGGTTCACTTTTCTTTAGAGGTGGTAGTTTGTCCTGTACTATCGATTCTCTGAAAGTCATTGATTTTTAGTATGTTTAGTCTTTTGCTTAAGGTCAGGAATTTTGACTTCCAAGCTCTTTATATGCAAGAGATAAAACAGAAAGTTAATTTTGTTTATGTTCAATGGAAACAAATAATCGCTATGCTTAAATACACTGAGAAGCATTTTACACAATTAAAAATGCTAGAAAATTAATTCTTATTCACTAATTTACAAATATTATTTAGTATATAATGTGTTCAAAATGTGCTATATGTTATAAAGTTAAAAAAAGACCATTTTTTGCTCTGTGTTTTATAGAATTTTATCATATATTTTGTGAAATAAGATTCATTGACAAATAACTACAATGGAATAAATTATATCTTGTGATATATATGTATATATTTCTTTCATTCTTCTCAGATTATATAATAAAATATCACAGAGGTACTCTGAAATGGTCATTCCTTTCTGTGGTGGTACAATATAACATTTACAGAAAAAAAAACAATAACACAAAAGAAATATTAATAACTATCTTTATTTACTTTATTGCAATGAGTTTAACTTATAATTAACTAAACTAATTGAAAAATAACTAAAAATAAGCAGAGTGGTCAAATCAGCAATGTAAAAGTTAAATTGAATTGGTCATTTTTATATTAATTGGAAAATAACATGTTATTGAATTAGGTTGATTCTTCAATGTTTTGCAAAATAGTATAAATTATATACCTTTTTTCACACATTTTCAGATAAAAACTTGGTAAAATTTTACACTCAACATTTTTAGTTTTAACTGGTACCTGTATCAGCTTGAATGACTACCTATAGCTTCTTGCACTTTTCCAAATTGCATCATAATCCTGGGCCCTATAAATGAAAAAATGTTCTTCCAAGATTTATAAACTCATGGCTTGCAATTGTTCTTTTCAAGCCACTGTGATCTTCTTGGACCATCACTCATTTAATAAAATAAATTCACTTTTATGGTGGTGCTAAGATTATGTGTTTAGAAAAGCAGTGACCTTTTCTCTCATAATAACAATGTTTTTACAAGTCTAACCTTCTTAAAACTAAATTTGGTTGAGAATTTTGCATCTTTTTCTAAATGTAAGAAAGTGAACAATGGCTAGTGTCATCTCCAGCTTGAAATTTTGCCAAGTTATATAAAAGCTCAATATATACTTGTTTTAGTTTTGTGAGTTACATTAAATAAAATGTCATTCACTGTCTGTCAAAGGGCACCATCCATAAATACATACTTCACATCATAAGAGTATTTGTAGCAAGTCCCTCAAAAACAAATGATACTCTCTAAATATGTTATGAAGAGTTGTGATATGGATGTTTGTTCTATAGCACTGTTTCTGAATGTATATATTTGTTTCTTTTATCTTACCTGATAACAATATTCTGGTGTTTGTATAATATTTTTTTCTTTAACAATGTTCTTAGTGTTTAATGCTTTATCTTCTGGGCCAGAATTTTGATCAATATCATATGTGTTTTAAATAGCAAAAGTAATGGTAGTCTACAGAGTTTTTTGCATCCCTCTTAGACAATATTTCTTTTAGGTCCTACTCACATAAAAAAAAAGCAACCTTGAAAAATGTACCCATCAATTATAGACATTACAGCTTACCCTTGCCCACTTTGATTAATGTATATGAAAGGGCTGCCTTGATAACTACACATCGAACTGGTAGAAGCCTTGCAAAATGTTTAAGAATATAAAAAAATGAAATAAATATTATATTTCACATACTATGTTAGGGTTTCTTAATTATAATTATTACTAATTTTACTCAAATCTAATGGGAAAAATAGTGTCAGGGACACTTTAAAGGGTATTAAAAATGACTCCTGGAATGCATTATATCATTTTGTTCTTAGTAAAATTAATTTTCTAACTTTTTTCAGATTCCCTGAGTTAATACACACTTGTGGGAAAATGAATATGTATAAGTTATAATTATTTCTTCATAAGGACTCAGCCAGGATTAAAGCTTTGCTTAGGCAACATAAACAGAAAATACAGATATGGCAAATAAGCAGTAGTTATAAATTTGCCTTCTCAAAAAAAAAATAGAATGTGCTGTGACAAGAACAAGAACAATAGCAATAATAACATACATTGATTGAGATCGTACACTGGATCTCAATTAAATTGATATTGTCATTAGTTTCTTTTTGTAGAGGAAGAAAATGAGGTTTGGAGTTTTCATTAACCTTTCTAAAATCTGTAGTGTAGTATTTAGTTTTATGGGTTACTAAAAACACTAAAAACATTGTTAAATGCAGAACAAGATTTTAAACTCACTCTCTTTGAGAACTTGAAAGTCATAGACCCTGTCTAATTGTTCATGTGTAATATGTGTTAAATACTGTCATAAAAACGAATTTGCATTACTTTATATAATTTTTTTGTAATAAAACCAATGGGAGAAAAAAATATTTCCCCAGTTATAGAGACAAGAAAACCACAAAGTTCAGAAAGTTTAAATAAATCGTGCCAGGTACACCCCACTAATGAATGGCATACTGAGGATTTGAATTTGATTTTCTTTTATCCTGTGGTCTGTGTTCATAATCCCTGTAGTGATAGTCTTTATAAAATGTGTTCTCTGTTCCTCAAAAACAGTTCTATGTATCAGTGTCCTTTTAGCCTTTTAAGTAGGTCAGTACTTACTTTCTAGTAGTATAATGACCTAATTGCATCTTATTTTCATTTCTCAGCTATCTGTTGAAGCTGTGTGTTTTAAAATTTATATCTACTTCAGCATTTCATTGTGCACTGTTTCCATTTAGTTCCTCTCAATAAGGTAATTTATAGTTGTAGTAATACATGCATTAAAAATACTATTATTATTTAAATTATTATTTATAGTAGTATTAGTTTTATAATTGTCAAATGATATACAGTAGACAAAATAATATGAATAGGTTTGAACAAGTTCAGATGTTAAAAAAAATTACTCTTGAAAACTAAACTGTCCTTTTCTTGATCCTCTGTTACAGTTTCTGGAATAAATGTTAATAATTAAAGTAATTACTGAGTTCATAGATTTAAGCATGATGGATTGGCACAAGCTAAGAATAGATTTGTCATCTGAGAATGCAATATTTTGGAACATTATTGATTGTAGTTTCCAGAGCAGGAACACTTTATACATCATTTATTATTATAAGCAACAATTTTTATTGCCTATGAGTCAAATAAATGGAAAGTTTAATCTGAGAAGTTGTTGACATAAGTGTGCACAATTCCACTAGATTCTATCACAATTTACAGTAAAGATAGCTATCTATGGATGTGAGAATTAGGATAAGTCTGAAAGCAGAAGAATGTGCTGCCAGTGGTACTGCCAGATGAAATTTATATTCCATATCTACTTCATGTAGCTATTGATTATTTGAAAGATACTCTTTCTAATATAGTTCTGAAATCCAGCTTGTCTTTTCATTGCTTTTAAACTAGCTCTGTCTCAGGAGGCAAAATATCTTCTAGGAAAATCAGAGTAACCTGAATACTAAAACTTTTACCACCATACTGGCTTTCTGGGTGCCTTGGCACTGATATACTTCAACAATTAGAGTATTGGGAATACTAGTTTTACAGGCTGAAGTAGTTTCCTGTACTCTCCCAGCAAGGTAGAAAGCAGGTAGCTTTGCAAGTCAAATCTGGAGTGTTACAGAAATGTAGGATTATAGCCCTTTTTCTCACACACCTGCATGCCTCCAAAACATTTTTTATAAATGTGTCAGTCTTTATAAAAGTGTGGTCCTCATCCAATTCTTTTGGTGTGGCTATTTAAAATACAGAATTCTAGGGCCAATCTCACATCCACAGAATCAAAAAATGGAGTTTGGTATTTCAGAATATATATTTTAACTAGTATTTTAGATGATGCTTATGTAGACTTAGGTTTGATGACCAGTGCCACAGTGGAGTTTAAATCAGACAAACATGAATTAGAGTGAAGATTCTGCTACATATTATCTGGGAGTCTTTGAAGAAATTGAGTGACTTTTCTAAGCCCTGGTCTCCATTATAAAATTGTGAAAATAATGATACTGATACAAGTTATTATTTTAAAGATCTTGGGTAAGAAGCAAATATAATTCAGAGTATAACATGTAAACAATCAGTAAAGTAGTTATTATTGTTATTTAGCTCTTTGGGGAAGCTGCAAAAATGTTGATTCTTAACTCAAATGAAAGGCTTGGATCATGTTTACAGAGTGGAGTTGATTTTATAGACATCACAAGAGCCTCCACCACTCACATTACGTAGCAAATGATTTTAAAGGTTTTTTTAAATTCATTTTTTGTCTCCTCTCACATTGTCAACTCAACCTCTAAAATAAATCTCCGGTTTTCCACTCATATTCATTCACACTGCCCTATTGCCTCAGTTTAAACCAACTCATCTCCTACTAGGAATGAAGCAATAGCTTTTTGAAAATAAAGAAAAACACCAATAATTTAAAAAATACAAAACTGATTGAGGTAGTCTCCCACCTTAGACTATTTAAAACAACAAGTACTTCACAAGTGATTTTTAAAAAGAACACAATAATGTATTTAAAAATATAGAAAAGTCTTACAAATTCTGGTCCTTGCCTATCTCTTTAGACCCATCTTGGAAAATGTAACCACTTCAGATCTGTTTCCTCATCAAGCAAAGCTTTTGTCTTTAAAGGCTCACTTAGCTCTTCCCTCAGGAATGTCTGTATGCTGCTCCTTTTGGTTATGGGTTCAAATTCCTAAATTCCTTATTGTTTCCTGGTTACCATCAAATTAATTCCTAGGCTTTTATACAAATTTTCTTTTCTCAAAAAAATATGCCCTAATTACTATTTAAATTGAAATTTCCAGCAGTCTTCCTGTTTTTCTCTCCTTGTAATCAAGATGTAGTTTTTATTTCTGCCTAATGTACATTTTAAAATGTAGTTGACTCTTGAAAAACTGTATAACTTTTTATTTCCCCAAAACTTAACTATTAAAAGCCTGCACTTGACTGGAAGCTTTACTGATAACATAAACAGTCAATTAATACACATTTTGTATGTGTGTTACAGTATATGTATTATATACTGTAAGCAGGAGAAAATAAAATATTATTAAGAAAGTCATTAATAAGAGAAAATTCATTTAAAGTATTTATTGAAAAAATCTGCATACAAGTAAACCCTCACAGTTCAAATCCATGTTGTTCAGGGTCAACTGCATATTTATTTTTTAAAATAATTTTGCTATTTTATTTAATGCCAATATTCTCTGTACCACTCTAATCTCCATGAACACATAATATGTATCTGTTTTGTTCTCTAGAGTCCTCAGGGCAAGCATAGACGTAAAAGTATTAGGTTCTCATTATATGATTCTCACCTGTATAAATGATTGTACAGTTCAAACATCCCTTTAAAGCATATATTCCCATGACTGCTCACTTGGTAAAATATATTCAAAATTGATATTTTCTGAAGTTCATGGAAAAAATGTAGCACAACACTATTGTTATTATTTTAGCAAAAAGCCAGAAAATTACAGAATTTTTAGACTCTCAGATTTTATACTCTCCTTTGGCAAAACTTTTTTAGATGTTGAGAGCATAAAATTGGTTCAGCACTCAAGCCTTTTTTTCTGCAGATTATTTCTATGGATAAATCAGCAGGTCTAAATACTTCTTTTCTTTAGCAAGTACTGTGGGACAAGTAATGCAATTACTCCAGGGACTTTTATGACATTGAGTCAATTCAAAAAATCACTAACAATATCCACCTTTAAGATCTCAAAGTATATTATATTTAAACCTTGAATGCTTTGTTTCTTTATTTCTCTTTTTTTCCTTTTATTTCTTTCATTTATTGAAATTTATGTATAGATATTTTCAAGATTAGGTCAATTATTAGTGTTTTTAAATGATCGTGTCCATGATGGTGTGTAAAATTCAGAACCCCTAAAATTTTTACAATAAAAAAGTTGGCTTTGGACCCTTATTAGGAGAATTAAGTACAGTATATATCAGGTACTCTGCACACATTATTTAATTCAGCTATAAAATATCTTCAAACATCAACTACTATTATTTACTTTTTACAGATGAGAAAACAGATTTAAGGTTTAATTGTTATGCTTAATAGATTTAGTATATTCAATTTATTAATTAATTTTTTCACTTATTAATTCATTTAAAAATGCCAAAAACTATAAGTAAATAAAACAGAGGCTTTGTCTCATTCTATAAGGAAAGATGAGAAATATAAATAATAAGAAATAATTATGTACAAAATATTAAGAAATATTAAGGGATATATGGATAAGAAAGGTGGCAAAACTGGGTATTTCAGATACTGTGTTCAGGAAATGTGCTTCTAATTTTTTTTCATTTAAATAGAGATTTCAAGAAAAAAGAGAATAAATTAAAAACTATCCAGAGCAGTTGCTCTCCGGAAAGAGGAATAGAAAGAGTGAAGTCACTAGGGCAAAAATAAGTTTGGTAATTGAAGAACAGCATGTTGGCTTGTTAAGTGAGCATAATAAGGAACAGAATGGGAGCAAATGGGGTAAAAGAGATAGTCCTTTAAATCTGCATCCTCAAAAACTGTAGCCATGACTACATATTTTTCTAAGCTTGACAAATGTCAGGGAAGGTAGGTTTTGAGCCATCATGAATAGTCATCATCTTTTCTTTTTTCCTACTAAGAGATTTTCATGAGATATACTGACATAAATTTTACTCTTTTAAAGTGTGCAATTCAGTGGTTTTTAATAGACTCACAGTGTTGCGGAATCATCACCATTATAAAATTTTATAATATACTCATCATCCCCCAGAAGGGCCCAGTATCAATTATTCCCCATCTTCTCCTTGGCCCAAGATTTGGTAATCTCTAATCTTTTAGTGAAATTTATATATTTGCATGATTATTTAATGTCTATCTTCCCCAATAGACTGTAAGATTCATAAAAACAAAACTGTTTAGCATATAATAACCACTTAATAAATATCTGAGGTGTAAGTGAACAGATTATGCAAAGAAACTACTTTCTTAAAATTTTCCAATTAAATTTTACTTGAAATAACACCCTATTAGTCACATTTTCCTCCCAGTAATTTACAAAATATTGGTGCAGTTTATTGGAGTTTTCTAAATTCACTTTGCTAGAAAAAATTATATATTCATTGTGTATTATGCTCACATCCTAAGTAAAACACAATTTTAATTTCCATTTAAGGTTTTTCTTTCACTTGATGAACAATTGTGCTATAGTTGTAACATTTATCAGAAGCTTTATAAAAATAACTTTTTTAGGTTTTTCAGTACAATGACCACAGTGATTTAATTATGATATAGATCTAATTCACTAATGAATATAGATAGCATCACACTATTAAACACATAATTTTTAGAAATATTTATTTCTTATGTTTTATTGAGAGATTTGAATTTGAATTTGAATTTTTCGAAGTAAAAATATATTGCTTTGATATTTAGAAAACTGATAATTTAGATAATCTAAAAGTGGTACTCTCCATCTTAAACATTACCAATCAATTAAAAAAATACTAACACCATGTTTCTTAATATTCCATAATATAAACATTATAGCTCTGGGTCAATTTTGTACTATCGGTGGTCTATTATATTAGCTTATAAAAATGTCTTATTTGTTTTATTTACTATTATTATTATTATCATTATTATTATTATTATTTTATTCAATGGTATGGCAAATGAATTGCATGAGAATGAAAAGTGTTATCTAAGGTAAAATAGTGCCACTTTGGGAGAAGGCTCAAAAACCTTTGAATAAAAAACAAGAGAATAATTAAAAGAAGAAAGCACTTTATATTGCATATATAATTCCTCCTCATACAATACAAGCAATTCTATCTTTATCTATGGCATTGCTTCCTAAAGCCCCAAGGAAAACATCTCTGTGCTCATGTGGGTATTGAACCTTATCATTGGCATGCAAAAGTATTAGCCTTTGGCAAAAAGGGAGAAATGAGAATTAATTCTTAAAAATAGCTTCAATTATGGAAGTAGGATTAATATGTAGTATTTCTCTGAGTTCTCACAAGAATTTAAAATCTATTCTTTTTCTCCCCCATAAAATTTTAAAGTGTGTCTTTTATGAAGAAAACAGCAATATCCTTAATTAAAACTCTGGAGAGAACTTTAGAAGTCTATAGTTCAGATTTTAATGTTTGAATCTTTTCATTTAAAAATTTAAGCTCATCCTGCCAAGTTTCTGATTTAGTTTCAAGATTGGTGATTTGAGGGGCATAGGAATCAATTTAACTTCAAGTGCTTGGATAGCTTTCAATATGGTTTATAATGATACCTCCTTAACCAGCTACATGGAGATTAAGATTTTTGTATGTCAGTAACAATAGCAAGACAGGTTCACTGAAAATTTATGGAACTATTAAAAAAATATGTCATTAAATAGACACTTCATAAAATTACATTACTACTGTGTAGGCACTGAGTATCTTGAAAGTTACCCAAATTAGAATAATATTCAATAGATGGAAGAAATATTTTGTTATGAAAGCAAATATAAGTAGTCTATACAGTCAAATGGGAATACAGGATTCAGGAGACAGGTTTTAGTTCTGCATCACCCATTGACTTGAACAAGCCACTTAATATCTCAACAGACTCAAATTTATCATTTCAAAAAAAGTAAGTTTGAATATTATCTCTCCAAAATATTCTTTAGTCCTATAATTCTGACTTTCTGGTTCCCATTTTTCTGCATTAAAATGCTTCAACTGTAAACGCCTTGGTCAAAGAGAAGAAATAGATGTGCATCAAAATTTCTAACCAACTAATTGGTACCACTGTGACCTTGGGAAAATTATCTACTGTCTCTGAACCTCAAACCTCGTTTTCTTTTTTTTCTCCCTAAGTCTTAAGTTTTATTTAAATAACCTCCAGTGAGAACAATGGGCAAATTACTATCTCTTCCTTTTAATACCAATTAGCTAAGACAGGAGAGTGAGCATACCCCGCAGCCAGTCTGACAGCCACTCATACGAGGAGTGGGATATCTCTCAGGGGGGCGGCCACGACCTCAGCCCGGCCAGGAGCTGGGGATGCGTCCACTGTCGAGCGAGGGCTCTTGTTGGTTTCATCTACAGACACGATAAAGGCCTTAAAGGCTGCAGTCAGGGCATTAATCTGCGCACCATAGCTGGCTCCCATAAAAAGGCCTCGAAGTTGTCAGCAATACTTTTGTTGTTGATGTCTACCCCCTAGCACATGCCCCCTTGGCATGCTGAGCCCGCAGCTTATTGAGGATGTTTGTGGCATCAAAGCCAGCATTGTCACACAGCTGGTGTTGGCATAATTTCCAAGGCCTTGGCATATGCCCCAATCAACAACTCCTGTTTTCCTGAAATGGTCCTTGAATAAATCCCTCAGGTACTTGGAGAGCTCCATTTCAGTGGCCCCACCACCAGCCGCCACTGAATCATTCTTGATGGCCTCCTAACAATCATAATGGCGTCATCAGGGATCGCTCTGTCTTTTCCATAAACTGCTTGGCGGCATCGCGGAGGATGTTGGTGCAAGTCGTAGCCTTGGGACAGCCCCTGAAGAAATTGTACCCTTCGCGTCCAATCTGGGTCTCTTCAAAGACCTGGCCGCGCGCGGCCCAGCACATCCGCTTACGGAGCTTTCACACTAGTCTGCATAGAGCCCTCCGCAGGCCATCATCGTCCCCTTCAGATCCTCTTCCAGCACTCGGCCAGCACAGAACATGTCCCTGTCGGCAAAGTATTGGTGGCCACATTACCAATAGGGAGTTTGGACAAGAAGACTTTGGCTCCAGAATGATGGATCTTCTCAAACTTGTCATAGAGAATGTTCCACTCAGCATCAACCATTACCTGATAATCCTCAACTGTGTGAACTTGGATTTCAGCATTATCTTTCTCAGCTTTCAGTTCCAGCTCAACATTTAATAGGGCAATCTTTGGGCTGCATTTCAAACCCAGCATAAGAAAAAGTATTCTTGAACGCAACACTAGCTACCAGCTGGGACTCTTCTAGGGCTCCAACTTACCTTGATTCTAATCATTGTAAGCTGCAGCAGATCATTGAGTATTATCACTGCATCTACCACCATTTTAGTGAAGAAAGCTTTCTGCTGTGAGATCAGCTTGGACCTTAGAGCAGTCATATCACACTTCTCCAACAGCTTCCTCTGCTCCACTTTATCTTCTTTCTTCACAGTCACAGCAATCCCTTTGATCTTGTTAATTGCTAATTGGGTGGTAGTGAGGATATCTCAGAAGATGATCTGTGGGTGCAAATCTCCTCCACACAGGGTTTCACTTGTTTCAGAAACTCTACAGTCAGCAGAGTTAGTGAGGTGGTATTATTACCGACCTCAGCATCTTGGGATTTGGCAATATCCAATAAAGTCTTCACTGCAGGATGGACAACATCAAGGAGTTTCAGAATTGTGTCCCCATCTTTAGAAATTGTGGCTTTGCTTTGGCCATCCACACAGAGCTTGTTCATGCCACGGGGGACCAGGATGGTTCTCATAGCCTCGGCAACAACCTGGAAGGCACTGATGTTACTTACAAGCTGCGTATGTCTTGGAAACTATCAGTCCCCTCTTTCAACAGGAAAACTAGTGTTGATGTCATTGTGAAAGCTTATTCAGTCTCCAGCTTCATTTTCTTATCTGTAAAATTCAGAATGAGAATAATTTCTACCTCAGAGACTATTATGAGAATTAAATGAGGAAAAAAGTATGTAAAGAATTTAAACTAAGCTTGATACATCATGTATGTAAACAACCAAACAAAAAAAGTAAACGTGACCCCTATGGAACCACGTCTCCAGAGTCTCCTTGCCATTGGGGCGTCAAATCCAAGGACTGCAACTTGAAGGTAAAAATGTAATTTTAGCATACTTTGAGTTATTTGTTGTTTGTCTTAAACTTTGAAGGTAACCAGTTGTGTGTGTGTGTGTGTGTGTGTGTGTGTGTGAGAGAGAGAGAGAGAGAGAGAAAGAGAGAGATAGAGAGAGAGAGAGAGTGACAGACAGACAGACAGACAGACAAAGGGGCATGTATGTGATGTTTCAATCTTACCTACCAGGAACGCAAGATAAAGCAGGAAATCAGAAGCATATTAGTGGTAATGACACAAAAAGATGACTCTCAGTTATCTTCATTAAGAAAAGTAAAGCCATTCCACATAGAATCACTACTCTAAGGAACTTTAAATTCATAAACAGTCTTAGTGAAGAGCTTCCTAAACTTTCTTATGCCTTGCTTGGGTAAGTCACTACTGCCCTTTTATCATCTTAATGGTATATACTTATCACAGCTCAAGGGTCTTTTCTCACGTCTATGGCATAATATTTCCTGTGTTTTCTGTTCTATTTATTCTAAGTCCTGCCCAAGAACCATGCCCACAGGTACACAATTCACTGGCTTATTTTTTGCCCCCTGACTGATAGGATAATGCTGAAGCCTTCAACAAGTCCCTGTCACTGATTTTCTCTCTCTTCCCAGAATTGCCTTTAATTTCTTTTAAAACCAGGTATCTTTAAGGACATCTGAACAATAAGAACAAAAAAGTTCAACCTGTAATTTTATCAGATTATTTTTTTAACTTTTATTCAGCTAACTCACATTTGCCATATACTTCTGATTTTTCCCTTTGGAACAAGCAGTCTCAAACTGGATATTCTTTGGAAGGGAGAAAAAGTAATTTTGAATTCAGCATGATATTTATAATATCCTTTTATCTTTCTGGTGATATTTTAAGAAATATATCAGCTTGTACAACATCTTGTTTTAGTCCATCATAGTATAAGTGCAAGTTCAGGAAGCTATGGTGAAACTGCTTCCACAGGCAGCTAAGTCTCTGGTCCAAATTCCACCACCACAACTCGGTTTTAATGCTAATAAAGCCATAATTTTCTGGCTTCTGTTACTTATTCTATTCAAAGCTCAATCTTTTACTTGTATTTTTAGAAAACTGTAAAGGAAAGCTCTTCCAAACTCTAGTCCTCTCTTCATCTCTCCCATTACATGAATTTCTGATGTTCTAATATCTTAATTTTCAACATTTTAAAGGACAAATAATTATTTCCTCTCATGCTACCCACTATGAAATAAAAATGCTCTAAAAATTTTAATTTTAATACAGTGGCCACACTCAACCCCCTAGATTCAGTGAAGGGTTGGAAGCCAATATGCCTTGTAGTACACACAACCTAGGAAAGATATTTTTCTTCACATCTCACCAATTCACTCTAGAGAATCAGAATAGGTGTTGAACTCTCCTAATCTCCTTTTCTCACTTTAACTTGAGAGTGGAAGGCAATACAGGAAAAGTCTTTAAACTCATAAATTAATAATTTTTTCCTCTTACATATACTTTTTAATTACTTTGATAGCATAGTTATTATCACAATTAAGGTAATAAATATTGGAAGATAGCAAAGTAGAGAAACAACTTGCTTTTGGAAAAAATAAAAAAAAGATTAAGATATACATGACCAAAAGATGAAGTGTATTAAGATAAATTTTCCATTTTACTCATTATTTTTAAATTTAATTTTGTGAGAACAGTAGCTAAAAAAATTATAAAATTATGAGTAGAAAGAGCTTGTTCATCTTTACCATGTCTCCATTATAATCAAGTATGCTATTCACATGTCTACTTAAACTATTTGAGGGTCTATAAACTATAAAGACTATAGACATATTAAAGAAAAACTTAACCAAAACACATATAAGTCATAAAATTTACCTTAAAAAATTTTATTATGATATAGAAAAAAAGAAAAAAATATGTACATGCAAATTAATGTAAACTAAAGAGGAAGTAATGAATAGGGCTATAGACTATGAAACTAGGCATATTTAAGAGTCTAAGTTTTGGCTTTTTTGAATTAAAATAAGGTTTGTCAAACATTTTCTGCAAAAGAATGAATTATAAATACCTTATGTTTTATGAGCCATTCTCAACTCTACTGTTGCAATGCAAAAGCAATCGCAGAAAATTAGCATAAACAAATTAGCATGCCTGTATTTCAATAAAACTTTATTTATGAACACTGATATTTGAATTTTATATTATTTTCACATTATATAAATTATTAATAACCTTTTTATTTGTTTCAACCATTTAAAAATGTAAAAACCATGGTAGGCTGAATTTAACCTACGGACTACATAATTTGTCTATCTCAGGATTAGAACCTTAATATATAGAAAAGAGAAGAGGCTGCCAATTTCTTCATTCTAAGAAAGCCATCTGTATATGAAGTAGAAAAACTGATGGAGGACCATGTTTCCATTTGATGGAATGACAAACAGAGCTCCATATCATATGTAGAGGTTAAAATACATGTCTTTGTGCAACTTAAACATTTTACAATAAGATTTTTTTTTTCTGTCATGTCTTCTGTGCATTATTTACCCTTTGTTTCTGTAACTTTTTCTTTAGTAATGGTTTAAATATCCAAACTCATTAAGCTCTCTCCTTTTATTCCTTGGGTCCCATATTTTTTTGGTCTCTACATACATTTAGACCAAAGTTCAAACATTAGAAATGTAGCCTAACATTAGCTAGGTAAATCTATCTAAATTAAATTTCATAGAAAACAAGCAGATGCTACTTAACAAAGTTTTTAGAGGTGTCAGTTTAAAATATTAAATAGTTTGTCTTCAATAATTTTGCATATATAATTTTTTATTTAGGTTTCATTAACTTTAACTAATGTATTTTAGGTAGACTAAATGTGTTAATATTGATTATACTCTTAAAATAATATACAGTTTCGCTCTTACTAAAGCATACTTCCTCTTCAATCTTTTTTTCTGGCTTCTCCCTACTTCATACTTGATTTATTTCTCCACATGGTAGATTAAGCATTTTATTTTTTTAAAAAGGCAGTCTTTTATAGTTAATTGAAATCATTTCAAGTACATCTGTTCTCAAGGATATTTTACTAGACAGACCCCTTCCCACACAGGAATATTGGAGCAAAAAATAACAACTGTTGCCTCTGAAGATGTGAGAAAGTTGCAAGGTTGGTTAAAACAATCAAGAGACATGAATAATTGAGAATAATCCACATAAGTACCTTACAGGTTAGAAATCTAATCATTTTTTAAATAAACATTTTGAAATAAAGAATTTGAGATTTCATCAATCTAATCTTAAATGTAGATTACTTAAATCAATAGTATTTCTATCTTGAAATATTATATACCATAAAAGAATTAATGCTACCAAATAAAAAATATCTATCCTGACATTACTATTTCTGGGAAGGAAATATTAATATGGCTAGATTTATACATATAAATATTCAATCTTTCTAATATTCTGATTAGAATAAATAATAACCTACTATTAAAAAATTATATGAAGTAAATAAAATAAATTTGTCAAAAACCAATCTAGAATTCATAGGATATATATATATATATATATATATATATATATATATATATATATTTTTTTTTTTTTTTTTTAAATAATACAACACTACGTGAAGCGGAAAAAATTAAGCACTAAGATATTCTTAGTACAAGAACTTTTAAAATAAGTTTTTCGGATAGAAAAAAAAAGTACCTGAAATAAATGTGGAGGTATCAAAGGAATGAAGAATGACAGAAATGAGAAATGATGCATGTAAATATAAAATGTATATGTATATTTAATCTTATTTTGAATTATAAATTTTTTTAGAGATCATTTTAGACAAAGTAAGCACAGTCTACAGACGTACTACCCTAAACAAGCCAAATCCTGTCTGATCTCGGAAGTTAAACAGGATCAGGCCTTGTTAGTACTTGGATGGGAAACCACCTAGGAAGACCAGGTGCTTAGGTGTAAAAAACAAAAAAAATAATGGATTATAAGTGACAAAGTCCTTGCAATCTGTGAGGTCAACCAAGGGTTGCCTCACTTGAAAAAAAAAAAAAAAGTAAGCACAGTATATAGTTTAAAAACGTTCTTAATATAACTTGAAAATATAAATAATTCTTATAAAGTTTTAAAAACCACATAATGAAATATCAGACATATTTTCTGGCACAATAGATGTAAGCTCTACATCTTTTCCTATTATTTTCACTAACTACAAAAATAGGATAGACTAGCAATTTCAGTAGATGCAAAATAATAAAATCACAAACAGAAGAAAATACAATCCTTAAGAGGATTTTTAAAAATTTTATAAAAATGCTAATGATTAGAAATTATTACTGGTGCCTAGGCCATGTTCAATTGTCCAAATATAGAACAGCACTAGGCTAGCAACACTCTACAGTGTTGAAACAGAAATATTTAGTGGATATGAACTAGTACACAGAATCTCCAAATGCTCTAGATAGCTGGATTTAAAAATAATTTATCTTCATCATTCACAGATTCCAAATTTATGAATTCACCTATTCACTAAAATTTACTTGTAACCTCAGAATCAATACTCACAGTACTTTAGTGATCATCTGTGCACATGCACAAAGCAGCAGAAAAAATGAGTCATCTTACATGCAGGTAACTGAAATCCAACAAGGCGACCATACTATAAACAAGTGTCCTTTCAGTAGTATAATTAGTCTATGTGTTTAAGAGTTTTGTTTTATTATTTTCACATTTTTGCAGGTTTTTTTTTTTCATGTGTGATTTTACTGCTTAAAATAACCCCAAGAACAATGTCATGGTGTTGTCTAGTGCTTGTCTAATGTTTCTAAACACAAGAAGCCTATGATTCTGTTATGAAGAAAATGTGTGTTAAATCAGCTTTGTTCCAGCATAAGTTATTGTGTTGTTAGCTCTGAGTTTAAATATATATTTAAAAAGTTGTCTTTAAACAGAAAAACATAAGAAACAAAGTAACATATTGGTTTGTTGATGAAAATATTGTGACCAGAGGCTTGCAAAAACCTTATCCTGTATTTTTCCTAGCAACAGTGTTCAATATTCTCCACTTCAATGTTGCTAATCACATTATGAAACATAATAGCTATAAACAAAGAATCATATTTCATGGGACTATATATATATATATATATACATATACATACATATATATATATATACATATACATACATATATATATATATATATATATATATATATATATATATATATATATATATACTCATGTATATATAAGAACAAACCTACTGCAGACTTCTCCAAGGGAGAACCAACTGTCACTAGTTCTGGGCATGGATAGTTCAGCTGACACCACTGGTACAATGCCTGTAACACCAGAACATCTGTGAACACTGTTTTCAAGTGCCAAATGCTTTGGACCTCACCCCAGGCCAGAATACAGAGTCTCCAGGGTCCATGCTTCTGCCTGGAAACCTCATCTGGATGTATGTTTTGGGTGGAGCCTAGATCATATGATGAAGTCCTTTCACCAAGGGAGGCTAAAAAAAGGAGTTTCTGGAGTGTACCATCTTAAACAGAAAATTCCCCAAATATAGAAATAATTTTTTAAAGGTGTTGAATAGCAAAAAAAAGCTAATGAACAAGTAGTAAGAAGGCTTACCAATCAACACTATTTTAATGATGAAGATGATTATAACAATTACTAGCATTTATTTAAAGCTTCTAAGAGTGTGTAAGTTACTTTTCTAAACTTTGCATATTTTGTATGATTTAATAGTCATAACACAAATTCTACTTATTATTAATTTCTCTATTTTCACACGAGGAGAATGAGAAAAAATATCTTAAGTTTCTGTCCTGTCCCACGGGACAATCAACGGGGGCCCCAAGCACTGAGAGAAGGGGGACAAGAAACACGAAGAATGGAGACAAGACAGGCTTTCTAATCAAGTCTCGTTTATTGTAGGTAGGGGTAGAGTATATAAGGGGGAGGAGGATTTGCATAAGCACGGTTGCCTTGGATACCGAACCGCAGAACATTCCATTTCCTTATATGACTAAAAAATGCAGAAGGGTCCCAGGAGAGGAGGGGGCTGCAAGGTCAGATTAGTTTAAGCAAATGGCTCAAGGGGCCCAGGGCATGTCAGGGCATGTCAGGGCAACTGACTTTATGCTGTCTATTCTATCAAATAGCACAGGGCGAGGCAGACCCAACTTCCCAAGGCGAAGTTGCCTAGATCTCAGGTATGAGAGCCTTGATAAGAATGGCTCCCCACAAGTTTCTATGCTCACACAGCTAGTAAGTTGTAAAGCTTAAACTTTAACCTAGAGAGTCAGAGAGCTTTTGAAACTTTAGAAAAAACTGTTTGAGAAAGTATTACAGCAAGAATAAACAAACAAACAAATAAATGTACGGTAATCCTTCAGGTAAAGAAATGTAAAACTGACTAAATTAGCAGAATTTTTATTTGTTCAAAAAGTTAAAAATATCAAAATAAAAATAGAAAAAAAGGGGCAATATTTTTATCGTTATTAAGTATAAACTTTTGTTGAGAGGTTCTTAAATATTATATCATCTGGGGGGACCTTTGAAAAATTCCCAGGCCCAAGACAGACCACATGTTAATTAAACCAGAATCTCTTAGTGTAAGACCTGGGTGCTCCTCAGTTTTACAAGTGCTACTCTCTGCAGGATATTCCAGAGATCATCATCCTTTTCTTCCTTTCTTCCTTCCTTCCTTCCTTCCTTCCTTCCTTCCTTCCTTCCTTCCTTCCTTCCTTCCTTCCTTCCTTCCTTCCTTCCTTCCTTCCTTTCTACTTTCCTTCCTTCCTTCCTTCCCTCCTTCCTTCCTTTCTCTCTTTTTTCTCTCTCAATCTTTCTTTTCACATAAAGACATGTCAAATACCAGTAAGTTCATCATGGCCTGAATCAGAAATGAAAAAATAATGCTATAGTGGAAGGGAGAAAACATGGTAATAGCTGGGGACCGCGATTCAGACTTTTTAGTTGTTTTGTGGTTTTTAGGTCTGCTTGTTGAGTTTCAGAATCTTTGTATACTGCTGGATTGGATTTAGAAAAGAGGAAAGGATATAGAAAAAAGAAATAATACTAGGAGCAAACTTTTTGATTAAAGAGGAAGTTTATGCAATTAATTGAAGAAATGGGAGAGTTTAATATTGTAATTAACAGAAAGGAAGACTGAGTATATGGCAACAAATGTATTAAATTATGTATAATTAGTGGAGGGATATTGAGGTTTTTCTAGTTGATAGTTTCTATTCTCTCAGTGAAATATGAAGCAGATTTTTAATTTATCATATATGCATGTTGGACTTTGTTAAATATACTCTCAAAATAACAGATGTTTTGTATAGGTAAGATATAATAGCATTATCAGTATAATATCAAAATTTTTTTTCTAATTTATAAAACTTTGTCTTGAGGAAAACTCCAAATATTACAAAAGCAGAGAGAACAGTGTTATGAACCCCTACGTACTTATCATTTAACTTCAACATTTATAAACTCATCATTCATCTTGATTCATCTATGCTCTTTAATATTTTCCTCCTAGAATAATTTTAAAGCATAATCCATACTTCCTTTTATTTTATTTATACATAATAGGCATTTATCTTTAAAGCCTTGATTTAGCCCACCTAAAATATAGTAATAGTAGTTTATTAATAACATAAAGTAGTCTTCAAAAAGAGAATATGGAAAGAAGATAGGTAACCCCTATATGTATATACAAAATAAGCTTGAATAGTCTCTTCTGTTAATCTGTCTCACGTTAATTTGATTATTAGATCAATCAGAAGAACTTAGAAAGGCTTAAGTAAAATTATTATTCTTCCCCTGCAATTTAAATGTACTTGAATATTTGGTGGATACAGCCTCTGCTTCATTGCTGGAGTTTTGTTTGTTTGTTTGTTTGTTCTTTTGTTTCAAGATTTTTCTGGCTACTCTTACTTGCTTGTTCTTCAAACTGATTATTATAATGAGTTTGCCTGACTCAAGCAAAACAAGCAGACAAATAAATAAAAACATAAAATGATATTCTTATTGCTTTTTCCATTAAGTTAACTTTGGAAGGATTAACATTTTTATAATATTGTTTTTTCTCATTTGAGAACATAATATGCCTGTCATTTGCTTAAGCTATTTTTGTGTGTTTCAGGAGTGTTTTACAATATTCCTCATGACATTTTGGACATTTTTATTAAGGTTATTGTTAGGCCATCAGGCATGCTTTTACAAATACTTTTCTGATATTGTTGATATCAATGATTCAGACTCCTTTGCATATATTTTGTGGCTCATGGAGTTACTGTGTCACTTGGTTTTATTGCATAAGTTGGCTGTAATATTTTTAAAAAATTTTTATGTTATATTTTATGGAATGACTTAGAGATATTAATAAACTATACTCCTGCTGCTGTCATTTAACCCAGCATGCTTAAAATTTTGAAATCTACATATTTTCTAATATAAAAATCTTTTTACCAAATATGCAAAAAATGTTTAAAAAATTAAGAGATAATTTTCCCAAAGGCACATCTCATCACAGAAGCTATACAATGTATATAATCTTGTCCTAAGGTGTTACTAATTAAGATTGACAATACAAATAGAATCTCCAAGAAACAAAATAATTGAGTTGGAACCAACGTTTCCAATTTATTTTGTCTAACTGTCCCTCCTGATAAGTGATCTTTGGTCCAGTTTCTATTTCCTACTTCAAAGAAAGCAGATATTTTGTTTCTCAGCCAAAATTTCCACTTATCCCATAATTTTATGTGTAGAAGAGAAATTGTGAATTATCTTCCAACACTGGCCTTTGTGAAATTCAATCATATCATATAAATTCAACCACAGACAAAGAATTACTGAACAAACATATGGATTATTAATATATTTAACTACCTACAAGGAGAAGGTCAGGAATGACTGCTACCTGGAGGAGAGCATATGGAGACCACCCCTCTGTCTGTCCATATCATCTCTCTAGTCTCTGTAAGTCTGAACAAGTCTCTGAAAAAAATCAATGCCAACAGGGCATTCGGGCAATTCCATAATAGGAGGAAAACATTTCCATTACAGAATTTAGAATTATGTCACGTAGGAATGAAATTTTACTGCCAGTAAAGTGATTGTTAATAACAATGGTTTACACAGGTAATATTTTTTATCTCTCATAAAGAAATCAAGAGGAAATCAGTCTATAGCAGCTTCTCTGTCTTTCTGCCAAGCCATTGTTTGTATATAACTTTCCTACTTGAGGTCACCTCACTGTCACAAGATGCTTGCTGAAGACCTAAATGTTATTTCTAGGATCAAAGAAGCAGGAGTGAGGAGAAAGATAAGGGAAATAAAGACTTGCTAGCTGAATTGGGGACTCTTTCAGCAGAGTTCTCATAAGCTTTAATTAATGTTTTTCATTTACATTTTATTCACTCCTACTGGTAAGAGAAGTTGCAGAATATAGGGATTTTTTTTTTTTTTAGCTGACACATTGCTACATGAAGTAAATTTGGTGCTGAGTTACTAAGAAAGAGGAAGAGAATGGGTATTGAGTAGGTAGTTGTTTCTGCCATAGGATTATAATGCATTTACCATCTGTCTTGTTGCCTCTTTTTAAGTCTGAATAGGAAGAACCAATTATAATACTTATAAGTTAAATTTTGAAGAAAGAATTTTAGCAGCTTTAATTATACCTCCTTTCCTCTTAACTACAGGTATCATTAATATTTAATTGTCTTTGAAAATCTGTAAACAAAACATAACAAAAGCATTTTTCTTTGAATGACTGTATATTCAACTGAAAAATTTTAAAAAGAGCTATGACATTTAATCTTTACATAAGTAGAAATCTTTTGTTTGTTTGTGTTCCAACATGTTTTAACATTCTAATGCTTTCTGTTTAGGAAATCAGTTCAGCAACCAAGTAAAGTTTAACACCCCAGGTAGATCAAGGCAAATGTGCCCATCCTCATTAAGCAGGGAACTCTTTGCTCTATGCAAAGAAGATATATTACCAGGGCAGAATGATATATATATTAATATCTTATAACGACAATCCATTAGAAATGATTGCCACCACAATGTTGCATGGTCTGAATTAAGTTATAGTTCTTTAGAGTACAATGGCGAGAAAGAAGCCAGCAGCCAGGACTGCATGACCCAGTCTATTGCTCTTTTTGACCTATGTCAAGAGTAATCTCAATCAAAGTGTAACAGACACCATGTTAGCCAGGATACTTCAAACACTGGTGACTTGTTACAGCTCTGGGTCTAAAAATAACAAGCATCCATCAATGTCAGTGCATGAAAAATTAAATTTCATTGAAATTTAAAAGAATTGTGCACTAGACTAATGCCATAGAGTAAAATCTTGTGACTATAATTTGTTCTCTCTATTACAGCAAGTTGGCAGCCTTCTGATGAACATTTTACCAAGTTTTCTTATCATAGAGGGGAGGCCAGAAGAATAGTTTTTAAAAACATTTACTTACTTTCATTGGAAATACCTGAATATGCATACAAGGAGTATTTTAAGAATATATTGGTTTGAAATTATTTGCCACCCAGCAATTGTTCCCTTGGCCTGTTAGATTCAACTAACATGAGAATATTCTTAAATATATTTCTCTTTCATGAAGAAGAGATTTAATAAATACATAAATTATAGTCTAGCCAAAAATCCTATCAAAGTCTTTGATTTATTTGAGGATGAATACTCTTAACTAATAACTCATATTTTAATTTTAGGAGATAGCATAGAAGATTTCACAAATGATTCTTCAATGTGATCCAACTTGATTCACAGTAGTGTTGAGGGAGAAGATGGAAACTCAAAGCTCTACACAGAAATTGCTTTAGTATAACTTGGGGATTCACTAACCTGAGATTTTATTAACTGGCTTTTGGAGTAAATAAGTATTAACAGAATTAAAACTAATTAACCATAATAATAGAGATAATTAATCAAATTATACAGTTGAAATTAAAAACATAGTTTAAAAATATTAAAAATTTTTTTTCTCATAAGAGTTAAGCATAAATTCTTACTTGCAATTATTAATATAGGATAGCAGTTGATTCTTGGAAAGAGACCTTGACACAAAGAGATCTCTTTTTACTCCTGAGAATATCTTTCTAAAAGTACTTTATTTGGAAAGAGAGAGAGAAAGACACAGAGAGAGAGACAGAGAGAGAGAGAGAGAGAATCAGAAACCAAGAACCAAATTTGGTCTCTGACACAAGCTGAACTCAGTGAACTTCATTTATTCAACAAATACTCATTAAGCAGTGATGAGTCAGGCACTATTCTAAGAGCTGAGCGTACTACAATGAAAAAAAAACATTAAGTCTCTACTATTAATTAGTGATTGAATGATATATATATATAATATTTTTATTATATTTAATAATATATATAATATATTATATATAATTATATAATATTATATATTATATTACATATTATATATTATATAATATATAATATATAATATTATATATTATATAATATATAATATTATATATATATTATATAATTATATATGATATAATATAATATTTTATATATATATATATATATATATATATATATATATATATATATATATAACCCACTGTATTAAGTGGCAATAACATATGAAGAATACACAGATTGAGAGGGGTAGAGAATATAGATTGTAGAGACACTTTAGTAGAGACAGAAATAAAGTGTGAGAGGTCTTGTAGATATCTAGGAAGAGATCTAGGCAGAAGAAACTATATAAATGTTTTGAGGTAGAAAAGTGAAAGGCAGGTAGGAAGAACAGCAAGAAGTGAGGCTAGCTGGTACAGAGTGAGCAAGGGAGATGGGGGAGAAGATGAGAGTTAGGCAACCAAGAATCATCATTTGGGACTTGATTATGGTAAGCACTTTAGATTTTGAATTTAATTCCAATTTTCCATCTAACAGTTTTAAAAATATCACTCCAGCTACTTGTTTTAGTCAATTCCAGCTTCTATTATAAATGTGACAGACTAGGTGGTTTAAACATTTATTTCTCACAGTTCTGGAGGCTGGAAGTCTGAGGTGAGGGAGCCAACATGATTAGGTTTTTGCTGAACGTTTTCTTCTTTGTTTACAGATGGTCACCTCCTCACATGAGAGAATGAGCCTGGTTTTCTTCTTTTTATAAGGACATTAATCTTAGTATGAGGGCTTTACCTTTATGACTTCTTTTAAATTAAATTATCTCTTAAAGATCCATCTCCAAATACCATCACATTGGAGATTAAAGCTTCAATTAAAGATTTTAGAGGGACACAAACTTTCAGTTCATAGCACTACTATAAAAAAAATGGATTTTGTAAGGATATGAGAAGCAGACTAGTGTCAATGACAAGGGAAGTCAGAATTATTCTAGGTGTCTAGACTCCAGTCAATAATAGATAATGGTTCAGGCCACAGTTATAGCGACAGAAGTAGTGAGAAGTGGCCAGTGTCTAGACCTGTTTGGAAGATCCAGCTGAGTCTTTGCTAGTTTATTGGATGTGGGGTATGAGAAAAAACAGATATCAAAAAATATTTAATTAGGTTCTATGACCTTTAATTTCCTCATGCACACATGGAGAATTTATAACCTCTAATATAGAATTGTAAAAAGCAAATGCTAAGGTATGAAAGCAACTTAAACAATTATTCAATCTTATATGATATCGATATATATCATGTAAAGTAATTATTATATTATAAATAGTAAGTAGCAGCTTAATATGAGCCTTGGCACAAAACTGTTTTAAACTTCTCCAGTGAAAGGCAATCTCAAGTTTCAGAACTTGATTTTCTATATTCATATGAAAATTTTCTAGCTCAAATACTTTGTTTGTACAGTGCTTCTACAGGCAATACTCCTATAGTTACCTTCTTTATTAGGCAAAAAGTATTTTAATTCATGCCATGTTAACATATTTTAAAAGTCATCTAGTTTTAGTTCTTTGTTACCATGATTTTGGCAGCTTACAAGCCACTCATTTAAAGATCCTGTACACACATTAATTTTACAGAAATTTTTTTTCTTGTGAGGAAGAATGTGATCAAAAGCAGAGTTTCAAACAAAATAAGAGTCAGGCTTCTCAGTGTTCCCTCTTAGGCAGGCAGTTAACTGACTCTGGAACAAGAAGACAGGATGTAGCTGCTGAAAGTATTGCATTCAATCTCTGTTTATTCAGTGATGGGACACTCAGAAGATGATAGCATTATAAGGCATACTGATGCATGGTATTTGTTTCCACATTATCTCATTATTTTAAAAACAAATAGAGAAATTGTAAAATATTGATTTGTATAATATTTTATAAAATATTTTCAAATTTCTAAAGATATAGTTGAGCTTGTTTCCAAGAAAATGTCTATATTAATATCTGTATCCACACTTACATTAATATGTATTTTTTATTTGTAATATTGTTTTATACTTGAAACGTCTACATGCAATTTCTAATTATGTTTTATTTTCTAAGAAGGCTGTTTTATTCTTGTCAGAAACCATTAATGAGGACATTTAAAAGTGAGTAAATAGTCTGCTTAGTCTAAAAGCAGTCTATTTAATAGTCTCTGTTGACAAGACTGTTCATCAAAATTATATACAAGATTTTATGTGAACATGTGAACTTACAATTGTAACAAGGATAATGACTTATTTCATAATGTAAAAAAATAAAAATAATAGGTTTATATATGCAATTTTCTTTCATACAAAAAGGGTTAATAATTGTTTAAATGTTCCTTTTTTACATTATATGTTTATTCACCCACTTGAATAACTGCCACTTAAATATATCTTTCACATTTACTTTTATTAAATAATACTTACAAAAAATGGAAATGGTTTTTCATCAATGACTGGAAAATAACAAATCAAAAGGATCACTTATATTTAGTTTTAATAAAAAGTGACTCATATAATAGCATTTTGTGTTTGAAAAGCACCTTTTATCTTTAAAATTTTGAAAACCATAAAATGTAATATAATAATATAATACATAAACTGGAGCTAAATCTTTAAATAAACCTGTGATTAAATACTTTACTAAGAACTCTTCAAAAACATATTTTCTTTCTGTGGTTCAAAAACCTCAAAACTTCATATTTTTAATAATATTGTTTATCCACAATAGGAGGCTAATAAATCATTATTTTTTTCCTTACAAATACATCTCAAACGGAATTTCTTATTACTCTGCAAACTTGCTGTGATAAAAACAAACAAAAATATGACAAATCTGACAAATCTTAAATACTTACTACAGGATAAAATAATTATTTCATTAAACTAAGGATTAATGATAAACTATATTTCATTGGTAATTTGGAAGATAATTACATGTCTTTGCTAGCATAACATTTTAAAACTCAGATATCAGAAAGCCTACAATGGCAAATGGAAAAGAGAAAATTCTAATGGATAATGCCTGTGAGATTACCATATGTATCATATTCATAATTTTTTACAGATCAGTGAAAAATTCTTTCCATTCCTAAATATTTATTTTAGATTAATATAACATTTAAAATAATCATACTATATAATAACTATTATGGCATTAACCAATTATACCTATAAATAATCTCCATTGTCTAATGAAGTCTTCCTTGAAGATTCCAACAAGCAGAGTAGGCATTTTCAGAATACAGAAAGTCAAAGACATAAAATTTTACATTCTGACCTGTCATAGTCACTTTGGGATTTAACCTAGGTAAATTTTAATCTGATGGGGTTTAGCTGTTTAGAAATTTTTGACTTAGAGTTTTTAACCTGGAGTTCATGAATAGAACTTAGGGGATCTATGAACTCAAATAAGAAATATTAAAAAATAAAGTTTTTTTTCTTATTTTAACTAAACTGTAATTAATATTATGCATTACATTCGATTTTTATTACAGGTAACAAAACCAGAGTAGTGTTGGCTGTACATGAAATGTGAGGCTTGCTCACCTCCATCAAAGTAGTTATATCTATTTCGAAATACTTTATATATTCATTGCTACTTTAAAATTATAGTAATTTTTAGATCCATTATTAGATATTGTTATTTAATCTTTTAGCAAAGACAAACATTGCTATATATCAAATATATGTTTTAATATTTTTCCAACTGAATTTCAATGTAATTTATATTTATTATAATTTTATATATCTCTTGCATATATTTAAAAAATTTATTCTAAATAAGAATCCATAGACTTCACCAGTCTTCCATAGTGGTTCATGGTAAAAACTTAAATTCTGTGATTGTCAGGTCAAGATAATTAAGGACTGCTATTTAGATCATCTTTATCCTTATTGATTTTCTATCCATATGATACATCAATTAATAAGAAAGGGGTATTAAAGTTTCCAAAAATAGTTGGGAATGTGTCTGCATCTGCTTTCAGTTCTAACATTTTTGCGTCATGTGTTTGAAATTAAGTGTTTATATAGGCCTGCACATTTAGGATTGTTATAGCTTCTTAGAAAATTGTCTCCTTTATCATTATGTAATGTTACCCTTTATACTGATTGTCTTTCTTGTTTTTAAGTCAGTTTTATCTTGTTAATATTACTTCTGCTTTCTTTGATTAGTTTTATCGTAGTATGTATTTCTCCATCTCTTTATCTTTTTATTTTTAACCATTTAAAATGAATCTTTATATATATTTTTCTTATAGAACACTCATATAGTTGGATGTTTTTAAATCCAATCTGATAATCTTTGTCATTTAACTGGTAGGTTTATATCACCTACACTTAATGTAATTATACTGAGATAGTTAGATTGAAACTTTCCATCTTGCTATTTTTTTTGTTGGTGTTGCTCACTACTTTTGCTTTTAATTTTTTTTTTATTTCTTTTCTTGCCTTTTCTGGCTTTAATGGAGTATCACTTATGATTCTGTTTAAACTCCTCTCTGAATTCTCATTTAATTTTTTGGAAACATTTTTGAGGTTACTCTTGGATTGAAAATATATATTTTGAAATAATGTGTGTTAATTTTCAAATCATATTATTCACATGTAGTGCAGACATCTTTTAACAGAATAATCATAATTCTTCCCTTTCATCTCTTATGATGTTGTTGCCATTCATTTCACTTTTACACATGCTATAAACAACCAATACATTGTCACAATTATTGCCTTAAGTTATTTTTATGGCAATTAAGTATGAATAAATTAAAAGTTTATATTTTACTTTACATATTCCTTTTCTGGTTATATCATGATCAGAACACACACACACACACACACACACACACACACACACACACACGCGCGCGTTTCTGACCTACAGCAACTTTCTTCTACTTCAAGAACTTCATCCAGTATATTTTGTGGAGTTGTTCTATTGGCAATGAAATTCTTCAGTTTTTATTGCCTGAGAAAGATTTTATCTCTCCTTCACTTTTTAAAAATGAACTTAAAATTTTTAATTTTAGATTTACAGAAAAAAATAGAAGACTTTACAAAGCATTTCCATATATCTTATACCAATTTCCCCTTATTATCAACATCTTATAGTAATATGGTGCAATTCTATAGAATTAATTTACAAATGTTATATTATTACTAAGTAAAGTATATAGTTTATTCAGTTTTTCTAATTTTTTATCTGTCTTTTTCAGGATACCACCCAGAATACCACAAAACCTTAATTGTCATATCTTCTTAGCCTTCTTTTGTCTGTGACATTTTTTTAACCTTTCTTTGTTTTTGATGACCTTGACAATTTTAAGGAGTATTAATCAAGTATATTATAGTATATCCCTTTGTTAAAATTTATTTGAATTTTTTCTCACTATTAGATTGGAATTATGATATTGGAGAGGATAGCCACTGAGATAAGCATCACTTTCATTACACTGTATCAAGGGTAGATACTAACAACATGACTTATGACTGTTGTTGACCTTAATTACCTGGCTGATGTAGTGATTTCCAGATTTCTCCACTGTGAATTTTTTTTTTTATTCACTGGAAGGATATAATTATGTACAGTCAGCATTTAGGATGTATTGATTTATGCCACCTATTCTTATGAGAATAAATTATCTGCATAAATTATTTGGCATTCTTCTACATGGAAGGTTTATTTCCTCTACCCCATCCCCTTTTTAATATTAATTTAATTATTTATTTTTATCAGTATGGATTCATGAATATTTAATTTATACTTTGGATTATAATCTAATTTTATTTGTTTGCTGATTAGTTCAGCTTTGGCCATTAGGAGCTCTTTATTTCCTTCTATGTCCCTGTGACATACCTCCACCAATGATTATTTTTTTGTTATTTTTTTATCATTGTCTCATTTTCTGACATTATAAGATGTTCCAAACTGGAACATGACTGTAACTATACCCAGTCATGTTTAAGACTGAGTATATTTCTATCCCCAGTCTTAGAATCAGTCTTTTCTCCAAGAAGCCAGGTCCTCTTTTTAAAGAATGGTATTAAAAACCAAATCTGGGTACATGGTGAGTTCACTGTTACCAGACAGTTAGTGGTTTTAGGCCCTATGAGCTCACAGAAAAGGAAATATGTGTGTGTATTCTGATCCATTTATAAACACATATCTAAATATTTCTGTAAGTAAAGATATTCATTTATATTACTTTATTACTTATTATATTACTTTATTAGAGTCTCCAACTCTAATTCATTACCACATGGATCATTCCAGCCTCCCCTACTCATCTGTAGATATTCACTCTAAAGGTGACAAACCTAGCTCTCACCATCTGCCATCTGTTTATGTAAGTGTTCAATTCCAATATGTATATATATACTATTATATATATGTATGTTCATCTTTGTTCATCCTTACCCCCATGAGAAACAACTTGATCAACTTTATCACATTGTATTGAGGGTCCCTACTATTAACCATGCTTATATTTTTGTAACTATTACCTTGTGTGCAGTTAGTTTTTCCTTAATTCTTATAAACTCATTCCCAAAGTTAGTCAAGTTAGGATACTTTTCCTTTGCCTCTACAATGTTTGTTTTATATGTTACTACTATTAATTTATTTTGTCATAGTCTAAAATTTCTTCATGGAAATTCTCGTCTCTCAAAGAAATTTTTTTTTTATTTTGCATACATTAATTTTTCTTTTCATGCTGTAAAGTTCTATGGGTTGTGATAATTCATTGATACATGATTTTTTTTAATGCTTTCAGTCTGTGATTGTTTGAATCACAGATGCAGAAACCACAGTTATGGATGGCTGACTGTATATGATTTGTTTTTTTAGTCTATTGATGTTGTGAATTATACTAAATGATTTCTAAATGTTGAACTGAACTTGTATAACTGGAATAAATCACATTCAGTCATGAACTAATTTTATTAATACATTGTTGAATTCAGTTTATTAATAATTTGTTGAGAATTTTTGCACCTATTTTCATGAGAGAAATTGGTCTGTACTTTTTCTTTCTTGCATTGTCTCTGTCTAGTTTTGACATTAGGGTTAATTTTGGCTTTATACAATGAGAGTGTTCTTTCTTATATTTTCTGGATGAGTTTGTGAAAAATTGGTATTATTTATTCTTTAAAAGTTTGGTAAAGTTTGCCAGTGAAACTATTTGACTCTTTATTTTTTAGAAGGTTATTAATTATTGGTTAAATTGCTTTAATAGATATAGCTTTATTCAGATTATATATTTCTCCTTCATGAGTTTTGAAGTTTGAATCATTGAAAGAATTAGTCCATTTCATCTAAGTTATTAAGTTTGTGATCAATGAGTTGTTCATTTATTATCAATTTTATGTCCATGTAATCAATGCTAATGTCCCCTCTTTCATTTATAATATTGATAAGCTGTGTTTTTTCTCTTTTTCTTTTCTTGCTTAGTCTGAACAGAGGTTATAAATTCAACCAATTTATCAATTTTATGAATCTTTTTTAAGAACCAGCTTTTGGTCTTTGGATTCACCTATCTCCTTTTAATAAAAGCTATTGATTTTTAGTTCATTCAGCTTTTTTCTTGTTGTTATGTTTAGAGAATATCCAAACATTTTTTATATTAAACTAAAACTAAGAGATTATTTTTAATTTACTATATACCTTAATTAGATAATATATATTAATATATAATTCTTGTATAATTATAATTAATATGCATATATAGCTAGTTTTTTAATAAATATTTTATATATATATTTTATTATGCTTTTACTATTACTTATTTATAACACCCTTTTCTCATTTATGGTTTTATGTCTCCTTGTAGACTCTTTGAATAACAATGTATCTAAAAGTTCTATCTAATTCTGGAATTATTTCTATTGCTTTCAGTCATAGGTTGTATTTTTAAAATCATTTCGTTATTTTTTTCATTTTGTGCATTTTCTTTTTTTATTATTTTTATGATTAAATTTGTTTGGGTGACATCAGTTAATAAGATTAAATAGGTTTTAAGTGTATAATTCAATAATATCTCATATGTATATTGCATTATGTGTTTACCACCCAAAGTTAAATTTTCTTTAACTTTCATTTATCCAGAACAGTCCATTCATACTTAAGATGCCTAGAATATGGGGCAGGATTTGTTCAATGTCATTCTTAATATTTTTGTGTGTGTATCTGGTCTAAGACTTAGTTGCTTTGCTGGACAGACAATAAAAGTTCTTGCCCAGGGTGCATGCACATTTCTGTAAGATTCATAGTTCTTGGCATTCTCATTATGAAGTAAGGAAGGGAAATTGATAGTTTAACTGCTTTGTGTAATTACAATTAATTTTCCTGGTTTTCAACCTTATGACTTACCTCTGATTTTTTTAGTGTCTCCAAATCCAAAGCCTTTCCAGGATTACTCTGGGCAGGATCACTGACTTCTCCTCTGAAGAAGTGTAAATAATCTAAGCTGCAGCTCTGACAATTTATTTTATCAGTTACTACTCTTCTGTATTCATTTAATGTGCCTGCCATCTTATGAAATCTCTTATAGTGTTTTTTCCCTTTCTAATTATTTCACCATTGTAAACCCATGTATTTTCCAGTTTTATAAAGTTATCTAATGACAGCTTAGGGGAAAGGTAGAATAGATAAATGTGTATGCAGAAGGACTTATCTAATTAGAATTCTCATCTGAAATGTTTAAATTTAAAAAATCATGTTAACAAGTTATTTTGAAGTATATTAAAGTAGTTACTTATTTATAATATTTTCTTATTAGACTGTTCAATAAATACTTCAGAGAAAGCCATAGTAGTTCAGATTATTTCTCTGTAAACTGTATTGGTTTCCAAAAAAAGAAATGCATTGATTTTACCTTATTTGTTATAAGATTTGAAAATTTTAGTGATTTTTTAAGTGGTAATTTATATATTTTAAAAATATATTTAAATAAATATATTAAATAAAAATATATTTTTAAAAAAGAAAGAAATATTTATTAAAGTTGCAACTTCAGAAATACAGAAATATTTTATCAAAAAGTCAGATGAAAGATTTAAACTCCTAATAATGATCAAGAAAGATAGTGTGGCACCCTACACATAATCTTTATCTTGGGCTCACATAGTTTATAATCTGGTGGCGGGAACCAATAGCAGAATTTTTTAAAATAATCAAACATCCACAGTTGCTTTTAGTAAGCCTTTTATTATTCTTCATATTTTGATGGCTGTGATGGAATTTAATGTAGACTTCCTAACTAAATAACTGACTGATAATGAACACAAAAGTTATTTTTCAATTTATGTTGATTTTTTGTTTGTTTGTTTTTTACAATTGAATGTGGCAAAGTAGATTGCTGTGCATGGTGTAAGCTTTTTATTTTTAATTCTGCTTTTCATTAGTTTTGAAAACTACTGCTAGAAAGGTATATTTAGTGAATGATATAACCCTACAGATATATATGTGCAGCTTCTCTGCCTTGAGATGTTTTATTCTACAGGAAAGCTGTTGTGGCCTCTAGCTATTCAATTGCCAGTGTATTTACAAAAAAAACCAGCTATCTCTAAGTATGCAAGCCCTTCAGCATTTAGGTATAACATGTATATAAATACTGCATAAGTAAATATTTATTTTTAAAAAATTGTGCAAATTCCAGTATTGATACCCATTTTAAATTAATGCACTCCTCTGCAGCAGCAATGAGATGTGCATTCAGGATGTTTAGCCTGTAGTTGTTCGTTTTCCCTGCTAACTCTGATGAAGCAAACAAACACCTCTATATTAATTTTTATAAGAAAATAAATGATAAAATCTCAACCTACCACAAAATCTGTCATAAAAGAGAATATTCTATAATTCTTTGTCCAAAACTTGTTCTGGTACTTAAGTGACAGTTATAAGAAAAATCAAGCCTATAGCACAGAAATTAGACCTAAGTTTCCTTGAAAGGTTCTGATCAAATTATTTTAAATTATTAGTTATTTGATTGATTATTCTCAATAAGCTGAGCATAAATTATTTATTCTATAAATGTAAATTAAGCAACATAGTATGATATCAATTTTCTAAGTCATAATTTCTACTTTTATTAAAATTTATGCTTTGTTGCCCTTCAGGCAACTCATTTTTTTTCTTTTTATAATTCTCCATTATTACCAATGTTTTTGGCTTGTTTTGTAAGGCTAGAAGAGGTTTTTAAATATTTATTCATTGAAGATCTATTCCAAGTATTAGAGAATAATATAGCTTAGTATTTTGCCTCTCTCTCTCCTTTCCTCTCATATCAATACATATTAGATATAAAAACATGTAAGAAAAAAATCATGAAAAGGAAAAATAATAAACAGATTTTTCTTAATAAGTTAATATATTTTTACTTCTGAGAAATTGCTATTTTAAGTTTTATGCTTATCTTACCTACTTAGTAGTCAATAATAAAATATAAAATAGATTAACATAAGCCAAAACACAAAAGTTTTGTTCTTCTAAAATGACTATGATATAGATAGATACTTGCATACAGATATATAAGCATTCATGCAATCAAGCATATTTGAATATATAATCTGAAAAACCTAAGCACTGTTTTAATATCTGTATTCTAATTTCTTAAATATTAAGAACTTCTGATGAGAATCTAAACAATAATTAAATGATGAAAGTTTGTTTCTTCCCTTTTTTCTAAATTACCTTTCTCAGGGTCCTGGTCAAGATGGCAGAGTAAGAAAATGTTGTGCTTGCCTCCTCTCACAATACATCAAAATTACAACTAAACTACAAAACAACAATCATTGCCAGTCACTTGAAGTCTAGCTGAACAGAAGTCTTATAACTGGACACACACAGAAGAGGCCACCTTAAGATTGATCAGAAGCACAGAGACACAGAATGATCTGGTCCCACACATGCATGTGGTGCTTAACAATTAAAAGGAATATCTTAGCTGTGGAATTCCCCTACACCAGACTCCCCAGCCCAGGGTTACAGTACCAGAAAGAATAGTCCCCACAACTTCTGGTCATGGAAACTAGTGGAGATTGTGGATGGGTGAAACAGAGGGCAGCTGGAGTCATTGATGTTCCTCTTAAGGGGCCTGTGCATGGACTTATTCACTGACGGTACTCACTCACTCTGTGCTCTGACACTGGGACAGCAGCTCAAAAGTCACCAGGGACAAGCAGGGAAGAACTGAATTGTCTGGCTTCAGGGAAAGGGCTAAAGGGGCAGCTTTCTCCTACAGAAAAGAGCTGGTAGAATCCATTGTTTCTTTGTTAAGCTCTGCTCCCTTCCAGCATGTAGATGCAGGTAGCTGACATAGCTGAGTCTCCATCAACCTAAAAACACTGGTCGCCATGATGATTTCCTGAAACCCTATCCCACCTAACTTTCTGGCCCATCCAAGCCACTTCTAGTGGATTTTCAAAACTTTCTCAAGGGTTTGCAAAACCCAAAGAAGCAGCATCTAGCCTTGGCAAGCCCCGTACCTCTTACCGAGCAGCCCCAAGCCCCGCACTAGCAGTGGCCAGCCTCAATTTACAACTTGGCCTCTTGAAGCACCTACAAACTCAGTGCAGGTGGCAGCCATCTGCAGATTGCTTGGTGACTATTGCCAGGTGGCCCTGGGCAGGGCATAGTCTGCTGCTGTACTTGGCTTGCAGTGGGACCCCCTCCCAGGAAGCCCTGGGGATAGCATAACCAGTGGCAAGCTTCAGAGAGAGCTAAATAATCACCTGGGGCTGTATCTGAAGACAACACATCCAAAAGGCAACCTGAGCAGGCACTAGAGCCCTGCTAAAGTAAATCTTGCACTATGACATTGGCCCCTCACTCCCGCCAGTCTTCATAACCAAATCAGCCCAAGAGTCCATCCTTCCCATTAATGTGCAAAGAGCAACCAAAGTGCAACTACAATAGGAAGGTGTACATAACCCATACAATGGACACACCTGGCTCAGGTACCCAGGGAGGACTGTGCCACTGGGCCCCATAGGACACTACTACATAAGGCCATTCTACTTAGACCAGGACACATAGCAGCCCTGCTTAATATATAAAAACAAATATAAGCATGCAGTCAAAATGGGGAAACAAAGAAAAATGTTCCAAATGAAAGAACAGAAAAAAAGCTCTAGAAAAAGAACTGAACAAAATGAAGACAAGCAATCTAGAGTTAGATGTAGAGTTAGTATATGAACTCAGTGAGAACTTTAACAAAAAGCAAGCATAAAAATGTAGATAAAAAAATAGAAAAAAGAACCAGTCAGAAATAAAGAATACAATAATTGAAGGGAAGAATACATTAGAGGAAATCAACAGTAGATTAGATGAAGCAGAGGACTGGATCAATGTTAGAAGATAAGGTAGCAAGAAACATATAATCAAAATAGTAACAAGAAAAAAGAATCCAAAAGATGAGGATAGTTTAAGGGAACAACATCAAGTGTACCAACATTAGCATCACTAGGGTACCAGAAGGAGAATACAGGGAGGAAGGAATTGAAAAACCATTTGAAGAAATAAAGACAGAAATTCCCCAAACAAGGCGAAGGAAATAGACATACAATTTCAGGAAGCATGGAGTCCCAAACATCATGAACCCAAATAGATCCATACCAAGATGCATCCTAATTAAAATGCCAAAAATTAAAGAGAAAGAAAAGATCTGAAAAGCAGCAAGAGAAAAGCAGTTAATTAGATACACAAGAACTCCCATAATACTGTCAACTAATTTCTCAACAGAAACTTTACAAGTCAAAAGGGATTGGCAGGAAATATTCAGTGATGAAAAGCAAACACCTACAACCAAAATTACTCTAAGCAACACAGCTATCATTTAGAATCAAATGATGAATAAAGAGCTTCCCAGACAAGAAAAAGCTACAGGAATTCATCAGCACCTAATTTGTAGTACAAAAAATGTTAGAGAGACTTCTTTAAGAAGAAGGAAAAAACAAAGTTCAAAAGTATGAATAATAAAAAGGCAGAAACTACGTATGTATCAACAATTACTTTAAATGCTAATGGATTAAATGCTCCAATCATAAGATAGGTTGGCTAAATGGTTTTCAACTTTTTCTGATTTACTTTTATTCTCTCTGTCTCTTTTTCTCTCATTTTCATAATCTTTTTTACATTTATTTAGCACACACGAGTGTAAAACATTTTTAGAATTATATTTATTTTTTTCTTCTGGTGAAAATTTTGTATAATCAAGTCAATATGAATACTGAAATCAAAGACAAGTAGAAATATTTATGTGCTCTGCAAAAGGCTTGAGAGAGACTGTTATGAAGGTCACTCTCAAGAAAAGAGAAGTTAGGAGCTAAGTGTGGAGAAAGATTACTCAATTATCTATGGCATTATCTAAAGATTAATGCCACAGAGAGAATTTGACTTAATTGGAAGCCAACATCATGCGTAAAATCCAAGATGGAATAATGTTGCTATGAAACCTCTTCTACATAGTGCCTGACTCCTGGAAGAAAGTAGGTGAATGCTATTTGCAAAAGCCATACTAGCATGAAAAAAATGTATCCATGAACCGTAAATTGTTATATTTGAGTAAACTAAATATTTTTAGTAAATTACAATAGAGAACTTAAGATTTTCATAAAGAAACCACTTTCCCTTATCTTTAATGTTAGCAATTTTCTAAGCCAGTCTGGTATCAAAAGCCTTTGTTTTTCTTCCACTGATATTTACTATCTTTAGCCTTTTCCATATTTTATGTTTTGTTAATATTTGATTGGCAGGCAAATTTTTGTTATAGTGTTTTATTTGTTGATTAGGAAGACAAAAATTATTGCCATCTTGGATAATGTTTGAATATTTTGTTACCTGACAAAACAAAAACTAGCATGAATAAATATCACAAGCTACACAAATGTAGATCTGATATAATATTAATTCTCTTGGGTGCTCACTAATTACATACTTGTAATGACAGAGACAGTATTTTCTAATTTACATTAAAAGCATTAAAGTATTTTCACTATCCTCGTCCTTATCATCATGCGGAATATTTTAATCTGAATTATATGTAGTTTTAGCTCTTCTCTTACTACCAGTAGTTATTTTGGTTACTCCTAGAATTACCCACCTCTAAATTGCTTTTTATCTCATTTCAGATAACTCAAGGTTATTTATAAAAAGCGGAATTATAAAATATGACATAATTTAAAATTTTGTTGAAATAAATTAATGTTATTCTTTTTACTCTCTCACATACTGCATTACAGCTGAAGTGATTGCTGTTAACCATAAGTTTCAAATGCTAACTCTACACAGCTGATGAATCTAGAGATTTAAACAGTTTATATAGCAAACTGACATGTTCTTATTAAAAAAAAAAAAAACAATTCACAGTTTCTTACTCTCTACTTACTCAAAGGATAAGTTTTACAACTGTGCTATCACCACCAGCTGAAGTAGATTTAAGAGACATTTTTTTTTTTTAAGGTATGACTTCTATAATAATTGATGCAAGAGAGACCCCTAGCAGCATCTGCACATGCTGAATGCTTAAATCAATGATAGTGGCTTTATTCCCAACTAACAGAAGTATCTACATTGATTAATCCTTTTTGTCAGCAAGAAAGGGAGTTATTACACAAAGAGCACTACTTGACTTTTTCAAATATTCATGAAATGATGTAATGTTTGCAAAAATATAGGAGTGGTGCTTCACTTATTCACTTTGCTGCCTGGTCAACCTAAATGGATGGAGTCATAGGTGGCAATAAAACATAATGTGGATGGATGTTAGTTATGATGAAATACTACTTGGCTGGGAATCATAATCCTGAAAATCAAAATTCCTGGCTATTTGCCTATTTCTGACAGATTTTTAAAAAAGATATGCAGAAAAGGTACATAAGACAAAAATCTCTCAATTTTTTGGAGTAAGAACATGATATGCCAATTTCGTTAGCAAACCCTGAGTAAACCCCAAGTGCAGTTGGCAGAAATGAATTGAGTTGTTTCTGGCTCTCCTGAATCTGGACTCCTGGATTGATTCATGAAGAATATATAATCCCAAGGTAAAAACATAAAGGAGAATAAAAGCAATAAGATACACAGCAGGATCAGCCAAATCTATATCCCAAATCTTCCCCAGGATGAGGTTTCTTACCAGACACTGAAGGGCAGTCTAGAATCTTTTTATCATACTGTCCAAATGGATGATATAGAGATATTACAAAGAGAGACAAGAGGATGATAATTTTCCACAGAATCTGTGGCCTGATATTTTATATTTCTTGAGTGAATCTTGAGATTTCCAACGAAAGATGGAAGGAAAAAGAAACCTTATACTCTCCCCAGAATTCAAAATTTTCCCACTTTTGTTTTTATTTGGAACCCACTGGATTTAAAACTCACAGTTTTCAATCAGGACTATGGCTATATGTGTGAAGGAAGGTGCTCAACACAGTCAAGTATCAGAAAGGTCTCACCTAAACCTTCCAAAATTATTTCTTCTCACTGATCTAAATGTATATTACTTAGAACAATGGCATATATATTTCAGCCATGGATACCTCTGAAATTAAATATGAAGAAACAATAATTAAGTTTGCTTCAAAAATACAAGTCATAGAATGAAATTTAAACTTTTTGTTCCCATCTTGATTTATGTCAATCTTTTTCTCTATCATAATTCATTATGTAAGGGTTACATAATGGATACCATGTAAGAACATGATGCCAGCAACATGAAATGCTTTGGGTTTATCTCTATCCCATCAACATTGACAGTGGAAACTTCTCACATTTTCAGATGAACCTATTAATTCTACAGTAAAAATAGTGTGTATGTATATACATACATCTCCCTCACGTAATTTTCTTCTTCTTGCTCAGTGCAAGCCAGAGAGGTTTCACTCAGGTGCTTATTCGGAGTCAGCTTCTGTAAAGCAGCTTTCATCATCTTCTCTAGAGCTTGTCTCCTTTCACTCCTCCACCACAGAGTTACCCTAACTTTAATTTTCTCATGAAATCCTCTTAGGAGCAAGAAGAGACATAAGAAGATAACAATACCAGCTCTCCATGAAAAAAAAAAATAGAAAACAGAAACAAATTTCAAAATTACATGCGGAAACAGTTGTTTATAATCTAAACACCAATTTCTTCTTAGAATTGTCCAGCAAATTAATGTTTCTAAAACCTTAAATAATACTATCTAGAATCATTCAGGATTCTTAGTAATTTTTGAGATCAACTAATTAGGAGGCCAGACAAAGAAGGGAGATATGGGTCATCCTGTGTTACTCACTCTCTGGATTCTTGTTTTCCACATCAGGCACATATTCTCTGCTTCAAAATAATAGGGAAGGTTTCTATGAGAGGTTCACAGGTTACTACATACAACAAAGAGAGTTTTAAGTTATGAAACATTTATGCCCTATAACTCAGAGAGTTATATAGCTAATGTGACATACTCCATTAATTATGTTTATTTACCTAAGCAATTTTAATCCAGGAGTATTAAGATCATGCAATATCTTAATAAGATAGATAATAACTAATATCAGTTCACCTGTCTTTTTTTCTTTCCTTTAAAGTGTCCCATTACCCATCAATCATGGAAGACATTAATAACCAGCCAGCTGTAATAACTTCTTCCTGCCTTCTCTAACATCTGACCTTGGTCAATATTTCCTTATTAAAAATTTAAAAGATATTCTAATATATTTTTCTGCTACATTTTCTTCAGCCTTGTATATACTACCAATCTAAATAGCTTATTTACTCCAGGAGATGTCCATTTGTTCCAAATTCCATTGATAAGACTTAACCCGAATAATTTGCTTTAAATCTTTCACTAGTCTATTTGAAGAATAAATAGCAACTATCAAGTGTTTTATTCTCACTATATTTTTTCATCTCTTCACTTTTTTTACTAAAATATTTTGATTCATTGGACTGAAGGGCACTCCTGATGATAGAACTAATCTATGTGGATGCAAATATATCTAATTGTCCAGTCAGAGAACTTACCAAGTATCAAACTTTATTCAAGAGGCACAAACAAAGCAGATAGAGGTCTAAGACTTCACATATGTCATCCCAGGTCCTTTTTTCCTACATTGGACTTGTGATCTCTGTCTTAGAGTAACAGATGAGCTATCTACTGTGCTTTATTAATCATCTCACACAGCAAGCAGTATTTAATTTATAAAATATCTTCTCTTTATATTCTCAAAAGTATATTAAAACTCATATTTATCTTAGACTTTATTTCATTAAGGTGCTGACAGTCTCCCAAAATCCAAGGATAAAAAATTGACCACCTATTCAAACCACCTTCCTTCTATGAGATTGTAATCTGAAATACACTTGCATAGTTGCAGAATTTTTAATATATTCACTAAATCTAGTTCCATTAGTTTTCTCTTTCTTAATTTCCATGTACATATAAGTCTATAAACATACATACATGGTAGGGACATTAAGATATATATCTATAAGATATGTAATATATATTTGTATATATTTAATTTTTAAAAATTTTCTCTACCTTTGATCCTCATGTGTGCAACCCCAGAAAAAACAGAAAATGAGCTTTGCTTTGGAACTATCTCCAATTTTGCAAGTTGCCCGCATTCATAAGAACAAACTCTCCATGGGAACTTTATATAAATTTCCTCCACTCCCAATTATCTGCTATTTACTCAGTCTTTATCTCCAGCATTGTCCCAAACTGTCTTTTTTATCCCAGTGCCACCATTTATTTTCCAGGATCTGGTTCCTTAAGCCTTTAAATGCTATCTCCATGGAGACGTGTTCTGTGTACCCAAGTTAACTAAACCTTGTAATCTGCCTTAAAAGATGTAAAAGTAGTTGTTAGTCTTGCTGATTTTTCTAATCCTATGCTCTCAGTTTCCCAAAACAAGTCCAGTCAAGTGATATTTTCAAAAAAGATCTTCTTCTGAGTGGTAATTACTATTCCAGTGACCACAGAGACTTTTCTTTTCCTGACCTCATTTGGCAAACTTCACAAAATCAGTATCAGAATAAACAACTTATTATTTCTTTACCTCAGCAGTAAGATTTCATTTTCCTTTCACTCTACTCTTCTCATACTTACAGGTACTTTATTATTATTAATTTATTATTATTATTATTATTATTATTATTATTATTATTATTTTAATTAGTAAAGCATTATCATGATTCCAAAGACTCAAACAAATAAATTTGATGGCACCACAATAGTATAGAGTGGAATAATGAAGAACTGTATTTAAGGGGCAAGTGGTATCACCCATGTGGTACCCAACAGAGAAGCCTCTAATGTTTCCAAGAAAACACCATCAGAAAAGAGAGAGAGAGAGAGAGAGAGAGAGAGAGAGAGAGAGAGAGAGAGAGACAGAGACAGAGACAGAGACAGAGACAGAGACAGAGACAGAGCATTAGATTATCTGCCCAACACAATGACTCCAATGCTGGATTCACCGCTAAGTGCCATGTAGAACTAATGGGTGGAAAATAAATGATGGCAATTCAGAGTTGTGATTATTGCACAGGACCAAGCATTTTAATATCTGAATTGAGAATGTTTTTGTAACCTAGCAGTTTCTTAAGTGTAAGCAGATAAATAGAGAATTCTTGAGACCTGCCCAAGTTTTATCTGACAGCAAGAGATGTTCCCCTATTAAATAGATTTTTAAATGAGAAATAAAAGGCAAAATTTAATTTCATTAAGATGACATCAAGAGTAGCTTATTCAATAAGCTGGTTTCAATGCTAATGGTACATATCTATTTATTTTCTTGAAAGAGATCTTATTAATATGTAAACACCATAAAGGCAAACACACTATCAGCCATCTGTATACTGATGTAAATGTTGCCCTAGTAATAACAAAAATCTTTAGTAAACTTTATAGGTATCTATAATTTGAAGATCATTTCTCACTCTCTGCCCATTGAGAACACATTACATATAATTAGATGTATGTCGACATATTTACCAAGCCTATTTTTTAGTTTAGTGTTAATTAATCTATTTCATAGAAATAAAAAGTGAAGCATAATGTGAATGAACTGTTTATCTATCATACTTCAAAAGTAATAGGCATAAACTCAAGAAAATCAAATTCCAGGCCATAATTTTAATGAGTAGATAAAGATGTATCAGCATGATCCAGGAAGCTCTGGGCATCCAGCAAATTGGCCATATGCTAATTTTTCTGTCAAAACCATTTCCAGAAGCTAAAATGTAGCTCGACTGAGAAATACTTGTGCTGTGCTCTCACAAGCCTGGTATATTTGTGCTTTCTAGACATCTGGAGACAGAGTAAATCAGACCCAAGAGGAATGTCTACGACTCCCTGTAAATAGTAAGTCCCATTTTATAAATTACAGGTTATCAAGCAGGTAGCTGATCTCTAGGGCCCCTTTTCTGCCTTTGTGTTATTCATTTTACAAAAGCCCATGGAAATGTTAAGAATATACTGTGAGTGATTCCCAAACACACTAGGATAGACTTTTTAGAAAAGACTTTAGAGTTAGACTTTTAAAAATTACAGAATTTTACAGAAAAAGAAAGACACTCCAGGCAGAGGGAATAGTACTACTCACTATTGCAAACATAAAACTCACCTTATATACTTAGGAGGACAGACATTCTGATGCAGGAGGAGCCTAGATCTCCCAGCTTGGCTCCTATTTCCTTTTTCTACAACTTCAAGCTGCTTCTGGACCTAAGGTTTCTGTAGGCTGGGAGCTACCAAGAGTTGGAAATGATTTAAGTTCAGTCCCCTGGAGATCAATTACAGTTCTCCAGAGTGTCCTTGAAAGAGTCTTGGAAAAGTCTCAGCATCAAGATTCAAAGTGGAGGAGTACCCCTGGGCCTGGAGGATTGTACCCCAGAGTCATCCGTCAATCAGTTACCATCTCTCAGTAACTGACTGCAGAGGAAGAAAGTACTTGAATGCCCACAGGGAACCATTTTCTGAAATTTCATTGTTGATAAGCATCTAATTCTTTGCTGGTAATCAGAAGAAAAGAAAATCAAACCACAGGAAAAAACCACAAATGAGAGTCTAGTATTATCATAAACTATTCTATCCATATGTGTGATGTATGAGAATAGTTGATATTGACTTCTTAATTTCAATTTTTTTCTTCATTCTCTCAATATCTCCTTAGGCTTACAACACATATATCTTATAGAATCATCACAGCATTTGTTTATTTTCTCTTATAACAAAATAGATTTAGAAATTTTACTGTATAGAATATATATTTTGATTGGCATATTTTCCTATTTCTGAAAGTTATTTTCTACTATTTTTAAAGTGTTGACTTTTTATGATTTTTATGAAAAAAGAACAAATGTAAAACTTCATGTCTCCTTTTCAGTATATAAAAACTCACGTTGCATCTATTTTTATAGAAAATATTATATATTTAGCAAAATAGTAAGGACAGAAATAGGTCAATTTTATTTTACTTCTGCAAATATAAAATACACCAATAGAACTAAAATTGAGTATTTTGTGTTGCTGATTTTATCTTTGCCATTGAAATAAGTAAATTTTACTTTTTGTATATTCTATTTTTGTTCATCACTTTCTTCAACATTTTCATAAATAATATTAATTTTTATCCATGTTTTTGTTTGATATCTTGGATGTGCTTAAGATTTTATCTAGAAATCTATCCTTTATCTTAGAACAATGAAATGTAAAATTTTTAAAAAATGGTAATAAAATCAGTTCAATGACCTTATAATTTAAACACTGATGAGAGACTATAACAGTTCAATTTTCAATATACTCTTTTAAAAGACTTTTTAAAAAATTAATTTAACTGGGAAATATAATGTCTTTAGCCATTGAAAATAATGTTTTTCTTCAACAATATACATAACTTTTGCCACAAATACAATTTCCTTAAAAGTCTGTGAATTAATATAAATAAGATGAATTAAATTTACCAAGCATAAAACAATTTTTCGATAGAGTTAATTTTATGTACTATATCAGGTAGAAATTTCATCCAGTTGTTATTAAGAGATATCTTAAAATAGCAGTTTCAATTATATTATAATAAGGGTTGATTATTTCTCACAAATAAAGAAAAAAAGATAGTCACGCTCTTTAAGCTCTGTCATGATTATAGTCTGACTCTCATTCTTCTTATCTCAAAAAGACTGCCAGGTATTAGACATTATATTCTTATTTCAAGCTAAATAAAAAATAAAAGTATAGGTTTAAAAATGTGTGTGTAAAATTAAACATTTTGCTTTAAAAAGCCACTTCAGAATATCATCTAACTACTTCTACTTATATTTCATGATTTAGGATTGTTTCATTTAACCACAGATAATCGCAAGGAAAACTAGGAAATATATTCTTTTTAGCTAGGTACATTGCCATCCTTAATGAAAGCATGTTGTATTAGTAAGCATAAGAGGTAAATATATATCTGATGGATAATTAATCAAATGTGTTTTTTCTCCACATTTATCATATATGCCCTTAAATTGATAATTCACAGTTGAGTTATACATTGTAGAAAGAATGTTGGCTTGACTTGCCACTCTGAAAAGATAATAAGAATAAATTTAAATACTTATATAACATCTTATGAGCATGTTGTAGGAGCAAAATGATTAAGAATTTGAAATTTGGGTCAGTCAAACTGGTTTCATTCCTTACATTAACACTTATAAACTGTAATTTCGACAGGTTTTTAACTTGTCATTCAGTTTCTTTATCTGCAATATGTAATAATAATTTGGCTACCATATAAAGTAACATAAGCTTTATATAAGTTAAATTATGGAAAATGCCAGTATAGTTTCAGGCATAAATAAAACTTAGCTATTATATAATAAAATAATTTAAAAATTTGCAAATTATAACTGAGCTATATAAAATTATAGAAATGATACCCTCCTTAAAAATATAAATTCCTGCTTTAGGAATATTACAGGAATGCTCTGATATTATTCTTTCTATATTCCATAAGTATTGTGGATTTGCTTAAGATATTCTATTAAAATGGCAGTCAAAGAACACTTAATAGGGAAGAGGGGTGAGGTTAGACAGGGGAAAAAAGGAAGAAAGAAAAATAATTTAAATTATTTCTTCAATTAAAAAATAAAAAGTAAGAAACACTTAATAATTAAAAATGGCATATGTTAAAATGTTTGAAAATCAAGTAAAGGCTTGAGTACTATAATACTTCTGATCTACTGTAAATTGGGACAAAATAAAAATCTATTTTACAATTTCTCTCTCCATGCAATAGAAGTATATTAGAACACGTGGATGTGATACACTTTTAGTCTAACACTTGAATGAAAGATAAATGCTGAATGATGAATACACACGCCCTATGACATATGCAAGGTATAAAAAATGTGTCCAGAATAAGGAAGTGAGGGGGATCCTGCAGTCTATTCTGACCAAATCTCTTTTTGGTCCTGGAACACCCTTCTGTCATCACTTTTGAAAGACTACAGAAAATTACTTGTTTCATTATTCCTGGGTTCACAGTATCTAGGAAGATTCCATTTACTAAGGGTAAAAGACTATAGAAATAAAGATATTTTCCTTGTTTTGTGCCCATATAGTAAACTCAATATTATTGAAAATTAGATATTCAGAAATGAAAATTAGAGATCTGCATCTGGCATTGACTTGGAACAAATAACTGAAAATTACATGTATTCCAAGTATTAATGTCTGAAGATAATAGTGTGTCAACTTTATGACTCATTGTTGCTGTGATTAGAAACAAGAAAATTAAGATAGTTGTCATTTGGATATTCCATAGCATTCAGTGTCACATAATGTGTCCTTAGCCTTTGAAAGTCATCAGCAAGACCAAAAATATAGTTATAAATACCAACTCAGTATATAAACAAAACAAAAGAAAAAATGGGAGTAAATGGAATAAAATAGGAAAAGGAAATGTGACTAGTCTTTTGCAAAAAAGAATACACAAAACATAAAATACAAAAAAGACTAAAGATAGTAAATATCATTTCATGTGATTTATACAAATATCAGAAAATTAGAAGCTTGTACTTTTATAATACATACTTCAGGTTTTAATTTTTTATATTATATTAGTACATATTTTTAAAATTTCTTTTACCTTAAGCAATTTTCCTAGTAAAAAACAAAACAAATAAACAAAAACTTATTCCAGAAGTTAAGAACTTGAGCATTTTTTATTGTAAATCAAAGTTTTATATAGTTATGCTATCACAAATATAAAAAATAATAAACTGGTAAATGGGTTTTACTGGAATTTATACATATCACTGGAGAATAATAAAGCCAATATTTCAGGGCATTTAATTGGAAAACTACACTTATAGAGACTTTCTGTTGAATGTGATAAATTTCAAATGTACAAACTTTACAAGGGAAGCTCTGATACTTCTGAGTGTTTGTGATAAAAGAATTTTATAAATGTCACAGTTCTTTATTCTATAAACACTCTTTTAAAAATTTTTTTTACTGATAAAGTAATTTCCAAGCCAAAGTAGATAGATTCCTAAAGTTACTTTAGAATATGCCATGTCCTGGTCCCTTAAACCCAACAGTTGGATATACTCTGTTTAGTAATTGTGCTTACTAATTATATCTCTATTAATTTGTTAGTATTTTTTTAAGCGAATAATTGATTTCCTCTCTTAAACAATCTTACTGCTTTCCTTTTTCAGGCTAAACCCTTTCTGCTCTTCTGATTGTCCTCTTACTTAACCTAATTAGCTCTTTAAGGTATCAGTTGCTTATATAATTAGACTTGAATATTATTTTGTATCTTTTTAGTTTTTCCTCAAATAGTTTTCAAAAAGAACAATCCTCTTAATGAGGTTAATCAATCTATTTTTGAATAACTTGGATAATAATTTAAAATAATTTCAATTCAATTGAAAGAAAAATTTTAGTTGATGACTTAAACACTGACTTTAAAGGAGTTCATTAGTATAGGTACATCTTCTATTATAAACAATGGGTCCTTGAGGAAATGGATGACTCGTGAAAGAGATAAATATAAATGAACTATGATATGCTTATGAATACTTGATTAGGTATTGTTCATAATAAGGAAACACTAACTGTAAAACATGATGACTATAGTTAATTGATATTTCATATAATTGAAATTTGCTAAGAGGGTAGAATTAAATGCTCTCACTAAGGAAAGAAGGAAGCAAAGAAGGAAGAAAGGAATGGAGAAAGGAAGGAAGGAAAGAAAAGGAAGGAAAGAAAAGAAAAAAAGGAAAGGAAAAGAAAAAAGATGAAAGGAAAAAAGAAAGAGAAAGAAAGAAAAAAATATGTGACATAAAGGATGTGTTAATCGGATGGAGAAATCTTTTCACAATGTATACATATATCAAATCATCAATGTTTATACTTTAAGTATCTTACAATTTCATCATCTTATATCAATAATCAATCAATATTACCAATAAAGCTGAAAAAAATCATAATTCAACATTTAAAACCTCAATTAATTTGCCTTTTCAAATTAACCCACCTGTACTTGTTTCAAATTTACTTTTTCCAAAGACTTTTACTACACATTTTTTCTGTTGCTTAGAAGTCTAAACAGACATGATTATGCATATGTCTTGTGCAAAAACAACACATAGATAAAAAATATTAATGTATCAGAGAGAAAACACACATTAGATCTAACTAAAGTAATCAAATGTAAAATACAATAAATTTAATAATTGTTTATCACCTATCAGAACAGTAAATCTCTATAAAAAAAAGCTTCAGCGGAATTGTGAAAAATGTTGAAAGATGCCAGGTAATCAGCAAAGAGACTATCAGAGGAACCAGGCTTAGAAAAGAACAAGGCTAGAAATCACTGCCTCTTAAATTGCTGCTGTTCTTTAGACCAGATGTTGAGTAGCAAAGCCTTACATGGTGCTGTCTGTCTCTGTATGCTAGGCAAAGATAAACCTGCAGTCAAAAGAACCCCTTCTGTCATGCATGTTTTCTATGCCCCCAAGCTTTCCTCATTTAAATTGAGCAGAAGAGCTGAGTCATTCAAAATGCACAGTCTCAGCCTCCAGCCCTAACCTATTTCAATTATCAATATTTCAACAGGATCCAGGGTGGTGCATTTGTGCAGTACTGGGAGAGTAATGAAGAGCAAGCACTGTGGAGCCAGACTACCTGGATCCAAGCAGCCTTTCCAATTCCCAGATGAGTGACTTAGGCAAGTTACCTAACATATATGCTTTGTTTTCCTCATCTAAAAAATGGAGAAAATACTAGTTTTTTAGGGTTGGCTTTAAGACTAAAGAAGTTCATTCATCAAATGCCCTTAGAGTGAACCTGAAATGTAATAAATGTGTGAGAATGTTTGCTATTATTATTTTTAGTCCTGTTCAAACTGTGAGGATATATTATTTTATTTTAGAAAAAATAAAAGAAAACATGGACTAGCTAGAGTTTGGAGGTCGAAGTGAGGAGGCAATTAATATAAGAGTCTATGCTCACTTCCTGCTTTGTGTGTCTGACACTGATCTGATTTGGAACAGTGATGTGTTTTTTTTTATATAGATGAATAAGTAATTGCACATCAACATCCTTTCCCCTTATCGAACATCTCAAACATCCTTTATTATTATCAATTAAGATAATGAAACCATATTATATAAAAACTTGAAAAAAGAAAAGGAAACATTCATAATTGAATTATGGTAGCAATTACTTTATTTTTATTGTTGCATTTACAGTTAGAAACAAGCTTTAAAGAAATGTAATTGAAGCAGTGAGTAAATGTTGATAGGATGCATTTGCCAACTGACAGTGTGTTCATTCACATAAAATATGTAAGTCCCAACATTATGGGAGTTCATTCTAAATAATCCAATGCAGTGGGTATATTTTTACAATTTTGTGTTCACAGTATATTTAGTTGTGGATAAGATAGCAACAGATGCTAATGCAAAATTTTAATCCTCATTAGGGTATTTATATTCTCATAGCCCTGCTTGTGTGATTGGTTCTTTGATATTATTCTCTAAATTCTATATCAAGATATCTAGTCATTTGACTAACAAATAGTTTGAAAAACAATGTAAACATTTTTAGAGGTACAATACATGATTTTATTCTTGAGTATTTGGAGCTGATTTTACACAGAAAATAAAAACGAATATAGATATTTTTGACTTGTCTATTAGATTTCCACATTTATTGACCTCTATGTTCTAGGGACACAATAATGAGCTTTATAAACCGGAATAGTGGAATAACATGTTTGAATGTAAATTCAGTGTTGTATGCTCTCTTCTTGCTGTTTCTTTGTTTTGTTTTGGCATTTTTGATACCAACAAAAAAATCCTTTACTTCAAATGTTTTTCACTGTAGATTCAACTACATACATAAATATTTACATTTTATTTCACTATGATACAATTATACCCAAAACCTTATAAATCCTTATAATAAAGTAAATATTTCCATTTTTATTAATATTAAATAAAAAATAGAAGAGACATTCCTATGTAAGTTTTCTTTAGTACAACTTGTTCTGAAAAAGAAAAATGTGATTATAGTATACCAAAACCCTTTAAAATAGTGCAAGTCATTTGACAAATGAAAAAGATGGCGGGTTCACCCATCCTTATAAAAAAGTTAAATTGAGTTAAATTCTATAATAAATAAATTCAAATATCATTTCCAACCATGAATACAGAAACGCTCAAAATGCAGAGAAAAAAACTGTGATGAATATGCTTGAACAATTTGACCTATTCAATTTTAATAGGCTATTTAGAACAAATGTGCACTAAAACAATAAAACAGTAAGTGCAAGAAGTATGAAGATTAAAATTCAAAGTTTAAAAAATGATTGAAACATGAATGCTTCTTTTTTCTGGAATAAACAAAAGAAATGTTTACTATAACTGTTGAATGTGTCAAGAAATATGACTAGAAATATGAATGTACTTGCATATCATGTGATGTGAATCCAACCTTCACAGAAAATCACCAAGGAGTTTGACTTTGGGAGAATAGTGAAGGGTTTTGGATTATTTGTGTATTCACATAGAGAGGTTTTTTCCTCTCCTTTCATTGAATACAGATATAAGTTAAATTAAAATGATATCTGAGGACTACTCAGAAGTATATAGTAAATACTGTCATTTTGAAGATTCTTCATTGATAGCAGCTTATTGTAAGATGATTATGTCTTCATGTTAGTAGAATTATTTCTAAAGAAAACCATTGACTATAATATTTAGAACATGTTTTCATGCTATTTATAATTATAATATTCAAAGAATATTTTTTCTTTAGGATAAAAAAATAAACTTCAAAGGCAAAGAATTTGTTAGAACTAAAGTATTTGGCGATGTAAATGACTGTCATATGTTTTTTATATAATACACTCTTTTTCCCTCACATTAAGGCAGTTATAGATGTAAAGAAGTTACTTAAAAATACACAATAAAAACTTTTCAAACAAAATAGTTTGAATTAAAGTTGAATTGCCTAGAGTCCTAATAGCTGTATCAAACTATTAAGCTTGGTTTTTAAATATATTTTCTATGAGCTTAAAGCCTTGGGAAATTTGATATATTTATAAATAAATTTATTCAAAGATAAAAACTGATTCAATAACTAAAATTTCTATATGTACAATCATTTTGTACTGATTTGAAATCATACATAATTATATATTTTAAAAATGCCTCTTATTTCAAAATTACATAATTATGATGAATTAATGGCTATATTCTGTAACATAAATTTTTTTAACTTTTTTTAATGTATTTGTATTGCTACATCCTGAATTTCATCTATTTGTAGATTCTATATATAAGAACTCAGGAATTTATCCACAAATGGATTAGACACAGAGTAGGTATTTAAGGTTACTAATAAATATTATTATTATTTAAGTCATTTTAAAACCTGAATTAAATTGATCTTAAAACGATCTAGTTAGATTTGCTAACATAGGCTGTTACTGCAATTTAATAAAAATATAAATATTGAATATTGAATAAAAATATTGAACTGCAGTAACGGCCAGTGGCTAACATCTTAGTAAAGTCATGAAGGAGGTAAAGAAACACACATAAGAATATCTGGGAAGAGATCAAAAGTAAAGGAAACAGCATTTTTCAAAGTTCCTGAGGAAAAGCTTGCCATACTCATTGTAGTAGCTATGGCCAGAGAGGAGGTAGCAAAAAAGTACATGGGAAGGGATGAGTTCAGAAATGTGACAAGGCAGTAGGTTGCTCTGAGAACATGGACTTCTACCCCGTGTGATATGGTAGACAGCATGCTATACTACTTGCATTTTCAAAGCCATGTTGTTCCTGAGGGAAAAACAGATTATGGGAGCATAAAAGTGGAGGCAGAATAACCAATTCAGAAGAGACTGCAGTAATCCAAGATGTGGTGACTGTTGGTCCTGAGTAGCAGTGGTGGAAGTGATAAGACATGGTCAGATACTGGCTATAGTTTAAAAGTAGGACCAAGAAAACTTACTGAACGATTGGGAGTGTTGAGTTTATTATGTTTATAAAGGTGGAAGTCTGATTTTAGATCCTTCTTTCTTAACATGTATTTTCATACAAATTATCTTTCATAGCTCTTCTGCTAAAATGACATGATCGTTATGAATCAATAACTGAGAAAAACCACTACAGTTCCACATGACAGCTGCCTCCCAAATAAGAAATGTGAAGATTATCCACAGCAGGATTATAACCACAAGCAGAAGAAAATTAGACAAAATAAATTGAAAACTGGTACATGTGAAGTATAACTTTAAAACTAATTATTGTTATTAAGGCACCTAATTTTCTGTACTTTCTCTTTCTCTAGTCGTTCTAGTTAATTTTACTGTGCTTTCTATTTTAGCCTTCCACTAGGGTCTTGCCATATCTTTCCCTTTGGGAAAGATATAAAGATATTTATTTTTTGAATTTACTTACTTAATGAGCTTTCTCTTTTTTATGGGTTATACTTGTTTACCTATCAGACAGGTCTATTTTAAAATCTCTCACAATTTTCTTTCATAAAATGGTTCATAAAGCAGCATTTATTTATTCAACTAATTGAAAATACCATTTTACTATAGTTTGTTATTGTTTGATACTTAAAAAATTTTATATGATGTTATATATTAAACTTAATGCTATATTTCTCAATAATTTTAATTGAACTAGCTATCCCTAAGGTCCCTTTCACATTAATTTAATGATTTCCTGACTTAAATGCCTAAATTTTGATTTTCCATTGCTACTTGATAAAGATCAAAGAATGGGCAAAATTGAACAGCTAATGATATCTGTAAAAGTAATATATCTGGCCAGATTACTGAATACCATGCTTCACTGATGTCAAGTCGTTCTGCCACAAAGAACATTTCTGAGACTTCTAAAGTTAAATATTGATCCACACAGAGAACTTAACATTTTTTGTCCAGATTATCTCAATAGATAGCCATAAGTTCTTCATTGTCCCCATAGTTCTTGTACCCACCAAATATTATAGTTGTGCACTTATTTGTCTGCCATATATGCTCCTCATATATAGTTCTCAAATTTCCTTTGTCTTGTAACCTAGCAGTTTGGCTTGTAGCACTTGCTTAATGAATGTTCATTAAATGATCAGAGGGACATTACCGAAGGAGAGATACAAGGCAACAGAGCACCGTACATTGAAACAAGAAGGATCCAATCACATAGTGACAATTTTCCCATCTTACCTCCATCCATCTTTGGGCATTCTTATTTTTCAACTGCCTTTTGTGATTTTTCTATTATTAATGCTTGATTTTAAACAATCGTGAGTACTTTGTGAGGTCACATGATCTGGCTTAGCCTCCTGGAAATGGAAATACAGGAAAAAAGCAATTAGAATCCTCATAAGTATAAATGTGTATTTAATAATTATTTGTATTTTATATGTACTATATATAAGAAAGAAATTTACTATTTATCACAAAAATTTTATTATAACACATAAGTAGTCCAAATTCCTAAAGAGAACTGTTGACACTTTGAAAGACATAATTAACCATGCAAATCCTAAAAATTATACAATTTTACACTTACACAAGTGAGAGAGACAATCAATCTCTTTTGGGTACAGAACATCTCTTGAAAACAAGTGTTTGGTCAGTCTCTAAATGTGAATTTATTTCTGCAACATAATTTTAAAAAATAAAAATTACCACGGGAAATATATTCAAAAGCAAAAAAAAAATCTTAATGTCATTAGTGTCACAAAAAACAGAAAAGCATTTCAAGGTGAGAGAGAGTTTGTGTATGTGTGTGAAATCACTGAAGACCTGTCAAAAAATGTTTAAGAATCACATTTCAAATTATACTACTTTCCTTAAACTTGATGAAATAAAATGTGACTGGATTTATTTATTTGTCTTTTAATGTTCACATTTGTTTGTATCTCTTTAATTAGACATACTTCCTTTTTTACACTTTTTAGTCAATACAGCATCTGTAGAATCAAATAATTAAATGATGTGCTGGGATGTCTCTATGCATGAAAGAACCATAACCTGCTCATGGTAATGCGGCTCATTTAAATTTCTCCACAATCAATACAGGTGGAAAAAGGGAACAAGTCGATTGAAAAAGAAAATGAGAAAAATGTATGAAAAACTGAGAAAAGTAAGAAAATAAGATGTTGGAGGAGGGGGAAAAGCTAAAAGATTAATGATCCTGAAGAAAATGTATACATCCAGTTCTGAGCACCTGTGTCATTATTAAAATAAACTGTATGGACTGTACAGAGTAGGTACATCACCAAGGAGAAATTTAAGAAGGTGTTAAAAACAAATAAAAAGTTCACAATGTTTCTGAATCTGTATACAGAATTCTGGGCTAGTAGTCCACATTGTGCCTAGGTTGGCACTGGTAATCTTGAAAACTGAGTGGTTCTAATTTGTTTTTGGAATCACAAAGAATCACTTCTTTTAGAGAGGTACTACATTTTTAAATTATCTAGATCAGTAAAGGACAATTAGCATTTATATAATTCATTGATTTTGATTTTACATGGCTTCCACAGGTTCTGAAACCAGCATTCTGTTAATGCCAAGAAACCTTTCTTTTAAAGGGGAACAAATGTATATACCAATATTTATAAATCTGTTTACTATACCCTATTATATCTATATTATTAGTTTAGACAAAACATGCATTTGCTGTATTCATATCACTTTGATTTTACCAAACTTTTGGGGGGTTAATATATTCTAACAGCAGATGAGACGGTATTGTACAGAATTATGTGGGGGAAAAAAAATCTAGTTTTTTGTCCTTTCTGGACTGTACCAAAAGCATTTAAAAATACTCAGGACTTCAATATTGCTATAGAAAGCTCAAATTTCTTTGATTCAAAATATCATTATCAAGAAAAAAGCCAGAATTCATAATCCTTGGAGCCAATGCACATACAGGCTAATCACATTCAGTACTTTTGAGGTCAGAATTTATATCTGAGTCTGAATCAATATTAATATTTCTTCTCGGCACTGGGTAGATGAAAAATGGTTTTTGCAAAGGAAGAGTTTCTATTACTTTTATTAAATAGTAGTTAGTTGGCTGCACTTTCCTTAGATTTAAAAAAGATATTGTAGAAATGGCTGTGCTTATAGTTTCAGAAATTGCAAGAAGTTCTTTTGAGAAATGATATTTTAACTTTATGGGATTCTATGACTTCACAATAATAGTATTTTCACTCAGTTCAATATGCTTCTTCCTTAAAAATCTAAAAGTGTTAAAGTATACTAGCTCACTGGTCTTCATAACAATCCCATTATGTCTGAATAGATTTCTATTTGATATATCTTTGAAGAATCTGCTTCAGATGAAGCAGACTTATTGTTCTCCAAAGCATAGATTAATTCAATCCTCGACCAATATCCTTTATGAGAATGGGAGCCCATGAATCACTTTTTTCTAAATCTAAGTTCGAGATAGAGCTTCTTCCTTTACTTACATGGATTTTTCCTTCCAAGGAATAATCATCACAGGGTCTGGAGGCAGACAAGGTAAATTGCATGGGGAACAGTCCTGCCCATTTCACCATACTCTTCCCCAATTTGCCCGTCACATTTCTTACCCTTTTTAAGAGTATACTGTTTTGCCAATAAAAGGAAAGAAAATTGAGATGGGGAGAAATGTCAGAGAATTTTTTTTTCTACCCTCTACCCTCTGGAGCTAAAAACCATTTTCAGCTAAGATAATTTTAGAAACATTAAAAAATTTTGGGTGTACGAAGAAACATCTAAGAAGCATATTAGAACAATCACATACTCTTTATTGGGCATCAGACAATACAGTATATTAATTTCTTTGTTCAAAAAGCCTCTCCAGTTGTGTCTTATTGAAAAACATACAGTTATTTACAAATTATTTATGTTCCTGAATGTTCACAGCTGTCACCCCAGTCACCCCATGGCATATAAAATAGCTGGTTCTTTAAAGACACACTTAGCAGCTGCTACTGTATCTAAGAGCATGTAAAGAAAATAAGTTTACTTCAGAAATAAGGGAAACTCAGCAGTTGAGTGACAGATCTGTATTTCATGAACTAGCACAGTCCAAATGCCACTTATAAAAGATTCACTTTTGCAGAACATAGAGTCAAATTTTACTTTTTACTCTCTAAAAAAATAAACAACTATAACAAAGTAATAGTAGGTTGTGTAATTATTACAAACTCATAGCACCAAATGTTGAATTCCTATTTTGGACTGTTTAAATTTTATAAGCTATATTTTAAATTTTATGGAGAATGAAAACAAACAAACAAAAATGTTGTTTTTAGTCTCTTGGTAAAAATTTGATTATTCATCAGCTAAATGGCCTTACCTGCCAAAGAATCTATGTCCTCATTTGTTTTGCCTCCTACTTTACCCCTCAGGAAATGTTTATAGCAAGAAGAAAAAAGTCATAAGACCTTTGAGAGTTATTCTATTGTATTGCTTGTTGCTAAATTTTAATCATGTTTGGTTTTTGCTCCTGTGGCTTAAAGTTCTGCCTCTTGCCCTAGTTTTCCAATTTCAATCCAGTCCCATTATAACTGATCCCTATGCTCAAAGTGAGATAGTGTCTTTTGCTTGATTCAGTAAAGTAACCTTTTTATTTCTCACATGATCCATCTGTATCTGGACCTCAGGATAGGTCCCCTACTCTGTAGCAATTGTACTCACAATCTTAAAGTAAATCATTTGGAACAACATACCTGGGAATTATGTCAGATATACTCTTCAGTGCATATATTTTCCCTTGAGTTTGTTTATGTAATCCAAGAGTAGAAACAAATTGAGTAAGTCTATTTAATAGAGACTCTGAAAGCTCTGTCTTGCTATCATTGAAGACAAGAGCTGTCAAGAAACAAGCACTGAAAAGATGCATGCTGCTCTCTGCTCAGTGATGTAAGCCGAACAATCTTGGACAGAAGAACCAATATTAGAAAATAGAATAGCTAGCATGAAATAGTGGAATGATTAATTCCTCAGATGCTAACTCAGTGTCACAAAGGAAAAAAAGAAGGAAAACAATAGAGCTACTGCAATTTTGCAAATATTATGTAGATAATAGATTAATAAAGAGTAAGAAAAATGAAAAGGAGAAATACTTTTCATTTACCTCATGCTAAATGTGATTGAAAATAGCATAGCATTGCAAAATTGCTTTTATTTTATATTTTTAATTTTTGCAATGGAAGGAAAAGTTGGTATTTTGATGCTGCCATCCCAAGTCTATTATTTACTTTCTTTCCCAGACACCAGGCTGAGATAAAGTGTAAATTGCAGGAATAGAGATGATTTGAGATTTGTATTTCCTTACAAGATAAATCAGGAGCAACCTAAATGCTTCTAATTCAACAACATAAGAAAAAAGGTAACTTAAATAACAAAGTAAGTCCTCTGTAACATGCCTCTGAGGGCAGTAACTTGGAAAGAAAGAATCGTACTTCAAGGTAAACCACCTTCACTGTACAGACAAGCACTGCATGGTTGGTTTGAAATTGTCACAGCACATTGTGGGGGTTTATCCAGGTGATTTCACCAATCTGGTTTTATCTTAAAGCCAGAAGCAACTTAAATGCTCCATTTTTGTATTCTAAAGTAGAAGTTCAAATTGTCTCAAGAACATAGTTGTTAAATCTGAAAAGAAGAGGTAATCATGTCCTTTGGATTCAAGTCACCTACTTATTCTCTCTGAGCATTGCCATGTTTAAATTCAGCTGCTGTGCCAGCTTTCATTGCCTTCACTATGTGAGAAGTTAGAGTTAAGCTTGGGAAGATAATTAGAATTATTACCTCCTGAATTAATGAACTAGACCTTGCTGTCTCTCATGTCAGTAAAACAAGAAGTTGAAGACAGGTAAAGAGTCACTTGAAAGGCAGAAAAATATGCATTCCAAGCAAATATTATAGTAACTGGATGCAGGGGGAGGCTTTTCAGCCTATACAAATTTAATTTACATTCTCATATTGATCAAAGTTTTTTTTTCTCTCTTCCTCAAATTCTTACTAATGTTTCCTATAAAAATAGGTTGTGGCATCTGAGATCCAAGCTGTTGCATACATAAATCCTATAAACATAATAAAAAATAAGGGAATAGGAGAGGCAGGAATTCATATTCGTTCTTTAAGGCCATTACCAGCTTACATGTCATTATTTTATGTCTTTCTGAAACCAATATGCAATGACAACAATCATTTCAAAAACTAGTTAAATCAATTTAGAAACCAATCAGCTCATTTTGAGACCCATAAAATATCTTGAGATTTAAACTTATCCAACTATTTTTGTAGTTATTTTATACAGATGTTGTGAGTATCCCATTGGAATGTAAGGAGTGACTAATAAGATCTATACAGCTACCCTTATTAATACCCCTTTGCCTAATGAAGTTAAAATGGTTTATGATTTTTGCATTTAAGCTCTAAATGTGAGGATATAATAATTATTAAATTATTTAATTAAAATCTGAGAAATAATTTTCTTCACAGTGTCAGCTAAATGCATGCACTCTATACATGTTTAGGTTGTCTTGAGACTATGCTCTTCAACTATACAATTGCATTGTCAAATTTAAATTAATTTCAAAGTTTTAGGAATTGTTTTTAAAGCAGGCAAATAAACATTTACCAAGAATCTCTAACTGGAGTGAAAGGCTTGATAAGAGCTAATACTGATTGTCACATGAAAGGAAAGTCTAATATGCATAAGTAGGATTATTTTATATCCTTTATTTTAACTGTATGTCATAAAGTAGAAGAAAATATAAAAGCTACAATAATACAAATGTGCAATGTTTAATTGTCTCAATTGTATAAAAGGACAGATCACATAGTGCTGACAGTTCATTTTAACAATACCTAGACTTAAAAAATTCAAAGAGTTTTAGTAGCTCTGTGCCAAGAAGTGAAGGTGGGGGCAATGAAGTCCAAATATATATTTCTTATATTATTGTTTTCAAGCTTCTGGTCAAGACAGCAGAGTAGGTTTGTGCTTGCTTCCTCTTAAAAATGCATCATAATTCCAACTAAACTACAGAATAGGCATCATTTGGAATCACCTGAAGTCTACCTGAACAGAAGTCCTACAACTGGGGACACGCAGAATAGGCTACCTTAGCCTGGTAGGAGGGTCAGGGACACAGAAAAAGCTGGTCTCATGTTTTCATGTGGCAGTTGAAAATCAGGAAGGGTAGTGCAGCTACAAAGATTTCCCACACCAGGCTCCCTAGCTCAGAGTTTCAGTGCTGAGAAAATAGTCTTCACACCTTATGACTGTGAAAACCAGCAGAGATTTGAGCTGAGTGAGACAGAAGGATGGTGGAGTCCCAGGCATTCTTTTTAAGGGGCTAAAACAGAAACTTATTTGCTGATAAACTCACTCACTCTGAGCTCCAATAGTGGGGCAGCAGCTCAAAAGATACCAGGAACACACAAGGAGGAAATGAATTATCTGGCTTCAGGGCAAAAGTTGGAAAGATAGCTTTCTTCCAAACAGAAGTACTGGCAGAATCCATTCTCTTTTGTTGAGTACTCTCCCCTCCTGGTATGCAGACCCAGGTTACTGCCATATCAGAGTCTCCATCAACTTGACTAACACTGGTTGCCTGTTCTAGTGGTTCCCTGAGATGCTACTCAACTTGTGGACCCAAATCACTTTGTGGTTTTTCCATACAAACAACCTGTCTTGGTTTATACTGTGTACTTTCCTAAAATCTATCAAAGGTTCACAAAACCTATGCAAGCAGCATCTGGCCTTGGTATACCCCATACCTCTTGCCAAGTAACCTCAAACCTAGCCCAAGGATCAGCCTTCCCATACAAACGGCTACTAAGGCTCAACTACAACATGGGGGGCATGCACAATCCATACAAGGATTGGAGCATCTGTCTTAGGTGACCAGAAAGACTTAGACCCATGGGACACCTTCTACATAAGACCATTCTACTAAGACTAGGAAACATAGCAGTCCTAACTGATACATAGAAATAAACACAGACAAGAAGCCAAAATGGAGAGAGGAAAACATGTCCCAAATGAAAGAACAGAACAAAGCTCTAGAAAAAAATAAACAAAATGGAGACAAGCAATCTGAGTTCAAAATACTGGTTATAAGAATGCTCAATGCACTTAGGAAAATAGTAGATAAACTCAAGGACAACTTTAACAAAGAGATAGAAAACATGAAAATAGTTAAAAATATATAAAAAAAGAACAAGTCAGTAATGAAGACTATAATAACTGAAAAGAAGAATACCTTAGGAGGAATTGACAGCACATTAGATGAAGCAGAGGATCACATCAACTTAGCAGAAAACAACCAAATCAGAATAGCAATAAGAGAAAAGCCCCTTATGTATGCTGCCTATAAAAGACTCACTTCAGACCAAAAGACTCACAGACTGCGACTAAAGAGATAGAAAATGATGTTTTTTAAAAATGGAAATGAAAAAAAAAATCTGAAGTGGTAATATTTACACCAGACAAAATAGACTTTAAACAGAGGCTATAACAAGAGACAAAGAAGGACCCATTTATCCCACTTTTGGGTATTTATCTGAAGAAACCCAAAACACTGCTTGAAAGGGACATGAGAATTCACATGTTTATTGCCACATTATTTATAATAATCAAGATATAGAGACTACCTGAGTGTCCATCAATGGACAAATGGATAAAGAAGAGGTGATACATATATGTACAATGGGATATTACTTAGCCATAAAAAAGAAACAGAATCTTGTCATCTGCCACATGATGGACCTAGAGAGTACTGTGCTGAATAGAGTAGATAGAACAGAGAAAGAAAAATACTATATGATTTCATTTACATGTGGAATCTAAAGAACAAAATAAACAAACAAATAAAACTGAAATAAACTCATAGATATAGCAAACATTTTCAAGATTGCAAGATGGGAGGAGATTGGAGGGTGAGTGAAAAAAAGAAAGGGATTAAGAAGGAGAAATAGTTATGGGATTATAAAGTATAGCATAAGGTCAATAATATTGTAATAATTATGTATGGTATCAGATAAGTAGTAAGTTTATCAAGGTGATCACAGTATAAGTTATATAAATATCTAATCACTGTGTTGTATACCTGAAACTAATATAATATCATATGCCAACTATAATTAAAAAATTAAAATATATAAAAAATATATCCAGAAGAACATAACATTATTACTTGATTTTATTTTAGTTTCTTTTCAATACCCACCTCAGGCAACCAAAACATGTCAGCCATAGCTTCATGCATCATAACACAGAAAAAATGTTTACTAATAGACCATATAAATGCCCATGTCATGTTTATCTTAAAAATCTATTTGCAATATTTATGTGCTTGTCTATGACAAGTAGTCACTTTGGAAAGAGCCATTAATTAAATTGACCATAAATGATCCAACTGCTGCTAAAAAAAATATAATAAAAGTATTTTTTTAATTCTATATCTGCTCTCTCTATAATCAGCTTGTGCTTAATGTACATCCTAAACACTTATTTCTACCTTTAGTCGATATTTAGTCAATTTATTTTTAAATAACTTATTACTATAGTTATGTTAATATTTTTCTTCTTTATTATCAGTAATTTTATAATATAAAACAATTGCATTATAATACAAATTATTATTATGTAAATTTAACTGACATCATAAATATTACCTAACATCATTAGAATATAGTTAGATTTTAAAATAATATGATTACCTTTTGCCTATAGTTAAACATATGGACATAACACCATTTATAAAAGGATTACTTTGATTTTCTTTCATCTATGTGTGTTGTTTTTCCTCTGTATTTTAAAATAATTGCCTTTATATAAAGTAGTAAAATTTATGGCATAATTTAAGAAAGGATTTTTAGTGATATTAAAGGAATAGTTGTTTATATGTTATATTGATTTTAGCATTGCAAAATGTCAACTAATAGCAATTATTTTGGAAAGATGGTGTATAATAGAATATGTCCTCTCTAAGACTTAATTCAATTCAAAAGTAAATGAATATTATTTTACTCATTAGTTATTTGCATGTCTCTGTTTTCTAGACTATATATCAATTTTCTATTGCTGAAGTGCTAAAAATTTTGTAAAAAATGGATCTCTGTAAATCTATTACTTTTAAAAACTCAACTCTAAACAGAAGATATGAAACCAAGAAAGTAGATTGACATTATAGTTACTTTTTTAAATATTAATATAAAATGCTTACACATAATTTGATCATTTATTTATTTAATATTTTTGTTAAATAAGCATATTTTGACAATGTTCTGGATAAAATGTTAGGACACTGAGAGAAAAAATAAAGCATTATTTCTTGAGATAATTAGTTTAAATAATTTGAGGAGACTATAGACATAGAAATAAATTATTATAATACAGTAAAAATAAGTGACAATTAGAGAAATGTAAAAAATAAAATAAAATAAGTATAAAAACTCTAACTAAAAAAGTGCTTAAGTCTCTACCAAATGTTGGTCCAAACTGTGACAATATTAGGTGTACTAGAGATTTACTGGGGAAAATGCTAGAGAAGGAAAATGTCTTTTCTGGTTAGAAAAGACTAAGACATCTACAAAGTGTCATTTATGCTCTCCACAATAGGAGATCTGAATGGTGTATAACCACTGCTGCCACAGTACACTACTTGTCTCACAAAGTCCAGGACCACATGTCCCATGATTCCCGAAGCCCTCTCTTCCTGAGTGGAATCAATAAGGCAGATTTTCATGGGATGAATCACTGTCCCATGGCTACATTTGATCTCAGGCCAGTAACTCATGTCCTTCCTCTTCCACATGCTTTCCAAATGTCCCTCACACTCATCAAGAAAAATAAATTCTTGATGGCTAAACTTAATGACCTTAACTTTTATTTTAATTAATTAATTAATTATTACTTATGCTTACAGCACCTGGTCTTCCTAGGTGGTTTCCCATCCAAATACTAACTAAGCCTGACCCTGCTTAGCTTCCAAGATCAGACACTGGGCTTGTTCAGGGTGGCATGGCCATAGACCATTGACAGTGGCTCCACTGGGGGCATGAACCAGTGTAAAGAGATGTGCTAATTGCTACACTATGGAACCACATCTTTAACTTTTATTTTTAAGAGATATAAACCTTAGTTATTATATTCTTCTCAGATGAGGGTTGCCATTTGTATCTTTATGGCTAAAATGAGGACAGTGAGTAGAAATTCCCCAGTGAGTCACTGAAAGTGATGATAGTGCTATCACTTCTGCTTATCCCTTAATTACTAGATTCATATATTCTTTCTCCTGGGGGCACAGCACCATACAGGGGTCTTTTATATAATGCATTTACTATATCCTGAAGGATGGCACCCATTATTTCAGAGTGCTGCCTCTCAAATGACACTTCAGCTATGCTTTTAAAGGTTTTTCCATAATTCTGAGACTGGCTGTTTCAGCATGGTGAGATATATAATACAACCAGTAGATCCCATGATTGTTCTCTCTTTCCTGAAACTCCTTCACTGCTAAGTTAGTCTCATGGTCAAAAGCTATGATGTATGGGGTCAATGCCTATATGGATCACACCTTCTGGGTAGCAGTGATGGCTGAATCTTGGTAGGAAAGTCAGTGCTATACTAGAATAGGTATCTATCCTTAGAAGGACAAACTGCTGATTGATTTTCCCTGGAGAGACAAGTCCAATTTGGTTGAATTGTTACCATATGACTTATTAGTCTTTAGCAGATTTTAATACTGATCTCTGTTGCTGTAAGTTGTATCAACTTGGTAAGTGGGAGTCTATGCTATTATAGGAGAATGGAGAATTTACTTAGAACTGCAGTAAAATTATACATGAATATTCTTTGTGTCCCACTTGAGTGTACACTGTTTCTCATCTTTTTTCTGATTGGAATGAAAAAGAGCATAAATACAAAATCAATGGTCATATACATGTACCTAAGATCTTATTAATCTAGTCTAAAATGATAGCATGTTCTGCACAACTGAGACCAGTGGTAGTATTTAATTAACCTTGCATTAGTGTATAGTCTTTCTCCAAACTTCTGCAGGGCAAGACTGACATGTTAAATAAATATATAATATGATAAAAACCAAAAATTCTGCTTCCTTTAGGAATTTAATAATGTTATTTATATCTATCTTCCCCACTTCCAGAATTCAATATTGTCTTTGATTTATAATCTTGGTCACAGGGGCAATTTCAGAGGTTTCCACTTAGCCTTTCCTCTACAATCAGCCCTACTCCATAGGCTAGGAACCTAATATAAGGCTAGTCCTATTGCCATTATATCAGTTCTAATTATAATTACAGGGAATGAGGGAAACAGCACCATATGTCTGATGCAGATTCTGAACATTTACAGCCTTCCAGAGAATCTTACCTCAGCACTGCAAGGTATTGCCACTTACCTAGCACTGGAGTCTTCAAAAGGCCATTTCACCATTCTATCAAGTCAGCTATTTCAGAATGGTGAGTAACATAGTAAGCCTGGTGAATTCCATGAGCAAGACTCATTGCTGCACTGCTTTTGTTCTGAAGTAAACATTCACTTCAGAGCAAAAGAAGTGAAGCAATAAGACTATACTAAAAACAATGGGTTATGGAAAAACATAATGGTGGATAAAGCATGCTTATAGCTCATGGGTAGTTGTTTTGGCAGAAGCATTGTGTACAGAGAAGGAAAATCTATATGCAGAGTATATAGTCCAGTAAAAACAAAAATGCTGCCCTTTTCATGACGATAGAAGTCTAATATAATCAGCTGACAAGCAGTAGCTGGCTGATGACCCTGGGAAATGATGCCATATTTGGGACTTAGTGTTGGACTCTGAGCTAGCAGATTGGACACTTAGTGATGGCTTGTAGCTATGTCAACCTTTGCTAGTGGAAGTCTATGTTCCTGAGTCTATGCATAACCTTTATTTTTGTCACCATATCTACTTTCTTCATGAGGCCATTGGGTAATGACAAGAATGGCTGGAAAAGGAAGCTGATTGATATCTACAGAATGAGTACTCATCCACTTGATACTAAAATCCTCCTCGGCTGAGCATTCATGTGAGACACAAATTTCTTCATATGTTTGCCCATTCAGAGAGGGCTATCTAAATATCTCTTTCCTAAATTTTCTTATCACTAATTTTTTAATCATGTCCATCCAAATTCCCGATCATCCAGACAAACCACTGGCCACAGCTCCATGAATTTGTATATAATCACTCATCTGTCCATTTCTCCTTTCAAGTAAAAAGAACAACCAGATGCACTACCCAAAGTTTTACTAATTGGGGAAATTTTTCTTCACTATTCTTCAAGGATGTCTCAAAAAGGGGTTTGTAATGCTGCATCTGTCCACTTTCAGTAGTGCTTGCATATCTTGCAGAACTAACTAAGTCAGAATGAGTTTTCTCTTCTTCTGTTAACCAAGCATAAGGAATTTCCCCCCAAAAAAAACACAAATGCAGACTGGGAAAGAGAAAGCTGTAGATCAGGTATAGCAGCCAAGTGCTTTTGGGCTATTTCTTCATACAACTTCCTTGTGCTTTCAGGGCCTGTATATGCCCATTCACATATACATGACTTCCATTTGATGATGGGGTGCTACTTTACACACTCACCTTTATGGTTTGGTAATATCCAGCTCATAACAGGCAGCTCAAATGTCATGGTAACTTGGGAATCTATAGTTCTAAGACATAGTAATAAGCTAAGAGCTCTTTTCCAAAAGGAAGTAGTTATCTGCAGAGATTGACAGAACTTTGTTCCAAAATCCTAAAGGTCTACCCTACACTTCATCTATAGTGACCTCTTAAAGTCTCCAAACAATATTCCTAGGTGCCACTAACACTTTAAGCATCATTGGATCTGCCAGATCATATGACTCAAGTGGCACAACAGCCTGGACCTGTTGCTGAGCCTTCTCCTATTCTGGCTCCTAATCTAAACAAGCAGCTTTTAGAATTACTCAGAATATGGACCAGAGTAACACCTTGAATAAAGAATATGTCACGCCCAGAATCCAAAGAGGCCTTCTTGGCTTTATGCCTCTATTTTAGTTGTAGGAGGGTCCAGATGAAAACATTTATCCTTCACCTGAGACAGAATATCTCAAAAAATCTCAAACCTAAAAATTTCATTGAAGTTAAAGCTCCTGATTTTTTGTTGAATTTGTTTCTCACCCTCTAGCATAAAAATATCTTACCGATAAGTCTAGAGTAGTGGCTACTTCTCACTCACGGGATCCAATCAGCATAATGTCTTTAATGTAATAAACTAGTGTAATACCTTGTGGAAGAGAAAGATGATCAAGATTCCTGAGAAGTAAATTATGACATAGGGCTGAAGAGTTGATATACTCATGAGGTAGAATTGTGAAGTTGTATTACTAGCTTTGCCAGCTGAAAGTAAATCATTTCTGGTGTACTTTATTGACAAGGATGGAGATAAAGGCATTTGCTAGAACAATAGCTATATACCTGGTACCAGGAGATCTGTTAACTTGCTCAGGCAGTGAAACCACACCTGGTACATTAGCTGCAACTGGAGATACCATCTGATTAAGCCTACTAACATCCACTGCCATTCTCTAAGTTACATCTGTTTTCTACTTAGGCCAAATAAACAAACTGAACAGGCATGCTGCTTTGTTATCACCACCTCTGTGTCCTTCTAGTCCTTTATAGTGGCCCTAATCTCCACAACAGCACCAGGAATGCAATATTGCTTTTGGTTTACTGTTTTCCTAGATAGAAGCATTTATCTTGGCTTCCACAGTATTACTGTAGGCCTTCTTCACAATAATAGCCCTCATTGCACAGGTCAGAGTCTCTATTAGGGTAATTTCTAGTGAGAAAAAAGGAGGAAGGATGTAGAGGAGATGGTGAGAGCTATTGAACTCTAATACAGATCTTATCTCTGTCAAGGAATGAGGAAAAGAAAAAAGATTGAGTGGGAGACTTTAAACTTCAGTGCAGTACCAAGAAAGTTTCAGCAAGATTGAGTCATTCATCAAAGGAGTCCCATGCCTCACAGAAATTGACCTGTCTTAGTATGCCTTGTACACTCATTCACTGGCTAGGAGAAACCCTTAAGAAACATGGCTTCAATATGAATGTGGTGTAGAGATGGCTGTCAAAGTGAAGAAGATGGGGCCTTCTTTCAATTATATAATCCCATGGGGAGATCTGGGAGGTGTGTTTCCATGGCTACCACATATTTATACCACTTGCATTGAGACATTGTTTCACAACAACACAGAAAATGTTCCTTTGTGTGTAATAGAGGAAAGTTTTCTGAAACTTTATTGGTCTATTGACACAACCATGGTTAACCCTGTCTGTTTAGTAAACATAACCAAAGTGAAAAGTATCTAAAGTTGCCTGCACTGAAGAAAGAATAATGTGGGATATATGATGAGAGGAGAAAAATTCAATCATAAAAATTTGATTTCTGAGCTTAAAAGGATAGAAATGGAAGCTCTGTATGTAAATACATCACTGAATAATGTTAACAATAAATTTTGCTAGTAATTTCACCGACATTTTTAAGTGTATTTTTTTTCTTCACTCACCAGGTTATAATATCCAAGATAGAAGATTAAAAAGAAACTCAAAACTGTTGTGAATACTCACAGTTAATTTCTAATTTGAGTTATCTCTAGCAATCTTTAAAATAACCAAAGTACATCAAAACTTAGTAGAAAATTTTTATTTTCCAAAATTAGCTTCCCTTAATATGAAAAAACCTTAGAATTTCAATCTTATAATCAAAGATTTTTGTGTCAACTCACATTGCATGAAACACTTTTTGCATCAGAATTGATTTGTAAACAGAAGACAGTTTGTCCTGCTTAAAATTTATTTTCAGCTATATGTTCTATATGTCTCTGCCAAGGCACTAACATCCTGTTGACATTTTTTTTTTTTTTTTGGTAATAAATGCTGAAGATCCAATGAGCCTATCTGGAATGTAGGGGACAAAAAATAAAAAAAAAAATAGATGTCTCAGTAATAGGTACAGAATGAATAAGCACCTATTTGGTTAAGAACTCAGGTATCTAAAAATATGTCAAATTGACTTTTATAAATTAATAGAAACCTAATTGTGATGATCTGAAATTAAGTGGAAATTGGTGTTTATATAAAAATACTATTTTTTAATGGTAATATTAAGAGGATGAGGTTTTGTTCTACATATGGGCACAATATATTCACTACTGTGTAAGGACAATAACTTTGTTGCCTCATAAGGCATTTAAACAGTAGATGAGTTATGTATTGTTTATGTGATTTGTTTATTTCAGCTGTATGCCATAGAAAGCTCATAATCACAGAGAACCTAGGAATGGATTTAAATATTGGTAAATATGGGTAATCAGTGTAACAGGGAAAATGAGATCTGGATGTTGTATACTAAATGCCTGTATGAAGTTTTGATGCCATGCATATAAATTCTCAGTTGTCATTTGAACGCACTATCTTATATTTCAGGGCCACCATGAGGAATATCATTTTTCTCTACTGCAGTTGATATTTACTGTTGAAAGAAATGAAATGTGTTACACTGCAGTAATGTGAAGAGTCTGAAAGTATAAAATTTAAAGCAAACCTTTTTTTCTAGTCCTCATTTGTATTTATATTCTAATTGCAGAATTGGTTGTGCTTCCTTAGCAGACAGTGAATTGTGTCTATGCCTTAAATTATTCTACCACTAAAATAGGCAAAAATTTCAAAATTAGAGTAAAAGTACAATTGTAGGATTAAAAAGTATTATAATATTTTTGTGGATTAAATTAGAACTATAGATATATCAATCAATCAATAAATATAAATATAAATAAATATTTATAAATTTTTTGTCTTAAAAATTATATTTTATGATAAAATTCTCCCTGTACTGAAACTTGGCTGGTAGGCTTTCAGTCCAGATAAACAATGCATTTTAAAATTATATATATAAAATAAAACATTCATTAAAGAAAACTTGAAAATGAAAGATATTTGTAATCTTAGGCTTCTTATTTTAATTCTTTTTGAAGGTGATTCAACAACTTAACATTTTGGTTCTTAATTCAGAAAGTGATTTCTCTGTAGGCAAATTTGAATGAAGTGAGGAACAATTATTCAGGTAACGAAGATAAATAAACTTGTTCTAAATGAAAGTGGTTTTATTGGTTCAAATTATCCAGAGTGGATACATAAATTAATTGAATTAGTTAGAAAATTGCTCAGCACTTCACTTTGCATGTGTGGATACAATTTGAAAAATATTATAATAAAAATATTTAAAATGGTATACCAGCAAAATATGTGCCTTTCAATACAAAAACATTGAAAGTAAAACTGCACAATACTAAATAGTATATCTGTCTGTGATTTTAACAAACCTTGTTAATTACATACAAATTTTACCAAAGCTTTCACTTTTCTTTAGTCCAAAATAAAACAAAATGAATACATCCAAGTAATAATCAAATAAATATGTTTTCATCATTACAAAGAATTGCAAAAATAACAGGCTCCATGAGAATAATAGTATTTTGTTCTAAATATAAACTTAGAATTAAAAGGTTTTGAAAGCATTTTCTCATAGCAATATTTTAAAAGGAAAATTCAGACATTTTTTCCTAGTCAATTCCATTTTCTATCAGGCTGCAAATCCACCTTGTCAACTCTTTTTAAACCATTGAGGTATGAAAGAGAGAAGAGAGCAACATGCTAAGTTTGAGTCCCTACTCTGTTATTTACTGATGTGTAAAATTAAGCAAGGTTTCATTTACTTTATTTGTGAATATTAAATGAGATTATGCATGAATAAATATTTTTAAACTATTATGTTTTAAAAATAGTAATATTATTAAGATAATGTTACTAACCATTTTAAAGAAAACAAAATAAATCTCAGTTGGAAACAGTAATGGTTTAAAACATTTAGAAAGATAAAAAGTATTCAATTTCTTATTATTGTATATTAAAATATTCTTGAAGATTAGGAATTAAATATATAAAAATATAATTCTGAAAATATATAACTATTGATCAAATATTAGTTAACATAAGATTAATGAAGAACAATTACTAGTTGTTTGTTTTTATCTATCTATAAATAAATGGGGAACTCTGCCTTGAAAGAAAAATGACCTAAAAAAGAGTGGAAAGAAAAAATCAGAAATATAATTTCATGATAATGAGCAAAACAAATTTGATCCAACAAATTTTTATTAAGCATATATATAAGAGTGTCGGTGGTATTCTACAGTTATAAAGCAATTCTGAGAAAACAGCATGTACTTGAACCGAAATAGATTTGCTTTCAGGACTCAGCTAAATGTTGTCAAATCAATTGCATTATTCCTTGAGTCTTTTTTATGATTATCCAGAGTTCTCTTCAGTCAGAATAGATTCAGTTTGCAAGACTCTGGCATCTTTACGTATGAATAAAGCACATATTTATGAGACTTTTAAATAAAGTGTCATAGTGGTCATTGCATTGAGACGATGTACATAATCTTGAAGATATAAATAAGAAAGTAAAGGAGTGATTCAGGAGTCATAAGTTATTGCCTGGCAACTAAGAGGGCTTTAATGTTGCCTTCATCTTTACTATACTTTATACAGTTTTTCTTCCTAACTCTAGGCTCCTGACATTCCTTTCTTAGGACATCTACTTTAGTAAACTTGAAATTATAATTTCTTTTTTTGCCTCTTTGAGATGTGTATCCTCTACAGCCCAGGAATATGGGAAACATATTCTTGGGAGCCAGCCTTTTGAAATGCAATTATCAAGAAGATTATGCCCCTATCTTTCAATGTCTGTGAGAGGGTAGGAGCCCAGCTTAGATAAGCACCAATGAACAAACACAAATGGCCTAGTTACAATGACCAGTCTTTCTCCAGTCATCTTCTAATACTTTTCCACTAACTTGCAGAGCACTTAAAAATTCTCCTGCCTTTTATTTCAAAGGAGTTGAGTTCAATCCTTCTCTCCTAGTACAATAGTCTTGAGAAAAGTCTTCCTGGCCTGTTTAACTGGTGTAATTTTTTTTAATATAGGGTAAAATTTGCCCAATATTAAATCAATCACTTTCTCTTTCTCTGTCTCTCAGTCAAAAAAAAAAAAAAAGTTCAAATCAGTTATATAAAACTAAGGATGTATAAAACTGAAGATGTAGAAAGAACACAAGCAACATTTCCAGATCTTGTCAAATTATTTTTATTTGTTTGTAATTTAGTACAACTTGGCAGTCTCTTGTAGGTAGAGGATTATTGAGAAGCTAAGTATTGAATCTAATGTTTCATTGTTTTTTGTATATAAATATATATTTAAATAAACAACAGAAATAACACCCTATAGGGAGGGAGAGTGGGGAGACGGAGTAATTCACTAAAGTTTAAGAGACAGCATTCAGTGCTTGATGGCTGATTTTTAAGTAGTCTTTAAATACTCACTTGAAGCGATGTATACGGATATGCTCTGCATCTAGTTATTTGATACATAGACTACCACTGAGAGAAATTTTCCAATGTTATTAGCCTCAATTCAAAACTCTGTAAAAAACATCTTGTTGTCTTACCTGGAAATATTACATACTAAGAGGAATATTAGCTTCTAAGAAGATCAGAAAAGATAAAATGAGATATGCAATATAAAACTTTTTAAAAGATGGAATAACATCAGAAGAAATAACAAATGAGAATGAATACATTTCTAAAAAGAAGTTTTAATTATTTTATATATCTTTTCTATGATTACAAATATTTTTCTATGCTGTTTATAGATTTAGAATATACAAAAAATTCTAAAGAAAAAGAAAAAGTTGTCATTAACACATTAACTCAATATACAGATATTAAAACCAGTTTTGATTTGAAAATCCTTGTGTAAGTTTTTCTTCTTTTCCCTTTTCTTCTCCCATCTTTTTTTCCCCTCTGCCTCCCTCTTTCTCTTTTTCTTCTCTTCTTTTCTTTCTTCTTTCCATCATTTTTTAAAGGTAACTACATGACTGGAGGTTATTCTTTACAGTACAGAATAGGGCTTTATAAGTTGAACTATAATTTCATAGCAGGTAAATTTACATTGCTCTAGTGGCTGGACATGCTCAGGGAGAAAGTTAAATTTAAGAGCTATTTAATTTGCATGCCTAAGTTATAACTTGAAAGTCTTGAAAGTCTATAAGAATTTATTTCTGAAAATGTACTTATTGTGAAAATGTACTTAAATATGAAAATTCTTTTTATTAAAGGCATTCCTTTTTTCTGCTCTTATGTATGTGCCGATTTTTTGACCTTTTTTAAAATAATTCTTGTATCTCATTCTTCCAGTAGAATCCATGTAGACTCCATAAATATTACCTAAAGCAGAATAATTAGATGCAAGTAAATTAACATACTTTCCCAAAGGCCAAACTGGTTAGATAAAGATTAATTCTTTGCTAAGCCAGCATAGAGATATGGTCATGGTGTGGGTAGATTTCTTCAAGTGCATACAGCACAACATCACAGTCTACCTAATTCTTATGTTCTCCTCAAAAAATTCTGAACCATGATAGAGGTTTATTGAATTGTATCTGAATGATAAAATGGTTTGATGCATTCAAATAAAGTCTCTGTTAATTGTCTGCCTAATCAGACCTATGCCTTTCTATACATGAAACTATAGAGACATTAACAAAAATAAGTATTTGCATTGTAGATATAAGTTAAAATTTCAGAACTGTATATTACAATTTGAAAATATTGGGGCAAGTGATTCCTTATTTAAACAATTTGGCTATTTTATCACACTACTGAAAAGCTAATGATTATTTACTTTTGTTGAAGCTAAATTTGTAAAACCGACTTCTCAAATTTTTATTTGTTTTCAAAGGATGAACATCAGAATGTTTTGGGAATACACTGGGTTAATAAGGTGGTGAAGGACAAGGTAAGGGAGATGAATACATTTGGGTAATATGTCCTTTTTTCAGTGACTTGGTAAAAAAACTGGCATTTTACCATCAACCTAGAATCCATTAAATGAGCAAAAAGGGCCTATTATTATAACACATAAAAATACTAATAAAGTTTATCCATCAATTCATTAAATTAATTTTATGGCACTAAGATTTAATAAAAACTCTTTTGGATCCTTTATGACTTTTGAAATATTAGAAAACAATTTTAGATAGACATTTTTTTTCCCTACTGTGGTGTTCTGGCAATTAGATTTTTTATTTAAATATAGGACTCTGAGGTTTAGTGTAATGCAGTTATTATTTTAACTTTAGTAAAACAAGAATGTATCTTTATGATTATCTTTCAGGTAGAAATTCCCCCAGTAAGATTGTAGATACAAAGGAGATGAGTTCTAGTTAAAATGCAATCTCTAAGCCTTTTTAATCAACCAGAGAAAAATGAAAACATTTTAGTTATGGAACCCTAAAATAGATGTTCTGTCCATGAAAAGTAATGCAATCTAGACTCTGGAATTCTTAACCTGAATGTTGTAACCATTATTTGATCTTTCTCCTGCTTTACAATTCATGATACACAAACTTAGAGTAGGAGAAGCTGAGGTTTGGCTTGGTTAATCGTTTGAAAAAATGAATATTCACCAGTTGCTACTCTGAATTATTCTGATATTTGAAGTGTTTGTTCCAACCAAAAATTTTTAAGCAGGTTCAGATATCCTTATTTATCAGATAAACAATATCTTTTTTCCCATGTCTTTTATTATCCTATAGATGGTACTAATCATTTCAGTCAGTGGCTTGAAAAGAAGACCTGAAGATCTGTTTAATATATGATATTGCTAAAGGCAACAATCTCTGTTAAAAAGGGGTTTCTGTTTATATCTCTAGCTGAAAGTGTACAAGTCTGACATGAGAAAAACTTTAGTGAAAGGTCTTATATCACAAAGAAATTGGCTTTAACTTTGTTCAGAAAATTTTAAATATATCTCACTAATATTCTAAGCTCTATGAGGACAGAGATATGAACTCTTTTTGAATGTTGTTGTTTATTGATGTATCTTTCCCCAGTGCCTTCCAAAGTGACACACACAGTAGATGGTAAATGAATATATGTGAGTGAATGAATATATGCCTTCTTTATATTTATTTTCAAAAGTTGAGTATTGCTGCACAATTAGATTCATATTTTACTCTTTTTTATTTAGCTTCTTCTATGCATTATGTAATTTTTGAGTACAGTCACATACATTTACTCTTTAGGTCTCCCTGAAACATCTCAAGAATAATTTTTATTTTAAAATTAAAAACATGAAGCACAACTCTACTATATGATGACCTTAATAATCATCTTCAAGATACAAACCCAGGTCTTTTAAATTAGTGATCCATGATCAAACCATAATGGCTTCTAAAAGGGGTTTAGATAGTCTAGAACAGGAATAGAACCATTGTTTTATTTAATCTTATTAAAGAAGTAATAAAGTATTAAGGTTAACAAAAGAAGAAAACCTTAATGTGATTAGATTTTGAATTAGAGGGAGAGAAGGAAGGTTATTACTAACTCTACAAGAAGTGTTGGACTTCTTGCCCTGTAAGAAATTCTACAACCTAATACTCTGGTAAATTTCAGATTTCAAATTATAACTTTGCCATTGCCTAGAGATTTAAATGAGACGCTAGAGAATCTGAGTGGCTCAGATCATCTTATATTACAGTTCCAGCTACCTAAACTTCCAGACAAATTAAAATTAGTATCATGAGTATTTCTAGCTCCAACAGGGCCTTATCTTGGCTGCAGTGTGATTGCTTGGCTGGAATGCTACACCTACAATGTAAGAGAATCTCAGAGCATTCAGATGAATAAATCAAAAACAGATGTGTGAAGAGCATACTAATATTGGAGACAAATAAAGGAACTCAGTGATACCACCAAAAGTTCAAAGTAGTACCACATATACAAAAACTCTACTTTCCTTGTGGTCATTCAGAACATTATGTAGAATTTTGCTACAAATATCTCTCCATTTTCAGATTTAGATTCACTTTAAGAAAATTTAATATGCATATGAAATTAAAAATATATACATATATAGAAATTTCTGACAAATATCTTGTTTATTTTACAGATTTAGATTTTCCTACAAACAAACTATATTTTTCAACTGGGCAAAGCAGTTCCATTTTAAAACTCTCATCCTGTTATCACATCAAGTTTAGAATTTTTTGCAGATTATTTGTGTTAACAGAATACTTTTATTTAATAGTCATTGTTGAGTTTTGTAAACTTAACTTAGTACTTCTAACTTCTGCCATAATTTTATCTAGTTATGTGAAACACTGAAAAAAGTTTTCAATTTTATAACTAGTTAAAACTAAACGATAGATGGAAATTCTCTTTTTCTAATCCTTTCTAGACACAAGAAAGTAATATCTCTTTCTCAAAGATGGCATGAAAGATTCTTATTCACCAAATGGTTTGTAGTAGATGTGAGGAGCTCAGCACAAAGTGCTTCTATTTACTGGGCTGGTGGCAGAAAGATTTCATCTTGTCAGGGAAAAACATGAGAAATTATAAAGTAGATGTATGTGGAATGTATTTGAGAAATGGGGCTTTGGTAGTCCTGTTTCACAAGCTATAAGAACCTGAATGCTATTGCCTCAAGAGTTGTTGTTTGTTTGTTTGTTTGTTTGTTTGTTTTTACTGAATGCCGTAAAACTATTTTTACTGATTGCAATAGTTTTTAAAATTTTACAACAAATCTTTTATGAAATAATGTGCTAAAAATATAAACATGCATTTTAATGAAAAATAACATGTTGAATTATTTTTCTTAAAAATGTTGAAGATAAATGAGTTACTTTTGTGCTGGCTGGAAAATTACTACTTGGCTATAACCCATGAGAACATAGGCTATCGCCCATGTGTTGGGAGCCATTCTTGCCCAATGCCCTACAGACAGGGTTAAAGTTGCCTGAAAGCTAGAAGTTTGCAGGGCAAGTGGGCTCTTAATGGATAAGCTCCTTACTGAAGGAGGAAGATTGGCTTAATGGATAAGCTCATTACTGAAGGAGGAAGATTGGATAAGTTCATTACTGAAATTGTTTGCATATCTGTGGGTGTTGCTTCTCATGCACATCCTAGGGTATAAGCATACTGTTCTTAATAAACTCGGGGCTCAGTATTCACTGTTAGCCCTCCTGATCTCTATCCTCTCTCTCTCTCTCTCTCTCTCTCTCTCTTTTTTTTTTCCCTCAATCCTCACTCCCCATCTCGGGAACAGTTCGATCTTAGCTGGCTGGCTCCGGCATCCATGGAAACACAGGCTATCACCCATGGGAACATAACATTCTACCATGGAAACATAACATTCTAACAATAAGCTTTCTGCTTCTGTACCCGCGCTTGCACACCTGACCTGTGGGTCAACAGGTAGTAAAAAGAAGAAAAATAGACTTGTGTGTTCAAACAGAATGAAGAATGGGTTTTAGGGCTTAAAAACCCTGTTCCTCTGCATTTCAGAGCTGCTTAATTTGGGGTTTGTGTACCCCTGACAGACCCATCTGGCTGAATAAAGAGTGTGTTTCCTACAACTCACTGATTTCTGGTGGTCCATGTGTCTGTCTATCAGGGGCTGGTGGCTACGACACTTTCTCAAAATGTATGTTGATATTTATCATTCAAAATGAGCATCAAAGTGACATCACAATCACATAAAAATGACACAAAACAAAAATGCTAAAGTAATAATATTAGCATCTAATTTATGTTAAACATAATTTTAAGATGATTGAATTCAAAGACAGGATTTGACACATGCAGTTACAGAAGTTGTGTATAGGGAAACCATGACTTTTAATTGAGATCAAATGATTATTCTTCTAAATTAATTTTACTTATTTTGATTACAAAATTTTTTTCTTGAATTTACAAAATAAGAAATGATGATTATTAAGGTGTTAGCTTCATGAGCAAAAAAGAATACTTTTGCAAATAGTTTGATAATGCTAGATTTATATCTCTATTATCATATAATTAAATGGAAAATCAATTATTGCTTATATTGACTTGAGTTTGTATTTTGAAAAAATGCAGTTAACATAATCTCTCGGTATTATCATGATGATACTATTGAAAAATAGTTGAATTCAACATTGAAGATAAAATTGTTTCTATAATGACTACATGAATACACAGTCTAGTAAACTATTCTGTCATTTCAGAAGCAGTGATCATACCAAGTTAAGAAACCTATCGAACAAAAAGTACTTCAAATTGGTTGTGGTAAATATATAACACATAATTGTATTCAAATAAACTTTAATGTTCCACCAATTAAAATTGAAGTGTAGAGCTGTCAAAAGTTTAAAAAGCCAATATTTATATTGAAAAAATTGAAGTACAATATTTTGTGACACTGATACAGAATTCTAAAAGTAAATAATCAGTGATAGTATATCATTTGTTGCTCCACAGCTATTTCTCAGATCACAGAAAGTATAAACATTTGAAAAACTACTTTGCAAATTCACCTAAATATCATATAGTGGTACTAATCCCCTTTGGACCTATTTAGGTTCCCTTTGGGACTTCATTATTTTGTGTATTATGTACATTTTATTCAAATATTATATTTAACTTTGGGTATTATTAATCCTGATTTTCTTTACTTTTGAGTATTGAGATGTCAAAGTAGTTGATTACAGGGATGCTAATATTGCTCTGATTTAATTGCAGTCACATAGACTTCTAGATGACTCGGGTTTTTATGAGTTCTAATTCTAACATTAATGGCAAGAATTTAAGATTTTTCTATAAAACCACAGGCAGAATTTATTTATATCTTTGCAGAAGAGTCTTCAATATGTTTATATTTTAATTATTCTTCTTTTCTCCCAGGAAAATTATTTTTAAGCATGGATCAATTCTCTTTACACAGCCCTTTTATACAAAGGAAGCTTTATTCATAATTATATAAGCAAATTTCCATGTCTTGGTTGATAAACTAGATTTCCTCAACTAATACCTCAATGACTGAGTGATTTTCAAATATGCCCCATTCCAGGACCAGAGCACCACAGCATATGCACACTGCCCTAAAGAGCCTCAAAGACTAGCAATTATATAGATTTGAGGGTGATCCAACTAAAGTATCTGACACTCACTTATCCGTAATACTCCTTGTGTGTTCAACTGAAACAACTCTATTTAGTCAGTGAAGGCTGGACTGTAATTAATCATATATGATTTACAGTGTTTTTCTTCTGAAAACTCTAAGACAGAAAATATACCTTGACTCCATGAAGCCTCAATCATCTACATCTGCTAGAATGTTCATGCTGAACTGCACAGTAGTCCTGGATATTTCTCTTATGCAGCATGTTCTCTTACTGTCTTTGAGACAGTGAATAATGTGCATTAAAAAATAAATGTAAACAGCCTTTCTGTAAGCAGGGAAATATATAAAAATGTTTACGTTTTGAAAAACATTTCTTATGACTGTGTGAAGAATAAACTGGGAAAGAGTATAGACAGGGGAGCAGAATAGATACAGCATGAGCCCCCCAAAATGACATATTCCATCCACCTAATAATGAAAAAATAATCTAATCTCTCTATATAAAACAAAACTGAGAATCTTCTTTAGTATATTTATTTGTATTATATTTAGAGAGATGAGTGATCAGTTATATATTTATATATCAGGTAATATATTAAATTGAAAATAATTCACCTTTCACAGTTTTACTTACTCATATAAAGAAATCTTTGTCACAATATGAACATTGAATATACAAGCTGTGTTTTTCTCTCTATTACAAAAATGTTGTAAATCAAACATATCTGATTTATATTGATTTTGAATTTAGCACTGAGAGAAAACACTTACGTGTTCTGTAATATTGTTAAGCATCACAAATAAAATTATAAGATAAATTGTTATTTTTTTTAGTTGTAAATTAGATGACTCCTTATGTAGAAAAATGACTCCATGATGATTGGGTAGTTTATAATTTGAATTGTAAGTTAGGCATTATGATGCGTTTCCTGTCACAAAATGTGGTCTAGCATTAGATTATGTATTCTTATCTTGAGCTCAATTGAGCAACAAAATGCTGAGTTCACTTAGTGAATAAAATTCAAGAAACAGCAGCTAAATTTTTCCCAAGTTATGCGTTTTTTATTTGTTTGTTTTTTCTTTTTCTTTTTCTTTTTTTTTACTGTGCTGTATTTCTATCTTCTACAAAACCTACAGTTTCGTAACCTACTCATTATAAACCATGTAGCTCCAAAGTTCTCCCATTTTTACAATTATACGCTCCTTTGAATTGTATTTTACAAGCTCTATTTTATTCTAAAATAAAAGATTGATAATAGACATGGGTAGTCATGAAAACATGCCTTCCTGAAAGAAATGAGGTCCAGGAAAAACAGAGAGTTTTAATTAAAAGCAATTAAATCTATTGAGCCCTAAATCTCTGAATCAGGTTGACACGAGAATGTGTAGTATTTATATATTGTTGATTTTTTAAAAAGGTATTGGTTTCTTAGAAATTTGTGTATATAGCTGCCCAGTGGTTTTATAGACAAATGTCTTTCTTCATGGACAGTCACCAATATTTAATCACCCTCATTGTATACTAAGTGCACTAGATACAGTGTTGTTGGAAAATGTCCAAAAGAATTGACCTAGCATATGACTTCAAACATTTTTACTTTTGTAGAAATGGTAAACCTTTGCACACATACAATATCAATGTATGTAATTATTTGTTTGCTACTTTCTTTCTTATTAAGTTATAAGCTCCATGAAAGCAGTGGCTATGATTCTTTTTATAAACCACTGAAACCCCAGATCCAAACATTATGCTTGACATAAAATGGACATCACAAAATGATCTAGAAGCTTAAGAAAAGAAATATAGAGAACCTAAAGTGAAAAGAACATTTAAAGAATACATTTTAGAAAGCATAGGGTAGAAACACATGAGCTACTAAGAAATCAATTAATGGGATTCTTATTTAAAATATAAAATGATAGTAAATGCAGATAAAAATTCTCTTTACAGAAACAAAGGCTATAACTATCGTGGAACAAAAACAATGTGAAATACACAAAGAAATAAATATATCAGCCAATACAGGTAGAAATTTAAAAATTAAAAAAATAATACATTAACAGAACATTGAAATCTCAATAATATTGGGATAATATTTTATATAGATTTTCAGTGAAGAAAAAGGGAAAATTACTCCTAACATCCCAAGGTAAAGCATACGTGCTTAGATTAGAAAAATGTCGTATATACTCTAGAACTGAATTAAGACATTTGTCTTTGTGCAGGTATGTTCAAATGTCTCTTCAATTACTGTTCATATAGATGTTTAGCACAAATTGAAGTTTGCCACTGATATTCTTGGACCTACAATAGGTAATAGTACATACTATCAGCAATATCAGCAACATTCCAGACTTCATAGAATAGTGACTTTCAACCACAGAAGCTCTTCATAGTTCATGAAGTTCTGTGTGTCTTACAGCTGACTAAAAGCAGTAAAATGAGAGAAGTAATTTAACTGAATATCAGCAACAGATGAAGTAATTATGATGGTGGGTTAGATTATCTTTGAGTTGACACTGTGTTGTCAGATGCAACCCTCATCAGTTTGGTTATTTTGGGAAAAAAAAACGTAAGAAAAATGTTCTCAGCTAGATAATGGACCCCATATCCTAATGTCTCCTAATCCCTGGTACCTGCAAATATGTTACTTTACATGGCAAAAGGGACTCTGTGGATGTGATTACATTACGAATTTTGCTGTTGGGAGATTTTTCAGAATTACCTGATGAGTTCAACCATAATCATTAGAGTTCTTATGAGAGAGGGTTAGAAGGGTCATAATAGAATCAGAAGATGATTTGTGATGACAAAAACAGAGAACAGAGTGAGAGAGACATTTGAAGTTGTTACACTGTGCACTTTGAAGATTGAGAAGGAACTAAAATTTGAGGATTGTAGTTGGCTAATATAAGCTGGAAAATGCAAGAAAACAGGTTCTCTTTCAGAGCCTCCAGAAGAAATGAAGCTATGCTGACACATTTTGGACTTCAGACCTCCAGAATTATAAGAGAAAAAAATTGTGTACCCATGTGTGTTTTAAGCCACTGAGTTTATCATAATTTGTGACAGCAGCAGTAGGAAACTAATACAGGGAGAAAGAGTTTCTGTGAAATTGCTATGTAAGATACAATAGGAAAACTGATTCTGAATCATTCTGTTTTCAGGGCCTAACTACCATGCTGTGAGGCTTTCCAGTTAATGGACAGCAGGGCAACAGAAATTGGGAGAACAGTTTCTCAACTCAGAGATAATAAAAAATACAACAAAGATACAGGCCAAATTTCAGAACATCAAATAACGGTTAATACAAAAAAGATTGAATATAAGCTTTATAAGTGGTCAAACTGAGGCCTGGACAAGGTAAGTCATTTGTTCAAAGTCACAAAATGGCACTCTCCCTACTCAGAAGAATATTTTTAATATACTATAACTTTCTCTAAAACTATTTTAAATTAGTATATTTTTATAACACGATGTATATTTTGCCAATATGAAGCATCAAAATGATATCAAATAAGTGAATTATCGTAATGAGCATTAGCTGAAAAGAATATCTCGTGGGGGATGAGTTTTGAATTACTAGAAAGTATAATAGAAAGAGAATGATGGTCCTACTCTTAATGACATCATTAAGTTTATGTGGAAGTACTCAGGTAACATATTTTTTTTGTTTAAGTTTTCTAAGATTTAACTGTGAAAATTGTCTCAATCCATGAATGTTTTCTGTACTATAGCTCTGCCATTCTCCAGCCCATTTCTTGTCTCCTGGAACTCCAGAGAAGGTCTAAATCAGTCTGATTGCCACCCAATCCATCTGCTCAGAGGAATCTAACATGCCAAAAAGCATAAGACATCACACTTTCCTGCAACTTTGCTCCTAGTGTCTGATAAAGAGCAAAATCAGGGCTCTCTAGATTGGTGCCATGACCAGAGGGTCTATGTGGCTTGTAAACTTATGAACAAAGAGAAAAGGACCAAAACATTTTCCTTGCACAGTTTGAATTATAGTTATTTTAGAGATGCAAGAAGAACCAATATATATTGTTTACTTTAATATCTATAGTTACAAAACTATATTTATTTATTTAATCAATAAATATTTATTGGTCAAACCCAATATGAATTGCCTGAACAATATGATAATTAAAACAGACATGGTCCCTGACCTCCTGTATTTTTCACTCTAGAATGGGAGACAGTTAAGAAACAGGTGAGTGTACACATAAGTACATAGTGACAAGTTAGAAAAACAACTGAGAAAAATGTTAGGAAGGAATGGATGGGGTTGGAGGCCTACTCTAGCTTGGATGATCAGAAAGAACTACTCTGAGAGAAAGATATTGAGTTGATATCAAAGACAGAAAAAAGAAACAAGTAGTCAGAATGTCAAGTAAGATATTTCATACAAAGAGACTAACATCTGCAAAGGCCTGGAGAGGAAGGAGATAGGCATAGTAAAGGATCTATGTGACAGAAGAAAGAGTGAAAAATTATATGAGCAAAGATCAGAGAGTGGGAGAGGTAAATTCCTGAGACTATTGGAGAAAAAGAAAATCAATTGATATATATTCTAAATTCAACATTGGTCTAAAGAATACAAATTAATGGAATTATGAGTATCATGAAGAAACTTTAAAAAGTAGATGGAGAAAGAAAAAAGAGCAAAAAAAAAAAAAAGGAAGGAACTGGGCAGTAGAATGTTAGAGATAGGTCTTATAAGCCATGTTCATATTTTCCTCTCAAACTAAGAGCAATGGGAAGTTAGAAAGGATTTAAGAACTGAAGTGACACAATCAGGTATGTGTTTTTAAACCATAACTTTGGCTCTGGAAGAGGTGATATTGAAATTCTAGGTGAGAGGGTGAGAAACTAATGTTTTAACTGAGGTGTTGGCCATGGGGACAGACAAAAGTTAGAGGAGTAAGGTGAAAAAGAATTAGTGTCAGAGTTTCTTGCATGAGCAATTGAGAGGATGTTACATTTCTAAAAGGTTGAAATGTGAAAGAAAACAAGTCAAATGAATACAAGTTTAAATCTTTGGATTGTGCCTGAGAGCTATCCAAAAAGATATATCAAGTTAAATACACATGTCTGGAGGTCAGGAGGATATCTAACTGGCGAATATAATTTAGTGAGATCTCAAAAGATAGACAAAGAAAAAAAAAAGGAAGTTGAAACCACATTAAGATTTAGATATGCCACAAAGAGAATATAGAATTAAACAAAAACAGGGTTTAGATCCAGGCCCTGGGACCCACAGTGTTTAATATTTTCATAGATGAAGCATTAGAATAGGTGAAACCTCAAAATGTCACCCAGAAGAGCTGCTATTGGAGTTTGAGAAAATGTCAGAGAGTATAAGTTCTTGGCACTCTAAATGAGAAAAAAATATTGTAAGCAGAAATATGTGGTTAACAGAGTTAACTGCTACTGAGAAAAAGATTTTAATTGAATGAGAGAATTCAGAGAAAATGAGGAAAAGAAGTATTAAGATTTTAGATAGATAAAAAATTGCATATACAAAAGCATAATGATATTTAATGACTGCAGTCCTCTGTATGGTTATAGCATATGGGGTGGTAAAATAGAACTAAAGAAAAGAAAAACTGGAAAATGAGCTGGAGATATGGCTAGGAGCTCATGTGCTGGCATGGTGGTTTTCCTAAATTTCAAATACAATAAAACTGTTAAAGTTGGAATGTGTTACAATCATATTTATATTTTAGAAAGTTTACTCTGATTATTTTGACAGCATTTTGGAAAATTGTCTGTAGTGAGAAAGGGGAGTTCTAAACTAATTTTAGTAAGTCAGGTGAGTAGTTAAAAGAGCACAAAATAAGTCAAGCATGAAGAAATAAGAGGAGGGCTCAGATTAAAGAGTTGACATTTCTGGAAGTGTCGAAGGACTAGATGGAAAGAATAAGGCATAGGTTAACATTTATGACTAAATCATTTATGAAAATGACAAAAGAAAGAGAATATAAGGCATAGGAATCAGGGCTGTCAAGGATGTGTCTTGCATCCTTAACTTGGTAGAGAGAGCATCACCACTACCAAGATGGGAAAGCAGAGGAAAATGCTGTTCACTCATTTATTGAGCTGCCACTGTGTTTATTGAGCTGCTGCAATGTTCAAGATACTGGGAATACAATAGTGAATAAAACAAACAAAATTACTAACCTCATTTTTACAAATTATAGGCAAGAAAATAAGTATTTTGCTTGTCTCAAATTGGTAAAATATCTTACTTTGGTAAAATCTCAGATAAATGTCTCTTTGAGAGAGATTTTGGAGATGGAGGATTTCCCTTACACAGTTCAAAATTTTACCATGCCATTTTATGTGGAATAAGTGCAAGGAACTCAGCTTTAAATAAGTTGTTAACAAATGAAAAAAAAAAACCCAGCAGTTATTAATATGAAATAATCCAAATATATTATAACTACAACTGAAATAATATCTGCCTTAAATATACAGTGGATTCCATCTGCCTTGTCTACCTACACAAACAGGCAACTGACCAATAACGATGAATCAGAGATACTCCAGCTTCATTCATGGCATTCATGAAAGAACGCATTACTTCAACTATATCCTCTTCCCCATTGCATTTCACTATCATCCTGGTTATTGATATTTATCTTAGTCTCTCATTTTATTTCCGGTTCCGTCCATAGGGCATTGTGTTGGCGTTTTCTTTCTCTTTTATTCTCCTTGTTTTGCCTCTTACACAGTTTGGATCAGTTTCATCATTTCAGCTCTTACTCTGTTACAATGTCTTATTATTTTCTTTTTAAAGCCAGACCTCAAGAATTCCAAGTTCCACTGTCTTTAATCCTTAGCTAAGGAGACTTGAGGCAAGTAGTGTCCATATAAATCACTAAATACATTTTCTTTTTAACTCCAGCACAGGTCAAATATTTATTAACATAGTTGGTTTCATTTGACATTCCTAACAGAGTTATGATAAAGAGAATTTGGAAAGAGACCAAAGATAAGTAATAAAAATGATTAACAACTGAAGAAATGAGACCTAGGAGAAAAGGCTAAAGAAACGAGGGTTCGTAACACCTAGAGACATGAATGTTAGAGCAAGGGGCAGAGACTTAAGCACTATAAATAGTGAAGAGGCTCTTGGTAGTGATGGAGAGCAAATGTTCTTTCCAGGAAATAACAGTGGGGATAGAGTTTATATCAAGGTGTCTGGCCTAGGAAAGGACATCTTGATTTAATGGATTGTTTGAGTTAGTTCTATTCTTTGTATTTTCTTAGTAAGGCTATGATCTTTTTCTCCTCAAGGGCATACATCTTTACTGACAATTCTCCCACAATGTCAAAGTAAAGATATCTAAAATATTGGAAACTCTGAGAGCATATTATAAAAGATTTTCATAACCTAGGTATCTATAAATACATATAGTGTTTCACTAAATAGATGTGGTTAGACAATTGGTATGGGGAAGAAAATATTCTCTCAATAAAACATAATATTTGAGCACTTTATTTTAAATATCTTGGGCTTCAACATCTTAAAGCTATTACTACGCTAGGAAAACCATGAACTTTATGACTTTTAAAATGTTTCTCATACATTCTTAACCAAGGGAAAATTCACTTGGTATCAAATAGCAGAATGTTTGAAAGGAGGCAACAAAGGACACTGTAAACCTAAAAAGTGTTGTTTTCTTTTATAAGATTATGAAACTATATTCAACACTTTTTTTTTGTCTTGATCATTGGTTTAAAATGTGCGAGTTTTGTTGTATTTAGTGTCTACATTAAAAGAAAACATATTAATATGTTTGCAATCTCTGGTACTGTCTTAGTACCATATATTAAAATACCTAAGCAGCCATTTGTGCATTTAGAAGCACAGGATAATATATCAAATATTTATTTTAAAACTTACTATTTATTCTATATTCAGTGTACTCATGTACATTGGTGCAATTTCTAAACACAGAATTATAGGTATTTCAAGTTTTTGTAAGAGATCAATTAATAGCTTTATTTTCTTTATAACATATTCTATAGGGGCATTATATTAATTTTATGATACCAAGCTATACATTCAAAATAACAAAACAATAACAAAGGAAATACCATACAAAATTAGTCACAGAAATTCTGTACGATGATGTTACCAGTATCTTTTTGTAGTACTTCTGTTCATATTACTTCCATGTAGCGAAACTGGCATTAATCTGTTAAGAATGTTAGTCTAGTTGCACAAAAGTTCTACCACTGAAGTGTAAGAAACAAATAAGAATCTATTCTCTTTTAAAGATTTAACAAAAATGTTAATAAAATGTAATTTTATAAAATATTCCAATGCTTAACAATATTATATTCACAGAAAAATTCTCACCAATATTGCAAATAAAAAAATTGGCAAGACCTGTTAACCAATTCAAAGAGTCTTTCAAATTCTTGATGAATATCGTTAAATAAATCCTTGGTACTCACATACATTTTCTTTAGATGGCAAAATTCCTGATTTTTTAGTTACACTTTTTGGTATACGTATTCAGATTCTTTATGTTCTTTGCGAACAGACTTAAGTAAGAGAATAACAAGTAGAAAAATAAGGAGATGGTAAATTCACTAGAAAAATGTGTATTAAGTGCTTAATATGTAAGTACTGTATTAGGTGATGAGAGTAAAACAATGAGAAGAAAATATTATTCAGGCCTGAAAAGAGTGTACACAAGTTGGGAAAATAAAACATACAAATTAAGCAATCAGTTAGTCACATAACATTTACTGAACACCTACTGTGTATAAGGCATTGTAATAGAGAAATCACTTTCCATTTTCTCATAGAATCTTTATAATAACATTCAAGAATACCCAGCAACCCAGTCCTGTCATTGAACAGATATGAGGAAAAACACTTAAGTATAAATTGAACTTATCTAGTTAGTTAAAGATTACCTTTTCTTTCCTCTTCTATATTTTTTTATAATTTGTATTAATTAATTAATAAATGAGACTGTATGATCTTCTAAGGAGAACCCAGGAACTGTGCTCAAATCTCTGATTCAAAACCAGACCTGCTAATTATTGGCTTTATGATCTTACAAAAAAACTTAGATTTGTTTCCCCCATATCTGCTCAATGACAGGACTGGGTTGCTGGGTATTCTTGAATGTTCCTTTCGTTTCTGGACTTTAGATATTCTACACATCTATGACTTTCATATGGACTAGACTGATTGATGTGGTATTTCTTAAGGAGGCAGAGTCAAGCTGATTTTTGAAGCATGGGGGCTACTAGAACTGGGTGAAGAAAGACCACAACAGTTCTGTGTGGTTTGGGTGGGGAAAGAATTCAACTTTAGTAGCAAGAAAGGGCAGGGAGAGGTACACTTAACTTGGTTAGCATGTATTTATTGGAGCAGGAGCGGATATACTTAGCTAGTAATGGGCAGTCACAGTTAGGAAATCTTTGAAAGCAAAGATGAGGAGTCCTAAAATCAAACTAAAAATATGAATAAGGTGTTTGGTATTTATGTAGTGATCAATAGATATTATAGGCTTCAAGATAGATATTATAGGCTTTGGGACAATTATTCCTACTGAGAGCATGCTAAATTGAGTAGAAGGAAGAAGAGGAATGAGTATAAGACCCTTAGATTTCATGTACAGAAATCAGTAGTACCTCAGATTATTCCTCAGAAATTTCTTCTCTGCATTCTGATATAGTTGTGTGTTTATATCTTGCTCAATTTACACACACACACACACACACACACACACACACACACACGTGTAAAACATAACTTACTTTTCTCCCAGATTCTATTTCTGATATTTTTTGTCTAAGTCAGATGTGATATTTAACTCATATTTATTGTTCATGCCTCCCAAACTCCCCAATTGTTTTAGAGTGCTATGTTTTCAATGGTCCCTTTCACTGCTGATACTGTCTTTTCTTCAGCCTTCTTCACACACCTTTAGGTGATATGTAAACTTAACCCACCCTAATCACTAAGAAAAGTCTAACCTCTGGTGTATTCACAATTGCCTTCTATTAATTATGCTTTGCTCTTTATTCTCATTGACAGAGATCCTTGAATAAATAGTTGTGATTGTAACTATGCCTAATCATGTGCCATCCTAATAGGTGTGTCATTTCAAACTGACAATTGATGATGATATGAAGCAATGAACATTTTCCAATACTAAGATCAATGGATGTCATGTCTTAACCATAACATACATATGATTACCACACATTTAAATACAATTGTTTGAGAACTTATTTTAAATTTGACAATTTACAAGTTATCACATGTATCTAAGAAATGTAGTTGTTGAATGCAATTTGTATTTTATATGCATTTAAAAAATACTTTATTACCTACAAATATTTGACATGATATCTTGCTTTGCAGATATAAATTTTTCTAAAACTATGTCTTTTTTTATTATTATTTTTCTAGATTTTTAAAGTAGAATTTAGGATTCTTAGATAATGACAATAGCATGTCACTCTCAATAAACTGCATTTAAAGGAGATGAGCTCTCTCTTCTCTCTTGAGATACTCATAACATAATGCAAAAGGTGTCAGAAATAATTAAGATAAATAGTATTCTAACAAAATAAAATTTTATCTTTTGGAATTTTGAAAATTTTCCTATGCTGTGCATAATTCTAATAAGAGCAAATCAAGTGTGCATCTGCTCAACAGGAGTGGAAAGAATCTTTTATTTGGCATTTAGAGTAATTAGTTGGTAGAATAATGTAAGGGTTTTAAATCATTAACAGTCTCTGTGTTCCAACTGTTATACAAACAAGGTTAGAGCTTATGGCTCTAGATATTGACAATTTAATAATCATACTAAATGCAAAGAATTTCTGTCACTTTCATGAGTATAAAATTAAATTCCTCTGAAAAATAATGTTGTTGAATAACAAGAAAACGTTTTGAAATTTACATTATGCACTTCATCTACTTAGAAGTTGAGGAAATTATACATATATCTAGCAGCTTCAATAAAAATGACCTAGATACTTTCAGAGAATGTTATTCTATTAACTGGAATTAGTTCTCTTATCAATATTTTATTTATTGATTATTTTTCTGAAAATGATTCCATGCAACCAGAGTTTCCTAAGATTTAGAGTTAGCCATATCGTTTACTCATTCATTAAAATGTCTAAAAAAATCAGTTGTTATACATAACTACATTTCTTCAAAGTGTATGTGCTGGCATGTGTTTAATATAGAACTATCTTGATGATTACAAAGTTGATAATATTTTTTACTCATTTTTAAAATTCATCATTAATGCCCTCATGTACTGAAAAGTTGATAATAATATCAGAAAAGCTTGCATGTCCATAAAATTATTCTAAATCTGTGGTATCACACTAGTTTGATGTTATCCCACCTTCTCCAAGACCTAACAATATGTCCCCAAGGGAAAAAAATAAATTTTGAGAAGGCAGTGTTTTTCAGCCAGATTTTTCTCTGATTTTCTGAGTTTCATTTCAAACAATCTCAGGTGTCATATATAAAAATTACTTTTTCAATTTCAAGAAAAAAATGTTTAGTTTTTATCAGTATAGGAAATTGTACCTGGAGTGCCCACCAAATATAACCAATCTTTGACATTGAGCCCCTGATTTATTTTCCCCCAATGAGACTACTCTAATTAAACACATGAACTCATCCAACACTGTCAGCCTATGTAATACATGAGTATAGTCAGAAGAGACATCAAGCCAAGGCCCTGACAAGATGGTAATATACTCTTTCAGCAGCTTTCTGGGATCATACCAAATCTTTGTTATAAATGATACAATAGTGTGGGTTTGAGCCCCGATTACTACATAAAGAATTTAAGTGATGTCAGCAACCTGACTAATAGTGATAAGTAATTGAATTTCACATTCTGATTTCATTGTAAAATAATATAAAATATCATATAGTAGTGTGAAAAACACTTACCAATACTTAGTTTTTTATCATAGCAAGTATTTTAACAATTAACAAAAGTGTACTGCAGAGTTTGGTGTCAAACTTGAGTTGGGTACCAGTTACTAATTAGCTAAGTGACTTTGGAAAACATATTTTCTCTTCTCATTTTCTTAGTTTACCTATGTCAGAGTAATGTAAGGATGACATGGCCTAATGCTTGTACAGTGCTCGAGAACAATGTCTGGCACTTCTGAGGCTGATATAATACATATAATTAAATTTGTCTTCTGCACTATACAGAAATGCATAACATATTAACAAAAATTGATTGGCCTAGAACAGTGGTCAGCATACTTTTTCTGTAAAAGTCCTGATGGTAAAAACATTCAGGTTTTGTGCCACACAATCTCTGTTGCAAATATAGAAACCTGATATTGCAATTCAAGTGTAGCCATAGACTGCATACATGAATGAGTAGTTTGCAGATCCCTGGCTGAGAAAATAACCCGAGGAATGAAAGAAAAATTGTTAAAATTGAGTAATGATCCAAATGTTTTGTAAGTAAGATGATTGCAATAATACTAACCTTAACAAAACAATATAAAATAGTGCATCTTCGTTTTTCGAAAAAAGGCTTTATTACCAATCGGATTTTTGAGGAAAACAAAAACACATTCTCGGTATTTCAAACAGGAAGAGACTCATACAAGAAATTAGACAGTTTGAAAGGGCTTGGAAAGTAAAAATCAGGGTAAAGGACCACTGACTTTCTAGCAACCCAGAAACAAGAGACTCATAGAAGATAACTGTCAGTGATCTCAGATGGCTAATGTGTCTAAGAAATCGATATACAGGAGGATATTCGGGAGCCAAGACAAGAACCTCTTGTCTGTCTTCTGCTGAAATTCATATACCTATCAGTGATACAGCAGTTGTTTAATTATTTTCTACTGCTGCCTTTCGTATCTTAAGAAAGAGCTTTACATTAGTAGAATCTAAGACAGATATCTATTGTTTAAAAAATCTGGGAAATTTAGTTTCTATGATTCTTATTTCTGAGACACAGATCTTAGAAAATAAAAATGTTGTGGAGTAGAAATAGGTAATAGCTAGCTCAATGTAACCCTAGGGAAGGTGAAGACAATAGATTTTAAAGGTAATATTTGCTTTGGAACTGATAAGATAATGGCTTGAGAATTTGAAACCAGAATGTTTAAATATTAAAAGTTATTCCAAGTTACGTAATAGCAAGATGAAATTGTAGTTGAGTATAATTCACTTATTTTTACTGAAAGCTAGGAGTATATTTGTCATCACCAGGTAGAATCAATTTTATTTTACACTTGAAATGTTCATTTTTACAAGAAAGATGAACAAACTTCTTTAAAGGAATTACTCCATGTAATAGCCAATAAGAGACTTTTCAAAAAAAAAAAAAAACAACTAAAAGGTAGCTTAAGAGATCAAAATGTTAAACAGTGTTTGGGGAGAAGAAGAATGTAAGATTAGTAATCTATTTGGAGATGATCCCAGGAAGCTAAAGTGAGTCAGAGAGGAAGATGAATATGCAATATAAGAGTGCATTTTGAGTTTCACTACTGTGGGCAATAGGGCAAAACTGTCAAACAGCCTGATGTGTACAGCATGCTTTGCAAAACTGTCTGCTTGAAAGACTAATTAATCTATCGGGTCCCATCTCCCACTGGTTGAGGACACTCCCAAGAGCATTAATTCCAAAATTCTCAAAGTAAAGTGCATTTGGGCCAAATAGCCATGGCATTCGGGAAGGGCCAGAGGCAGAAAGATACTGTGTCTGAGGTGTCATGCTGTAAATTTGAGATAAGGTTGATTTGCACAGAACTGTCCACCATTGTTACTACTGAAATCAGGGCTAAACCAAGGAGATCTGGTTCATAAACAGAGGAGCATGCTGCTACTACTTCTTACACTTCTCTAATTCATTTATGGAGAAATACTTCCAATAACTTCTTGAGGTAGCATTGTAGAGCCCTCCTTCAAGGTTCTCTCCTTCAATCATCCATTTCTAGATCTGAAACTAGCTCATGGCTGAAGCAACACAATTATACACTAAGGTATGTGACAGTAATTTTGTCAATAAATAGATCATAAGTAATATTTCAGTATAGTTTAAATTTTATTTTTCCTACTGTGTGTAGAATTCAGCAAATTTTCATATGTTTAAAAATAGCTAGTTTTATAACATGTTTCTATGAATTGTTTATTTGTGAGTTTTGCTCATTTTTTGTCTATCAGCCTTTTGAATTATTTTTGCCACCAAATTATAAAAATTCTTTCTAAATTAGAGGGAGTACCACTTTGTAATCTATATAGCAAATATATTCTCTTAGTTTGTTATTTTTTTAAATTTTATCATTTATTGTCACAATAGAAATACTTAAAATAAGAGTATTAAAATTATCTACCTCTTTATTGTATTTGAATTTTGAATTTTGTTTTAAAAGCTTTTCTAATATATTTAATGGTATTTATGCACTTGATCTCCCTCAAACTAAGAGTAATAAAATCTATTTTTAATGTATTCTGTCACTTCCTCACTGTGTTTCTAATAGTGTCTGTTTATAGAGAGAATTCTTTTTTTATTTGATCCATAGATCTTTAATACCATTATATATTCACTGTAAAGTATGGCCTTTCACCTTATAAAATCTTTCACTTCTTTCATTTATTTTGGATTCAATTCTGTCTTGTTTGATAATAAAATTACAATCTATGTTTCTATTATTATTATTATTATTATTATTATTATTATTATTATTATTTCCATTTGCCTGGATACCTTTGCCTACAGACCAACATCCCTGGCCTGGATTCCTTTAATAGTGTCCTAAGTACTTGGTCTTTCATGGACCACCATTTGCCCCTACAGATTTTTTTCTCAACATAGTAGCTAGAGCAATTTGTACAAAGTTGTCATAGCATCATTCTTCCGTTTGAAGGTGTACAATGGCTCCCCACATCACTAGGAGTAAAACTCAAATTCCTGAAAATAGCCTGCAATGTCCTAAATGCTCTCAGTTCCACTCTCTGGCATCTTCTTTCACCCTTTGCTTTCCCTACTCCATCCACACCAACCTAATTCTGTTCTTTGGAATTCCCAGCCACATTCTCACCTCAGAGTCTTTACACTGGCTATTTGTTCCAGATGGGACATCTCTCAAATATTTAAATGGACAACTTCCTTGATATCTTTAGGTCTTTTCTCAAATATGAAATTAAAAGCCTTCCCTGGTCACTTTATTTAAAACTGAAACACAGCCTCAATTCTTTTTACAGTGTTCTACATTTATATGTTTGTTGTTACTGTGACTTCCCCCACCAGAATGTAATTTATTCACTAACCTATCCTAAGAATTTAACATGATGCCAGCATATAGTATGGCCTTATTAGATGTGTTGAATGATGGTTATTATCTTTTTCTATCCGATCTTGCAACATAAGGATACATTTTCTTCAGTGTATGAATTGAATCTCAGAGTGGTCTTTTAAAGCATAATTGAACCACATTATTTTCTTCAGTTAAAACCTTTTAGATACTTGCCATCAGCTTCGAATGAAAAAATCCCCTCATCAGAGGAGGAAGCTCTTCATGCTTTATCCCCAGATTCTCTAATACAATTCCCATCTCACATCCTGAATTCTAGCCATCATAAATTGCTTATATTTTTCCAAATATACTATGTTTGCTCACAACTCTGTGTCCCTGCTCTTAGGTAGGGTAGCCATATAATTTATCATCCAAACCAGGACACTGCTGGGAGTTAAAGTAGTTTTTATTAATAATTCGAAAATGGGACCATCCCAGACTAACAGAAATGAATGATCAGTCACTTTATCTTTAGACTTTCTGCCTGAAATGTCTTTCTTAATTTCTTTGCCTGGTTCTCTCAGAACATCTCTCATGTTTCAGTCCCTATGTCACATCCTCAAGTAAGCCTTTTTATATCCTTGTCCTAGACCTGACATCCTTCCTCTATACCTGATACTACTAATCTTGCTCTTATCCTAATCACCATACTTAGCTGGGTGCACATAAAATTGGGAGAGTGCTCCTGAAAGGCAAGAATCATACTATTCATGCCTCTGTCCCTGGCACTAGATATGTTGCATGTCAAATAATAAATAATAATTACATAATATAGCAAGATGGTAAGCTCAGGAGTTGTACTTTGGGGTTGGGGAGGCAGAGTAATGGGTTTAAATCATGCTTTATCAAATACTAGCTGTGTGATGTGGGACAATTAAAGTTTGTTTGTAAAGTAGTTGTGGAGATCAAATGAGTTCATACTAAAATGAGTAGCAAAAATAAAGAGCTCAGAGACCCTGAAATATTTTAGTGGCAATTTAATAAGTAAATTTATTGAATAAATAACTAATTTAACAAAATAAATACTAATTATACTAATATTATAACTAATACTCTCACCAGACTCTAAGGTATAAAAATACTCATACACCTATTATTTGCTTAATCCCTCCCTCCAAGAAACTCATTACGAAGAAATAGCATACATGTTTTGGTATTCTCAACTTCTAGCAAGGAAAACTCATTCAAAGAGTTTAATGGCTTGCACAGAAATTAAGAGCTACTATGTGAATTAGTTGGAACACACTCATGCTTTTCCATACTTGACCAATGTGCTCTCTTTCTGCTGAAAATGTTTCTCCCCTCTTCTCCTATTAATCAGTGCTTCAGAATGAGATTGCAACTCAACTGTGAAGTCTTAGGCTATTCTTTTCTCTTTTCCAGCCAGGTCAGGTGACCCTCCCAAGGGCAACATAGTTCCCAGCTTGTCAGCTTTACTCTATCATATTCTATTGGTCTACCTGTATATAAATTATCTCCTGTCAGGATGGTGATGTTCTCCAGGCTGTGGTTTAATGGGACATGACTCTAAGAACTAAAACAGGAGCTCACTTCTACACTCGATATATAGCAGGTGCCCCAAAATATTTGTCAATACTAAACACAACTCTAAATCAAGTGGCCTTTCCAATATTCTGTGTCTGCAGAAAATCATCCTTAGAAATTTTTGCCACAAAATGGAGAAAAATTTTCATGTTGAAACAAACAGAAAACTAGATTTTTATAAAAAAGCATCAATTTAAAATATAATACTAGCATTTATTAAATTTTTGCTCGGTATCAAGTACTGTTCTACGTACATTACATGTTTTTTTTTTTTCTGACTTACAGTAACATCATGGGCTAAATACTGTTATAATTCCCATTTTCCATAGGAATAAAATATATTTAGATCATTCTTCATATTTTAAAAATGCAATCTACATTTAAATTTATTTATGTCAGGAAAATAACCAGAAGATACAAACAGGTGAGGATTAGAATGAAATATATAATTGTGCCATTTCTATTTTATTTATAAAAGAAATGGGTTTAGTTTCTACATAGTACATTACAAAAGAAATCTCTCCTAAAATTATAATGTATAGATGGTTTATTCATACAGGTGTGCTCTTCAAAATGATCTTTTACTATTTACTTCCCTAACACCTAGTATTAAATATACTTGATTTTCTTTTTCAAAGGCACTGCTTTAATCCTTGTATGATTCTTAGTCTATTCTTAAAAATAGTTTCTATTCCACTAAAACCTTTAAACACCAAATTGTTTTTTTCTACTTTTACGATATTAAAAAATCTGAGTTACTAAAAATAGAGACATTCTTTTTTATATATTGAGTATTTATTTACACAAACATTTCAGATTGGTTCATTTAATATTCTTGCTATACACAATTCTACATCTATTTATAAGATTATATGAAATGTGTACATTTTCCAAAATAGTATTAAAATTTTTGCCCCAAATTCATGTGGAATACTAGAACCTGCTTAGATAATCACACATGGGCAGTTGCTAGTGGTACAAAAGGCTGTGGTAATAACCTTTTCTGAGTGTCATGACTATTATTACTAGAAATGAATTAAATTATCTTGCATTGCAGAGAGTTAAAAATACTTCTAAAATTTAGTCTGGATTTTACATTTGACTGTTTTTTCTTATATAGATTCAAATTGCTTAAAGAGTCTTCCTAGGGCAGCAAGTTAATCCCATAATTTCCTCTTTGGGTTTTGCAGGGGGTCTCTCCAGACTTTACTTTTTTCCCTCATCAATATTATGAATAATTGCAGGGGTTCTGAAAAAAAAAAAGAATATTAAGCTCTAGCTAATATCACTATGACCTCTGTCTGTAGCTTTCGTCTTGCAGTTCTTGTATCCCAACAGTTTGATCTTTCAATATTTAGCAAACATTATTTAATTTGCAAAATCCAAAACATTTTCCAGTTTTATGAATCCTTCAGAAGTTTAGGATTAATGCTGTTGCTGCTGCAGGAATTGCTGATAATGAGAAAAACAAATAAGAAACAAACTCCTTGCTCCAAAACATGAGGGAAATGAAGATAGGACATTCTTTTTCAGATGGCTCTTGAGTCTTATGTACTGTGGTTTAGGTATAAACTTATTAGGAAATTAATAAAGTTGTTTAGAAATGACATATCTTGGAACTTATGAGTATCAATTAACTAACATGCTAAATAAATTTTACAAAAGCATAAATACAAATTATGTAAAAATTAATTAATAGATAAAAATGTGTTGTTTTTATCCTCCAAGGACATATGCATGCCCTTACTTAAAAAAAAAAAAAAAAAAAAACTTAAACCTGTGAAGCTGTGCTTGTCCATATAATTATTTTTATTTGTTTCTCTAAAAGTCCATCTGTGGTCATTTTTAAGTAACTAGGTAGTTATGGTGATTATTATTTCTTACTTGGGAAAGAATTTATTTAAATGCCCCACCTTCCAATCACCTTTCCACATTTCAGGGAATACTATACAAGTATATTTAAATGTATATAAATGACAAATCCCTGCAAAATAAGTTATTGTATTTCTATTTGACAGCAATAATGTTTAGGTAATACTGAAACTGACTTTCTCACTGTGTCTGCCTGTGCTACCACTTTAACAGCTTTATTTTTTCTCATCTATCAAAGCAAACAATTTTTCAGTTGATTACATGGTTTTTAAAGTGTCTATTAAAATTGACCAGTGAAATTATTGAAATGTTCAACTGTTGACAAATCTTAGCAAAACAACTTCTATGGTATTTTATGACATATGATAATAAAGTATTTTATGAAGTGTAATATCAAATTTAAAAAATAAATTTAGTGGAGTAAACTGAGTTTAATGCTGTCTCTTATAACATAACATAACATAACATAACAAACATAAAGCATAACATAACATAAAATATACACATAACATAACATAAAATAATATGAAAGATAGATTTATCTAGCCAGAAAATGGCAACCATAGGGAAAAAATAATGAGTCTTTTTCTTATCAGATATAGCCTGCACTAAAGTGGAACCTTTTAATATTTCATTCACTCCTCAAATACTCATTAATAATTATATTCATATTATTTTTATAATACAATATTTATTAATAAACCATAGAATGCTTTCTTTAATAAAAGAAGACTAAGTAAAGGATCAAACTGTAATACAGATAAAAGCTGACATGCTATGGCTGCAAGAGAGACTGTTAGGGAACCTAAATTATAAAAGTTTTCTTATTCCAGACAAAACCAAATTACAAAAAATCAGAATTTTAAAATTATCATGTGTCAATATTATTGATTAGTGACATCACTGACATTTTAATATCTAAAAGTTAATTTTTTAAGTCCAAATATGATATCATGTAGACACCCTTAGACTTCACATAATATTTTGTACACTCTCTTTTCTTTCTAGTAAAATATATTTAAACAGTGGATAGTTTAAAAATATTTTAGAAACATTATTAATTTATTCATCCACCAGAAATTAATTATCCCCTTCATTAAAATAAAAACATTTTAAATAAGAACCTGAATAAATTTAGATTGTCAAGTATAAACTGTACACAAACTTTTCATAGAAACAATGTAAAAGATTCACTTTTCTGTTGCTTATAGATAAGAACAATGCAGATAAAAATATTTCATATACAGAAAAATATCATCATTTTGAGATAAAATATTGAAGTCACCTGGAATTCATTTAAAAATATTAGAAGTTGATAACTGAGTGGCATCTCTGAAAAAAATATTTTAAAGTATGGTGTTTCCTTAACTATACCTATGTGGATTAACTCCATAAATATGAGATGTTTACTATTGATGTCTCTTTTAATTATGAGAAAAATTTATGAATGCATACATTGTATAGACCTAAGATTTTAAAATTTATGATGTTGGAAATGGCAAAAGGAAGAGACCTGTGAAGGTAATTTAATTTAAACTTAACATTTTTTAATATTTCTAATTACATGTTTTCTATTATAATTTGCAAGATAAAACTTTTCTTGAGTGTCAGTGAAAAAAGTAAGCTATATTCTTGGTAGCTGCCAATACCACTAAGAAAGAAAAGAAAAAAAAAAACAGAAAAAGAAGACCTTTCATTTTATGAAAAAAGAGATGACAGAGGAAAAAAAGAAAGGGCAGAGAAGAATTGAAAAAAGAACAAAACATAAGTAATAGCAAAGTCTTTCTTACATCAGATCTCAGGTGTATTCAAACTAATGGAATGCACAATATTAGAACATTCTTGAATCATATAATGATTATTTGTACACAAAAATTAATTTTATGTGGAAAAGGGAAGTATTGTTTTTGTAATCAAAAAATGCAAAATACAATACCATTAGGAAAAAAAAGTCTAATAATCCACATATAAAGTGTATGGAAAAAAATATCAGAGCTATAGAACACTTTATTTGTAAACTGACACAGAGAAAGGAAGACTGAAAACTAAAAGTGAAATTCTTAATTTTTTAAAATGAATGAAAATGTACATTTATAAGTGTTAGTGGAATATTATTTAAGTATTAATTAAATTACTTGTTTGAATCTTAATGAAATTTTACTTTAGGCTCCTTAGATTGGCAACAATAATTTTGTCAGGTAATATTAGCATTGCTGACAAATGCAAAAATGGAGAATTTCGTATACTGCTAGAAGGAGATTAAATTGATATAACTACTTTGGACAATGATTTCATATTATTCTGTAAAGCTAAATAGATACACATTCAAGACATAACATTTCCACCAACAGGTATATATTTAAAAGATACCATTGCACTAGTGTACTTACCAGAAACCCTTTAAAATATATATTTATAAAGCTTAAAAATAATTGTTACTTATAAAAAATTTAAAGATGTGCAAGAGAGAATTTATAAACAGAAAAATGGGAAAAGTTATTGTCATATATTCACACAAGGAAATTTTCACACTAGTAAAATTCACACTAGTTAATATGAACAATAGCTTTATGCCTCATCATACAGGAAGCTCAAAGTGTGGTACAAAGTGGAAAATCAAATTGATACCATGTATACAGAACTCAAAAATAAAAAAAAAAAAGAACTTAGTTATAACCTGCTTATTTTACACTGATATGTACAAATACTTTACAAATACTTTTAAAGTAAAAAAGGATGAACAAAATACAGAATTGTGTTTATCCTTAAACTTATTGGAGGAGGGAGAGGAAGTGTCCACAGGCATTAACATTTTATATGAAGCTAAACATTAATGACATACATGTTTACTTAATATTTTTATCACCATACATTTTACATATTCTTTGAATTTGTACAACATTTCACAATAAAAACAAATGCATTTTAAAAGTGCAGGCATCCAGGAAGCCAAGGCCAATATTTGCAATACTTGTGTGCTTTGAGAAATAAAATAAGTACAGAGAGCCAGGCTGAAAGAGCAATTAGCCACTATGGTGACTGTGTTTGAAAATTCACAGTCCTGACCATCTTTAATATGGCCCAATGAGCTTTATAGAATGCTGATTACAAGTTTTACTCCAGCTTACTGCACTCAGGTACAAGCCTCACAGCCTAATTTTTCAAAATTCCTCAAATAATGCATGTGATCAGTCAGACTTGTAAATCACTTCTTTTTGTTATCAGGGTGTTGCCTTTACAGCTTAAGTTTTATTTGTGGGAGCTTTAAACATAGTACTAAATACTACAAAGGTTGATAGAGTTGACTTTACAGTAATGACATAGAGAAACAAAGAACCAAAGAACAAGTATGAATATCTCCAGGAGTGCTATGGTAAATGAGTGAGAATAGAATTTTTCTTTAATTGGAAACAGATAACAAGTTGATTATTCAACTAAATATTAACACTAGCTGAGACTATGAGAGTCACTTAACCTCCCTGAATCTATCTTTTTTCTTGTTTAAGTGAAGATATTTTATTCTATTATTTTTTATTATTCTAAGATAAAAACCGTATGGTTAAGCAACAGAAAGCACATCTAAAGTTCATAGGTTTCTGTTCTTTTAAATCCTCTTTGTGGGATTTATGTATCTAATTATGACTTTCTCTCAGAATACTATATTTGGTTTTTGAAATTAAGTACGTTCAGAATTTTTTTCTTTTTTGCTGTTTTTAAAAAGAAAAAATTATGACAGTGGGTTATATATAATTGTAAATAATCATACTAGACTAAGCAACATCATACCACAATTTAACCGAACACCATATAATTTTTACTGCAATGGCTTTTTCTGAAAGTTTTAAGATATTCAATTTATTTTTAAGACATATATTTAGGGAAGGCAAACTACAGCCCAAGTGTGAGGTAGCTAGTCAGACATGAGTGAAATGAGGAACAAAAGAATAGGGATCCAGCCTAGAGACCACCCAAGAACACTCCAATGCGTTAGAATTCTGGGTAAGTGCACATGCAGTAGGCAGAGTTATATAGCAGCCAAGTGTCAATCAAAATGATCTAACCGCCCATCAAGGCCCTAATGTAAGAAAGACCTCTCCCTCTCCCGGTCTTTGTTGTCTCTTTGGTCTTTGGTTGGTTGTTGTGACAGCGCTGTGTTACAGCTCTTCACTGAAATAATGTGCCTCCTTGGAGCATGCTTTGTCTTTCTAAACTACACATTTTTTTTTTTTTTTTTTTTTTTTTTTTTAGTCCTTGCATCTCTTGGTTGACCTCACAGATTACAAGGACCTTGTCAGTTTACAAGCCCTTATTTTTTTTTTTATTTTTTATGCCTACAACACCAGGTCTTTCTAGGTGATCTCTCATCCAAGTACTAACGAGGCCCAACCCTGCTTAGCTTCTGAGATCAGACGGGATTGGGCTTGTTCAGGGTAGCATGGTCATAGACTTAGATATACTTTTAATAAATTTTTTCTAAATCTCACTAACCTGTGATTCTTCACGGCATCAATGAGGAACAACTGAAGAAAAATGCTAACTGCATTTCTGGGCTGTTATCCCCTATGCCAACATGCTGTTGGGGTGACACTGAAGTTCAAATCAGCCCAACGGTAACACAAGGATCAAATTCAGTCTGCTGTTCAGTTTTGCAAATCATATCATATTAAAACATACCCATGCCCATTCATTTGTGTAATGTGTATGGCTGCTCTACAGTGGCAGAGTTGAGAAGTTAAAAGAGAATATATTCAACCTGCAAAGTCTAAAATATTTACTATGTGGCCCTTAACAGAAAAAAAAATTGGCTGACCCTGAAATTATATTGTCCTTGTGAACTGATTTGTCAAAAATTAGAATTCCTAATTAAATTTTATTACAGTTTATGGAACAATAAAGTAAATAAAAACCAAGTACTTAAAAAAGAGTTTTCAAAATATAAATTTATAATATAATGTGTGACTGCTTATCATGTGAACTTCATGAGACTTTCTTAATTAAAATGTAATTTCACATGTTGAAATACCTAACTGATAAAAAAATGTGGTTATTTTATCTTTTTAAAATGTTTTACTCTTAAAAAAATATTCAAATCTTGATTAACAGATGTTGGTTGATAATTTCAAGCACAGAGAAATTAATGTCCAAAATTTTAATAATATGAAATATTAAATGATTTTGATTAGTAGTAGAAACAAAAAAATACTTTTCCTTTATAGTGGCTTTCTATAAATTTTTGAACTTTTTATTAAAGTATAGCATGAACATAGAAAAATGCATAAATCAATAAATGTACTGTTAAATGAAGTTTCACAAACTGAACACACCAATGTAACCAACATTCAGATGAAAAAATAGAACACAAGTCTACAGCCATGCTACCCTGAACAAGCCCAATTCTGTCTGATCTCAGCTAAGCAGGGTTGGGCCTGGTTAGTACTTGGATGGAAGACCACCTAGGAAGACCAGGTGTTGTAGGCATAAAAAATAAAAAAAATAAAGGATTGTAAACTGACAAGGTCCTTGCAATCTGTTAGGTCAAACAAGAATTGTCTCACCTAAAAGAAATTAAAAATAAAAATAAATTAAATATTTTCAAAATAAGTAAATAAGAGAACACAAACCATTACTTTCACTCTAGAATCTTCTCTGTGTTTCCTCCAGTTACAAACTGATTTATATAACATGGAATCACTGTTCAGACTTCTAAGAGTTCACAAAAAAATATATAAATTATATTTTATTATTAATTTTTATTATATTTTATAGATTATACTAAATATTTTTCTGAAATATCTGGTGTTTTGAGATAGATTATTTCAAATTCTTTCTATGCCATCATGCAAACTTTAGAAGAAACTGAAGATTTTAGAAGACTGGATAATCATAAATTATTTTAATAACATATGTGCCTAGATCATAGGCCATTGGAAGTGATGAGGGAAGAATTAAATCATAATAAAAAAAAAAAACACTTTGACTCGGTTAAAAAAAAATGCTGCTATTTATTTATAATCACAAGTTTGTTATTACATTGGCTTTGTGCTCATCACCCACCCCATGCAGTACTGTTAATAGTGCCTGCAGAATAGTGATTAAACATCTAAATGTTTGTGTTATTACCCTCATCCAGCTTGCAAATTGCCCTTTCTTCTCCTGTAAACTCAGCTTCACAATGCTACCTATACATATGTTGACATACATCTGATTAAATATATAATCATTGTAGTGTCACAGATTGCATGGTTTCATGCTATATGTAAATGTTCACCCCAATCATCAGTTTAACACATAATCAGTGCTTTTATTGTCCATATGCAACAATCTTTTTTTTTTTTTTTTTACCTACGTTGGTCAGAAATAATAACTAAGTTCACTTGCTTTTTTCTGTTTACTTTTACTCTTAAAAGACAATCTTATACATTTTAACATCCTTTTCTGTGGCTGAATCAAGTGATATGATTGTAAGTGTATACATTCTGAAATACTCTACAATGAATGTAATAAATGTAGAAGAATCATATAAAATGCTTGGAAATTATAAGCATTCAATAAGCTATTTGTTTCATGGGTCCAGAGATAATTTTATAACTAGTTAAAGGTAAAGACTTAACTTTGACAACTTCCAGAATTATCCAAATTAAGTCATGTATTTTTGGCTGGATTAATTTAGCAGCATTAAAAAACAAATAAGCAAGCAAACTTTTAATGAGAGTTAAGTAGAATAATCTCTTAGGTTTGTGTATGTAAAGAAAAAAAAATAAAAGAAAAACAATTAGTCCAATTATTCAGGAAAAAATAGAACATATTTAGGTCTGAATAGTTATGTCAATATTTCCTAGACTGTATTGTAAGAAATATATGATTTAATGTATGAATATTTTAATATATGCTTACATCTTGCTGTACTATAAACCTACCCTTACACATAGGCTCAGATATCACACCAGAGTCCAGACTCCCCTGTGGCAAAGATACAACACTGCATTTTGAACTTCCATGTATACTACAATAAGTGGCAGCGTAAACTGATCTTTGACTTAGAGAAAAGACTCAATAAAATTCTGATAATCCTAAATTTACCTAGTCCAATAATTTTCATTTAGAGAAATAAGTCCCCTGGTGTTAGAAAAGATATCATTAATTCTAGCTCACAATCTGTATAATTGAAAGTAAAAAAAAAAAAAAAATTATGTAATAGGCAAAATAATCTTCCATAAAACTATCTTATCTGATTCAAATAATAAAGTAGATGAAATATTAAGAATTAAATGAAAAGAATTTTAAAGAAAAATATTTTAACATTTCTGGATTGAGGGTTGGGAAGTGAATTATATTTTTATAGTTATTAAAAGAAACTATAAATTTTAAAATGTCAAAGAATACCAAAAACTGCTCATCGTATAATTTCTGGGTAATTTGTAAATTTATCAATGTCAATTAATAGTGTTCTAACTATTCACAGATTAGACATTTTAAAAATCAATATCCTCTATTATTATTTTTTAGTGACCATAATCAAATAATTAAGTACAAGATGATGATAAAAGATTAGAACAAAAAATAGATTAAAAAATAAATTTTTATGGAATATATAATTTAAACATATTTAAACTTAACTATTTAAATTAATAATGTGTTCATTCTCCCAAATTTGGGGTCACATGATCTTCCAATTTCAGGGAAAGCACAATGACATTTAGTGAGACAGAAGAACAAACTATTGTGGAGGCAACAGTTCACAGCACCAGTTGAGTTTTTGTCCTGAGTTGACGTCACTCTTTCTACCTTCCATTCTACTCAGAGCCTCATTAATTTTTGCACATAGAAAAACTTAAAATGGCCGAGGGTCACTTTGAACAAAAAAAAAAATAAGACCCAGGGTGAATTTTCAAACTATGTAATAGGCTGATGTTATTACTGATGAGAATGTTTTGAAACAATCTAACTCTTATTTTGCATACGTGAGCTTAAATTTAATTTCGATGGGTTTCTTCAGGTGTGGGGATTGAAAATATCAAAGCTTTCAAATTGAGAGGTTCGTGACCAAGAAAACAATATCCCGAATTGGTTTAAACAAGATAAGACTTGAAATAAGTAATAGATATTGCAAACATATTTATAAACTCAAACCATTCAAAAATTGAACAAAAAAATGCAGGATTAGAGACAAGAAAGGGGGTCAAAATAAAGGTATTATCTTATAAAAACTAAGAATAAATAAGGAAGCTGGCTGTTTACTATTTAGTCAAATTCTCAAAAGATATTGCTGTCATTTGTGACAAAAGAGGTATTCATATTATATATACTTTTTGAGAATTTTCAGCAAAACTCTGCATTGGAGGTTATTATCTAGGTTGCAGAGACAGGAAATAAATTGAAAGTTTAGAATATTAGGCTGACTGACATAAAGAGGTTATCATAAACACATGCTGCAAAGCAGTGATGTCTCAACCTAGAAACTTTATTAAGAAAAAAGTAACTACGGAAATTGTCCTCAAATAACTCTCTATTTCTTTTTTTTTTTCTCTGAGTTGGTACCTTGACTTCATTTGCGTATGGGCACGTACTTGTGGACAAATGCTTACTGATTACATTCGTGATGTTAATACAATTTTATATTGTAGAAAACAATGCCTGCCTAAACAAAATCTTTCACACATTTCACCTTACATTTCTTCCGGATTTTTTTTTTTTTTTTTAACATCTCAGGCCACCTTCCAACCCTCCATGCACTGAGTACTATATGTTTCTCATTATATAGCTCTTCTTCTGGTGCTGACACCTAGTAAAATACTTTAAAGTGTCTAGTAGGAGATTAAATTTACTCATGAAATAGTAATCTTCAATAGATTTAGCTCAAATCAAGTTTAGCTTTTAAAATTTACCTTAGGACATGTCTGCTTATGTGAGACTCATCTATAGACAGCTGCATAAATACGTGGCTTCATTCGATGTCAGTGCACAATGAGAGAGGCTCTGGATCTGCTGGGCCAACCTAAGAGAATGACATAATTTCCAAGAAAGGGTTCCTAACTTATCAAAATTTCTTTATCCAGCCATTCTCTCTTTTACCCCTTAATTGGCTGCAAATAATATGCAACCAATTGAGATAAACAGTACATACAAACATCTGAAGTTTCATCAAGCTCTCAGGATACTAACTGAAATATAAATCAACAAACTTTGTTGTGAGGAAGAAAAAGTTTAAACTACTAACGGGTGGATCTCATTGGCTAAATACAAATAAAAATTTCAACTTCTGGTTTTATGCATTGCCGCCTACAAACTAGGCTAACATAAAATTTTCTATAGGGGAAAGTAACTGGGAATATGTAAAAAAATAAATAAAATTAATTTTGAGGATAGAAAAAATGATTAAATAAGCATCATGTTAATTCATTTAGATAATTTTTTTTAGTTTAAAAATAATTTTTCATATTGGGGCATCTACTATTTGAGGCACCATATTTAAACTTTATAATTAATAACATTTATTTTTAGAGCAGTTTTAGATTTATGTACAATTTGAGCAGTGAGTACTGAAATTTCTCTTATAATCCCTCATCTTCTCTCACAGTTTGTCTTATTGTTAACATTTTGTAGTACTGTGGTGTATTTGGTTCAATTGTTGAGCCAGTATTAATACAATATTAGTAAATAAAGACCAAAATTTACACTAACATTTCATCTTTATGTTGTGCATTCTATTGGTTATAGCAAAAGTGTAGTGATATGTATTTGTCATTACAGTATCATACTAAGTAGTTGCACCATTTTAAAAATATCTTGTGCTCATCTATTTATCCTCCTTATTTTTCCCCAAAACTCTGGAAACCACTGCTCTTTTTACTGTCTCAGTAATTTTCCCTCCACCCCAACATGCAATATAATTAGACAGTTATATAATTAGCCTTTTCAGATTGGATTTTTTAATTTAATTCTTTAATGAATTTAAGTTTCCTTCATGACTTTTTGTGGCTTAATAGCTCATTTATTTTTATTGTTGAATATTTCATTGTAAGGATGTCCCTCAACTTGTTCATTAATCAATGAAGGATATCTTGGTTGCTTCCAATATATGGCAATTGTGAATAAAGTCACTACAAACATTTATGTGCAAGTGTTTGTGTGGTCAGACATTTTCAACTTATTAGAATATCAGAAGCACAATTACTGGATCGTATGGTAAGACTATGTTTATTTTTGTAAGAAATTATGAAAGTGCTTTCCAAAGTGACCATCCCACTTTAAATTCTCACCAGCAAAGAATGAGAGTTTGTTTCTTCACATTTTTGTCATTATTTGGTACTCTCTCTGTTGTGGATTTTAGCCATCCCAGTAGGTGTGTAATGGTATCTCCTTGTTTTAATTTGCAATTCCCTAATAACATATGATATTGAACATTTTTTTATAAGTGTGTTGACCATCTGAATATGTTCTTTGGTGAGATGTCTGGTGAAATCTTTAGCCCACTTTTTAATTTGCCTATTTGTTTGGTTTTAGAAAATCTTTGTATATTTTGGATATAGTCCATTATCAGCTCTGTGTTTTGCAAATATTATCTCTCAGTTTGTGGCTTGTCTTTACATTCTCTTAACAGTGTCCTTTTCAGAGCAGAATTTTTTTTTCTAGTTAATTTTTTTATAGTTCATGGATTGGACTTTTGATGTTGTATCTAAAAATCATTGTCAAACACATGGACACCTAGGTTTTCTCCTATTTTTATCTTCTACGAGTTTTATAGTTTTGTTTTACACTTAGGTCTATGATCTATTTTGAATTAATTTTTGTGAAGGACGTAAAGTCTGCGTCTAGATTCACTTTTTATATATAAATATTCAATTATTCTAGCAATATTTGTGAAAAGATTCTCCTTTTTTCATTGAATTTCCTTTGCTCCTTTGAAAAAGATCAGTTAGCTATATTTATGTGGGCCTATTTCTGGATTTTCTACTCTGTTCCATTGACTGGTAGCATATTTTGATTGTCAGTATTTTTTTAATTTTCTATTTTATTGTATAGCACTGTACAGTGATAAGCAAAATTATTATTATTTTTTAATTATTTCAGATTATGTATATTTTTAAGTGATTAGCCAGAAATGAGTGTTTTGTTGTTCTTCCTTTTTTAAGTAAATAGTCATGATTTTCTTGGGCAAAAATAGTATTTGCTAAACACAGATTGACTTTACAGAAAATCTTGAGACTTATCAAATCCAAAAAAGACATGTGTGTAAATAAAGATTTTTATATTCAGATACATTGACTATGTTAGAAAATAATTCAAAATAATGACTTAAATTTTTGCTTAATAATAATAATAATTAAAAGTTATTAAACTATCATTAGGTATATGGAACTTTTTTGTTGTTCTTTAAGGATTTTTTTCTAGTCAATGGGTTTTCAACATTTAAAGTCATAGATATTTGATAATGACTATATATATATATATATATATATATATATATATATATGAAATTATTTAAATATATCCAAATTTCTGTATACAATTTACAGATTTGATAGTTCCTTTGAAATATATATCATATATCTTAGGATCAGAAGCAATCAGACCAAGCCCTCACAAAGTGTATTCTCAGAATTTAACAACTTATCAGTTAGCATTAAGTGATTTTCTGGTTTTTGTAGTCAAATAATGTTTAAATGTCTAGTTCAGACAAGTTAAGGCTTTTCTGAGGTTGTACTCCTCAGACTAAAAAATATATTAATGTATGTCATAGCTATTTAAAAGGCGTATATAGTATATAGCACTTAAAACATTTTAAAATGGAATAATTTTTGCTCTTCCTTTCTTTGTACAGAGCAACTTGTAGGAATAGTGTTGCCAGGATATACTTAGGAAAGCATTGAGCTATTCTAATATTCGATAATGTCTTTAATGAAGCAATTGTGTAAAATTAGCAATCACCCTAATAATCTTTCTTCTTCCTATAGTCCTTTAGTATTTCTAAAAGCACTTCAAGTTTTAATATATCTTAGGCAACAGTGGCATTCAAATTGGCTATCGAGGATTCCATGTGGTGCCCTGGAGCAGGTGATCCTTGAGGATTACTGGAGATTTAGGTTTCAACACAATACCACTGAAGTAAACTACAGTTTGCCCAATGCCTCAAAAATAGTATAATTTCATTACATCCTGGTTTCTTATCTTATACAGAATCTTCTCTTAATCCCTCAAATGGCATATATTCTAACATTCTTACTTTGTTAGTATGAAAACTCAGAGAAAAGCCCCAGGACTGAAAAATCTACCTCTCCAGGCAGAGGGCAGGGAAAGATGGAAGAAAGAGGCTAGCTACTCCAGTCTGGCAACTAAAAGGTTTTATAAGAGGAAACTGACATAGGAGTTGTGTCTTGGGTGGCTGCAAGAAGAAGACAACATTCTCTGCACCATTTGGCAGGCGCCAAAGAACTATGTAGGGTAAAAGGAAGGAATAGTCACTAGTACTGGCACATGAATGCTATGACTTATTTGGGAAATTACTTTCCATGCTTGACCAGATCCAGACAATGGCTTGTTCCGGGAACCAGCATGTAGCAGGAGGCAGGCATTTTGATTTATTTCAGAATGAACATCAATTATGATCAGTCTTTAAGGGGTCTCTGCAGTAAGCAATCTCTGTTCTGGCCTGGGTCTAGCTCGTGGGACAAACAGCAGTCATGTCACGGAACAGTCTCTCCCCCACATACTCCAATCTGCAAGTTGTATCTCTTCTAATAATCTTTGTTTAATTGAAAGAGCATTTATTATTTTTCTAGCCTCTATGAATTTCTGTCACATCACTCAAGTTGTCTGTTGCAGTGTACATCTTTTTTCTTCCTATGCACAATATCAATTTAAAAATAAGATTAAGTTTTTATTTAATCAGTTCTCTTTTTAACCTTATGTCATTCATTCGACATCAATGTTTTCTTTCTGAGATTTTGAGCTCCTAGTTAGAAAATGCCATATTGACTTAGCTTGGCTTTTAGAGCAGTCAACATTTTAACATACGTATTTAAACAATTTATAATAAAAATATCTTTAAAAATATAATGTTTGCCATGTCCTCCAATACTTCATGAGGTATTAAATTTATTTAGATAGCTTCCAGTTGTGGTAGCTGAAAATTATCCAGAAATAATTTTTCAAGTTCACAGATAGACACTGAGGAGTTGCTTATTTTCAGACACTTTTTTAATTTTATAATTTTTAATCTGAAAATTATTTGGAAAGCTAAGAGGTGGGCCCAGGCTTTACTTAGGGAGAAAAATCTGTAGAAATAGTTTAAAGATATTAGGAGAAATAAAGATTCTTTTCCTTCTCCTGCTCTGTATTACATTGTCAGGAATCCATCAATTCAGCTAAATATGTTTCCCTTTTAAAATGTATATGATGCCTGATAGATTTGTTTTTTGTGTATTTAATATGTCTCTGTTGGTTTACCTGCTTATCTCATTCATGAACTGTACATTCCTTGATATTTCTTTTGAACCTTTAAATATAAGTAAAGCAACATGTGCATTAAATAAATTTTCGAATGAATGAATGAATTCTTGCCAGCTAGTTGAAATGAAAATTATCTGAGAATATAAATTTTGAAATGTAAGTAGCAAAAGGATACTTTTGACTTGGATGAGATGTAGCAATGCAACATGAGGGAACTGAAACCTCTCCCCGCCTAAAAAAAAGCAAGTTTTTGCTCTGCCACAGTGGTTTGGACTATTATTGCTCAATAAATGTGTTTTAGAATATTTTAAGGCAAAATAAAAATCTCAAGTTGATCATATTATATTAATAAAGATAATTATGTAGAGAATCAAGTGTAACTGAAATTAGGGTACAAAGAAAATGATAAAAATTTGGGAGAGAAGAATTTCAAACATGTGAATTTGTTTTGTTCTAAGAGTTTTGGAGAGTTTAGACAGCCTGTCACTGTGTGACGGGATCAGGTGTTTCCATTGGTTCTCTATCTCTTGCTTTTAGTCATCTATCAAAATTTCAAAGTGAAATACATCACTTTAAGATACATGATGAAAAAACCCTCATTTGAATAATTCAAGAATTAGAAAAAAATATATAATTAGACAGATCTTGAAAGATATATTTGAAATATCTGTTGAAATTGCTTAAGTTATACAAAGTGTTTTCAACAATGCCTTCAGTATATAAATAAGCTTCTAGTGATTTTAATAAGGCATCTTGTAAGTCACCTCAAACTGAACATATTCAAAAAAGCATTTGGAAAATTAAATCCAATAATGCAAAAATAGTATATGAACACAACTATAAAAGAGCAAAATGCTGTTTGGTCCATGAAGTTCATCACTCTAAAATTATTCCTTTGTCAGGTTATTCAGTATGTTCTGTAGAGTACTATATAAAAGGTATTCTTATGGTAGAAATAATGCTTCCCACAACAAACCAGTCTATAAATTCCAACCAAGTTAGCAAACCATTATGTGACTTGGGAAACATAAATTCATGCTGCAGTGAATGAATTATCTCCTGTTTTACACTTTCTTCAGAAGAAGCAGTGAAATATTTGACCATAAGTAAACAAGTTCAGGATGACTTAACTGCATGAGATGTACCAAATTTTATAAGGAATGGAAACAGAAAAAAATATATACTGTAACAAGAAAATAAATTCCCAGTAGAGCTTTGTTAGGTTTTATAATTTATCAATAAGTTATTTCAATACATTAGATGTATTTTGAACCTAGAGCTCTCATTTTGTAATGATTTTTAAATTATTAAAATAAGTTCATTTTTCCTAAGTTCAAGTGCACCTGGATATTTCATATAAGCTCCTTTCTTCTTGTAACATAGATTAATTATTTTTCCAGTTTGGCCACTGGTGCTAAACTTAATTAGATGATAAGAATAAATAAAATGAATTCTAGAAGCAGCTGAGAGGACATGGAAAATATACTCTTGTTCCCGTGTTTAATTATTTCACAAATAGTCACTATAATTCAGCATTTTTTTTAATTTGCACCATTTGAATAGATATTTTGTAAAGTTTTTTTTAGCTACATACCTGTTTTATTTCCTGATTTAGCAAAAATACTATTTAAGAATATAGATAGAACACTGACATATAATTTTATGAATTACTAATGTAAGATTATATGTGTTTTTGCAAAGCCTTAAAACATGAGATTCTGAAAACAATCTCAATCAAAATCATTAACCATAGAAATCATTAATAAAAATGATATAATTTTACATTTTAACCCCTTCTTTATGAAATTAAGCTAAAAAAAAAAGTACAAATAAAGCAATCAAAATGTTTTTCCTTTTCTTGTTTTTATCTTCTGGCACACCATCTGTTCTTTCTAACCTCCTAGCTTACCCAAAATGGAATCAGTTTGTCTGTGTCCCATACTCCACATCTATCATACCAGGAATATAGAAGAAATGACAGAGAAGATTTATGTTCAGTGTATTTATAATATAGAATTATTGGATGTATAACTAATGGTGTCAAAAGAACAAAGTTTGACCTCAATTTTGGACAGTATCAACCTGGGGCAGTATCTACTAACGTCAAGGATGCTACGATGTCTCAAAACATCTAGAGAACTTTATCTTTGACATGCCTTCTAGATCATATAAAAAACATGAGATATAGAATATAGTTTGCCCGTTATACTTATGTATTTTGACAATGTTTAAGAATTACTTTTGAAAAATTATTGCTTCTTTACCTCAAAGAATAAGGACTTTCTGTCTACTGGCAATTCAGATACATCTTAAACAAAAGCGATGTCAGTGGTATAAGTGGCTATTCAATGGTGTAATACCTTTTCAGATATATAAATTCTAATTTGTTTAAATAAATGACCTTAAAGATAAATCTTAGAGAATATATTTTGAAATGTGAAATAAAATCAAAGGGAAATAAGTTATATCTTTGGGGAATAAAAACAGAAGTCTAATAAATATATGGCCAAATAACTTAGCTCACTCTTTTAGAAACACCCAAAATATAGCCAGCAGAGTTCAGTGGCTGGGAGAACAGAGTGTAAAGCCATGTGACCTATGTTTGCATGCTGGCTCTGACACTGAGTAGCTCTGTGATCTTATCTGTAAAATGGATATGATTGTATCTATTTTTGTTATTAGAAAGATTAAATAAGTTAATAGTTAAAACATTTATATGTACCTATATAATAGCAATTTTTAGCACAAAGTCATTAACAAATAAGCAAGGTAAAGAGACTTGAATTCATGCTCAAGGAGCTGCTGCTTAGAGGCAGATAGATAATTTCTCCAGCAATTTGCATACCTATTAAATGAGAGAATTTGATTTATGGTGTCTTATTACTATTAATCATTTTAAGATTCTTAAAATGTACATTCAAATAAGATTAGAAAGCAAGGAATCAGGACACAGAAAATTAGGATTGGTTTTTACATGCCAGTACTTCAGAAAGAGAATAAAGCCAATTATTTAAGAAAAAAAGATATGTCAACACTCCTGAATAAATACAAGTTAGCAACCCCTAAAAAAAGATAATATAAATTAGAAATTTATTTTTAAATTACCAAATGAGAACTAGAACTGGTTCATAAGAAGAAAGTTATGTGCATGAGTAAATGTGTACTGTATTAATGTTGCTAAACTACAAATGTTGAATTTCTAGGCATTAATATATTCAGGAAAATGATCCTTTAGTATAAATACCTTAGTTTTAAGTGGCTACTTAGGTTGCTTGTATGTTTTTCCTATTAACTTTGACAATATTTTAAATGTTATGACCACTAGGAATCGAGATAATAATGTCACATTTATTACACCTTTTTTGTCTATTATTGGCATTAACCACTAGAAATCTGATTTATTATCATTTATATTAGTTTAGGTTCTTAGTTGCAAAATATAGAAATTAACTTTAGTTAACATAAGCAGAACAGAAATCTCAAAAGTGTATTTTGAGTAGTCTACCAATTGATGGGAAAAAGACTAAAGAAGCAACTTAGAGAACTGGACACTGAAAATCAGAGAAACAAAGGGAAGTACAGAGGCCTATACTAATTACCACTGCTGCTACTTGAGTGGCCACCATAGACCTTTGGACACTGGATGGCAGTGTTGCCACCACAAAACTAAATTCTGAACTCCCTTTGCTTTTTTTATGACACTCACTGAAGATTCATAGCTGGTGTATCTGATAGGACACATCTTCTAGGCCATATACCCTGATCCAGCTGTCAAAGGTTATAGAGAGCAAGTGTCTGAACTTTCCAGTGTGTACTGTGGAAGGCAGAGCACAATTTTGTATTCCAGAAACATAAGGTTAAATGCAGGGTGACTAAAACCATTAAATACCCACTACACCTATCTTGATGACAGAGATGAATGAGCATGTATTCTGAAGATTAACAGGCTTTATCAGGGCTTTAACAGGGTTTATATTCCAAATGGATAATTACTACCAGTCTGGTAGTTCATAATATAAAAAATCTTATGACTATTATGTTTCACACATCATGTGAAAGTCTGTTTTGAGGGTTAAATGAGATAATATATCGAAAAGTGTGAGACATAAAAGTTACCTAATGCGTATTATTTAACATCTGCAATATACTTTCTTTTACTTTTACCAAAAAAAAAAAAAAATACTTGATATTGAGATTTCTACTTTCTGTTTTACATATTTAGTTGACATTAATAAAGCACTTCAAGCTGGTGTGGGTGGATATTCCTTCCTGTTGAAAAGAGAACAAAACCTTCAACAAGGAGCAGCTGGAGACAAACATTAGAGAGAGGAAATGCAGAAAGTGTGGCTTAATCATTCAAATCATAGACTAAGTCAACACAATAGCAGAGAAAATGCAGAGAATTTAAAATGTATGACTATAGTGACAAACTCAAGGAGTCTTTTTTTGGGGGATCAACAGAGGAAATAAACTAAATAAATGTAATTTTATATATCCTATAAAAGAAATTAAAGAAAAGATTCATTAGAAAAGTTTTGTTTTACACTATAAATTAATTAAAATTTTCTTTACATGCAAAGCCCTTATGCAATAGAATACAAACATTAATTGCATAAAAACACTAAGTAATAAAAGCTATTAACAATTAAACTTTCTTGAGATTTCACTATGTATACATTCAAAATAATCCAATTAAAAAGACTTTTCTCCCTTACTATTAATGAAAAACTAAAAGAAAAAATAAAAGCTAAAAGCTTCAGGAAAGGTTATATTTTCCTCAATATATAAAATCTTGAGTAAGAAATCATGTGTGATCATACTACACAACTGTAAAGTGGATCGAAGGCAATCTTTAAAACTAAGTTTTTCAAATTACACTGACTGATGTGTAAAAAATATAGTAGTGTTAAATTCTTGGTTAATTCTACCATAGGCTAATACTACTTTAAAGTTTTCAAATTAATGGTTGAAAGGATCACAGACTCTATATATGTCAACATGAAGTCGATTGCACATAGTGATAAGCATCTGATACTTTGCTGATATAAAAGTTTCATCTGAGACTTTCTCTCTCTAGTTAATGAATGCAGTAGGGAATAGAAATGGCTCTGGAGAGAAACTCTTGCTGTACATACAAGAGATGGTTATCTCTTCTTTAAAATTAATTAGTCCCTTGGCATTTTAAAAATTTTATTTATGGATGTGTGAATTTATACTTATTAACTATGTATTTTTTCCTTACTCTAGGAATGATGTAAGAGCTATGCCTTACAAAACAATGCTTTTAAGGATTTTATGGAAGACATTCCATTCCACCATTGTGGGAGATATTTTTAAGAGACAATGGTGGTCAGTTTCATACCTTTTATTAGCCAACAGTTATGGATGTTCCACATGACTGATAATTTCATTTTTTAACTTAACAAAGATGGAAGTTATTTTAGTTTTTTTTTCTTTTTTCACAGCTTCGATTGAGGCAAAATCTCAAAATTTTCAGGTTACTGAAAGATCTGAATTTCTAACATATTTGTATTACTAGGAATAAAGTTCTAGAGTACAGCATGAATACCTCTGTTTGGTTTGAATGAAAACTCACATAGTATATCTTAAAAGAAAAGTGGGGTATGGGATTGTTCATGTGTTTCTTGGACTCCAAACTTCTGAGAATGCTTAACTATATAAAGGGACTTGACAAAACAGTAAAGAGTATCTATGATAAGTCTTTAGATACTTTGTCCTTGGGCTAAAACCTCAAAACCAGAGACACAATGACTCAATCCATATTCTAGACTTCATTTTTTTGAATCTCGAAATCAGTAAACATGGTGCTTTTGATGTTCTACTTTCCTTTCTTCTCTATATCCTTAAGATGTCAAAAAGACATAAACCTGGAGCATGGTGCTATATTTATTTATCACTTCTAAAATATTTATAATCTTGAGCAGGCATTCATTGAAACATTGTTATCTATAATCTTGTATATCCAGAGTAGAAAATGGAGCAATTTAATAATGTAGTAGCAATTTTTAATTATCTTTCTATAAAGCTTTTTATAAGACATAGCTGTCCTACTGAAGCTAAACTTCAGAAGGAACAAAACTTTCAATTTTATTTTATAAAACAAATTTCATATTGATATCAACACATTATAATATTACACACAAAAATACAGACAAATCTCACTTATGAAAATTAATGAAAATAATATGACTCAGATTTATTCCATGAAAGCACATGCAGTTGAATATTAAAAGTCAGTTATTATAATGAATCGTATTAATAGACCTAAGGAAAAAAAATCACATAATCATGTTTATATTTACCCAAAACTTTTTTAGAAAATTTGATAAAATTCTGATTGAATAAATAAATACATATTGATGGATAGTAAAAGAACATACAAAATAGGTATATGTGCTTACGTACAGATCGGCCCCAAATTCAGCATATTACATAAAAGAGGAATTCTAAGATTATTCCTTCTAATTTGAGGAACAAAAATTGACCATTATAACTAGCAATATATTGGACATATTTACAAATGTGATCACAGAAAGCTAAGAGAAGAATAAAAATCAGAAAAAAGTAAAATTATATCTAAGAAAAATATAAGACATATTTTAAAAATAACAATAAAATAGTATTAAAATTAGTATAAATATTAATAACATTTATATGAACAAATAATAACCAGCTAGGCAATATAATGAATGAAAAGTCACCATTTAAAATAGCTGCAAAATTTAAAATAAAGTTCTTACACATAAACCTAAAAAAAGTAAAGTTCATTATGAAAATCAAGAAGGTTAAAAAAGCAGAATAACATTACATGTTTATGGATAAAAAATAATTTAACATCCAAAAGCTGCCAATACTGTTTAAGTTAATTAAAAATATAGCATTAAACTGAAAATAAACTTTCTCTTTTATACTATGGGGATAAAATGTTTCATTTAAAACTTTCTATGGAAAAAGAACAAAAGCAAAAATATCTAAATAAACACTGATATAAAGAAAAGCAAAGAATGTGTGTATGTGTGTGTGAGAGAGAGAGAGATGGAGGGGTGAGAGTGGGTGGAGCTAGTCTCAGATATTAAAGCATCTTTTATAGGCTGTACAATAAATGAGTTGTATTGATGCATGAATACAAAGACAGACCATTAAATTGAGCAGAAATAAATCCAAGTATATAATAAAACTCAATATATAATAACAAAGACATCTCAAATCTGTAAAAAAAAAAATAACAGAGACTTGCTGATAATGTAGAAACAAGATATTTGAAGAAAAAGAATAAAATTAAAATTGTATTTATGTAATACGTCCCAGTATAAAAATATCAGTAATCTAAATAGTAAAAAATAATAAATAAGAAAATGAAGTCTTAAGTGTCCCTTCCCACGGGACGACTAACGGGAGCTCTGACCAGACGTGAGACTCGAGGAAACAATCTGCAAGAGAATGGGGGACAGGAGACACAAAGAATGGAGGCAAGACAAAGTTCTGATCAAGCCTCTTTTATTGTAGGTAGGGGTAGAGTATATAAAGGGGAGGATTTGCATAAGCACGGTTGCCTTGGATACCAAACCGCAGAACATTCCATTTCCTTATATGACCCAAAATGCAGAAGGGACCCGGAAGAGGATGGGGCTGCAAGGTCAGATTAGTTTAAGCAAATGGCTCAAGTCAGGGCATGTCAGGGCAACTGACTTTATGCTGTCTATCCTATCAAATAGCACAGGCGAGGCAGACCCTGTCCCAAGGCGAAGTTGCCTAGATCTCAGGTATGATAGGCTTGATAAGAACGGCTCCCGACATTAAGAGCTCTAAAACACTAAAAGAAAATAGAGGCAAATTTGTTTAAAACCTGTGAGGAGAAAATATTCCCTTATTGTTTTTTTAGTTTTATAGGTTTGCCATAATAAAGTATTACAAATTGAGTGCTTAAAAAAAAAAAACAAATTTATCATACATTTCTGGAGGCTAAAAGTCCAAAATCAAGGTGCTGACAAAATTATTTTTTTCCCAAGGGCTGAGAAAGAACAATCTGCTCCAGACCCTCTCCTTTACTTCTAGGTGACCATCCTCTTTCTGTATTTTCCCTTTATGTGTGTCTGTCTCTGTGTCTAAATTTTCAAGTTTTATAAGGACACCTGTCATGTTGCATTGGGCTCACCTTAATGACCTCATTTTAACTTGATTACTTCTGTTAAGACCCTATCTTCAATTGGTCACATTCAGAGATACTGGGGTTTAAGACTCCAACATATCTTTTATGGAGGGGGTATACAATTCATAATAATTCCTAAAAGTAATTCAAAAATCCCAAAGCATAAAAGAAATGCACTATAAATTAGAATTTTATAAATATAATAATACCATGTTTAAACTTTTATAAAGCAGATAAAAATACCATAGTAAATGACAAATAACAATTAATTGAAAAATATTGCTAATTTTAAAAAGTGGTTCTTAAAAATGAAAATAAAATAGACATTACTTAGTGAAAAAATAGCCAAGAATATGATCATAGAAACCACAAAAAAAAATGGCTCTTAGAATACACTAAGCTAATAATAGTTTTATAAATACAATATCATTCTCACTTATTTGATTGGTGAAAAGTTTGGCAGCATTCTCTGTCGGTGAGGTTGTGGGAAAAGGTCTCTCTGCTGTGGACAGGCAAAATAAAAAAAGCAAAGGGATAAAACAGAATAAGCAGCAAATTTTTTCATTGATCCAGCAATAGCGCTTTTCAAAATCTAGCCAAAAATCACATGGCAAAAATAGCAAAATCTTTATGCACAAGATATTAATTGCAGCATTGTTTGTTAACAAAAAGAATAGAAACAACCTTACCATCTACCAGAGAAATATAAGAACAAATTTAATTAGAAAGAAGTTGTGAACTCTGTTCAATAGTCTCATTGTTAATATTTGGAAGAAGACTCATTACGATTGCCAGCATCTCACCTAAAGTATAACTCTTCATCTTAAGGAGAAAAATTGCAGAAACTGCACATAGACACTACCTGGAGTAATTGTGTAAATGAATGAGAAATAGGGGCTAGGAGTGTGGCAGGCACAATATTCATTTTATAACGATATCAATGAAGGATTCCTGCTCAATCCACCCCTCCCAAACAATTATAATCAAATCTTTAAGCTAATATCCATATTAGAACAATATAAACAAGATTACAATGTAGAAAGCCAACAATGTGATAAGGTGGGACATTCTATAAGACAACCACTTTTTCTTTAATGTTATGAGAGAAAAAGAGGATAGAATGCCCTACATAGAAAAAAAAATTAGAAATATGATAATCAAATTCAATAACTTCGCTTTATGAAATCTGGTACACACAACCTACAATAAAGAAACTTCTTTTTTCTCTATAATAAGAAGATGCCTTGTTTTTCAGGCTGCTATAACAAAATACCACAGACTTATAAACAATAGAAAATTTATTTCTTACTGTTCTGGAGGCTGGAAGTCCAAGATTATAGTTAGATGAGGATCTATTCCACAGTGTTTTTTTTGTTTGTTTTATTTATTTGTTTGTTTGTTTTGTATCTTCATGTAACGGGGATCTAGAGAACTCTGTGAGGTCTTTTTTTATAAGAGCACAATACTCATTCATGTGGCTTTTACCCTCATGACCTAATCACTTCTCAAAGCCCTCACCTACTAATACTATCACCTTTGGGCATTAGAATTTTAACATACAAATTTGAAGAGGATACAAACATTCAAACATCACAGAGGGGAAATTTGAATAAGATCTAGACATTTTGGAATAGGTTAATGGCTTTGTGATTATACAAGTAAATCTCTATAGGCTTTAAGATATTAAAATTTCCATATGTCTCAAAAAATTTATACCAAATGCATAAAATATAGTGATATGTTTTGGATTCGTTTTAAAATACTTCAACAAGTTTAAAAACAAATCAATAATAAAAGAGTATTATATATCAATTATAGCAAAATGTTGATATGTTTTGGGACATCAGTGATGAAGATGAGGAGTTATACTGTTTTCTCTAATTTTACGTGCATTTGAAAATTTTTCATGAAAAATATAAATAAATAAGTGAGAAAGAGTAATCAAGCAGAGATGGGCAGATAACATGAATGGAAAGAAGCTTGGGAGAAGATCATGACAAGAAAGAAGATCTGAGTTTCCACATGCAGGAGGGAAGTCAAGGATAACGAACAGAAAGGAGCCAGTAGGGCCTGGTCCAGCAGGAGGGCACTAATGCTCTGAGAGTCATTTTAATGGAATGTCAGAGGTAAAAGATATACTGCAATGAATTGAAGCAGACAGTGTAAAGTAAACATAATTTTTAATCATGTTTTGTCTTAGAATGAGAATGCAACAAGGTGGCTGGTAGACAGAGTGAGAGGAGGAACAAAAACAGTGATATTTTTAAAAAATGATAATAATATCCATTTTATAGTATTTGGATTATTTAAGACATATTTACCTTTTTAAAATGCCATAAATTATATTATAACATACCTTACTCTGAAATAAATTATTTATCCTGCCCCTCAGTCATGATTTTCATAAAACAGAAATATATACAAATGTTAATGAAAAGCACCAAGCTGTGAACACTAAAAATCAGAGGTTTAAATCAATCAAAAAAAAATTTAGGCAAACTAATCAATCTGAGCAGTCATCTTTTTTTCATTTATAAAATGTCAACTGTACAGAACTTTCCCTGAAATACAGAAGGTAGATATGCTAAACATAAAAGCTAAGCTTTATCACTACATTATAGAGCAAGTAATCATAACAAGAATAATAATAGAACTAGTGGTAAGATGTACAATATTTTGAGACACTTTATGCAGATATTTTAGATATACTAATATATTTTCTAAGCGTGCTTATATGGTAATCAACTATACAAATGCATTAGTACCCTATTATATATAAAGTATATAAATAGGTAAGACCATATACCTTCGAAAAAACTATGTCAGACTAATGCATAATTCTTTTTTATTTACATTAAATTCCTTTTATTTCTTCAGTTCTAGTTCACTAAATTCTCATTTGAGTTTATATAACACATAGTAGCTATATTATCCATAGGCTTTGCCACTTATTTCAATCATCTGCATGCTTTTTTATCACATATCCAGCCTGAGTGACATAATTTTTGTTTTGGAATCTACCCTCAACTACTGAGTTTGAGAGATGTAGAATTCATAAAAGCACTTTGGGAGATGCTATTTCACTTGTTTGTTTTGCAAAAACAGGATAAAATGCTAATCTCAGAAAATGACTTAGAGATTTTTGCTTCTAGGAATTTATTACAGGAAAATAATCGTGTGTGTGTGTGTGTGTGTGTGTTTGTGTGTGTGTGTGTGTGTGTGTGTGTGAATATAAATTGCTATAATTTTTATATCGGGGAAAATTTCAAACTTATAAATACCTATTACTAGTAAGTGATAAGGAACACAGATTTGAAAATTAAAGCACTTGGACTCAGATATTGGCTCTGACAAGTGTTGCCATATAACTTTTGGCAAAAATGTGCTCTTTCTGTGCCTCAGAATCCTCAATTGTAAAATTGAAAAAAATGTTTTTATATTATAGGATTAGTGTATTTGAAAACTGTCTGGGTTATAGAAAATGTTCAATAAAGGCAGTCTCATTATCATTCCTTATCATATAGGGCCCTGAAATGAAAAACAATGAGAGCATTAAAAATAAGCCTGCAAACAACTAAATGAAAAGTGGAGCCCCAGATTAAATTTTGGAATAGAAAGAGAACATTAGTGAGAAAAACTGGTGAAATCTAAATAAAGCCTGTGGTTTAGTTAATGGTATTGGTCAGTATTAATTCATTAGTATTAATAACTTTACTGTGGCTGTACAAGATGTTAATATCTGGTGAAGTTGGTTGAAGTGCATATGCTATTTTTTCATGTTTTCAGTAAGTCAAATTTTTAAAAAAAATAAAAAGTTTTTAGATATTGTAGAAAATATATAATAATGTGAAAATATGTTCATTGTATAGATTTTTAAGTAAATTATGTAGTTTATAGAATATGTATAGGTTGATGCTATATTTGTTTAAAAAATAAGTCTATGCATGAAAAGCCAGAAATAGAGAAATAGGTTTACCATGGTTCTCTTGATAGTATGAGAATGTGAATAACTTTTTAAAATTTTTTTGTTTATTTGTATTTTTAAGTTTTCTACAATATTGTTATAATAAGGAAAGAATGGAGACTAAAAAAATAATTGCTTTAACTTATGAGAGATCTCTTTAATGAATTCAGTACAATTATTTGATTTCAATTCTGTTCCAATCAGATTAAATTCATTTATATGCATAATATATTGTGCTAAAACTAAAAATTACTGAATATAATTTTGTCATTTTACTTCAACTCATGTATTTCTATTTGAAAAAATTGATTCATTACTTAAAATAGCAAAACATTCAAAATACATGCATATCTAAAACATGTATAAGATTCAGTGTTCTCTCAGATATAGAAACAGATCAAGATTCAAGTAATCACTGTTGGATAATATTAAATATAACATATTTGTTTAGCTGATTTTGCTCTGAAGTTGAAAGTCTGAATAGTTTTTTTTTTCATAAAAACTATGTGTTTTCAGGCAAACAGTGATAAGCAATAACAATTTTCTATTACAAAGTCTTCTTGAAGAGATAAATTAAAAAATGAATAAAATTGATCTCTACTTAAAAATAACTCGTAGGAGAGATTTTCATGTAAACAAATAATTATAAAAACGACAAGAGGTGGTAGGTAGGAAATGATTCATTTTCTCAGTGCTGTAGGGGAATCAGAGAAAATTTTATAAAGGTTATGACAACTGATTTGAATTTTGAAGTATAGATAAAATACAATTGCATTCTAGGCAGAGATTATAACACTCACACATTTATAAATAAAATGGTGCATAAACCATTTTATGAGTTCTTTCAGCTACAAGTAACAGAGAGCCTAACAGGAGTTTAAATCATGAGGCCACTTATTTTTTTCATAAAGAAATATAAGCATTTGTACAGTTGATTTAGTAACTCCAAAAATTTAAGGTGTTGGATTAATGTAACTACTATTATCTTATTATTTCTTCAATGGTTGTAAGATGGCTAACATAGCCCCAGACAGGTTATATAGTTCTTCTTGTGAGCCTTGTATCTTTTATCAGAACTAAGCATCTTTCATGGATACCTTAGTAAAGTTTTAATTAAGTGTATTAGAGATATTTGATGATATTGTTGTTTTTAGGTTCAAAGGAGTCTAGAAATAAAAATAATTTTTAAGCCTCTGTAATGTTATAGGCAAGAGTAAAGAAAGATTAAACAGTTTAAACCACTTCAAATTGTCTGTCAATAGTGCATTAAGAAAAATAAATCTATCTGTATTGCTGGGCAATAAACTATGAAGAAGAGAATATCAGAGGATGATGCTGGAGAGGTCAACAAGTTTCAGGGTTTGAGAGGAGCCCACGCTTTATTGAAGTGATCAGGGATAGTCAAGAAGTTAAGATGATATATCATATATAAATTTTCGGAGGCACAGTGAGATGTTACTATAAAAAATGAAAAGTAAGTGAGAGAAATCAAAGATGTTCTAAAAAATGGAGAGATATTTTATGTTTATAAAAAAATTTAACAATATTGTTCAAATGTAAGCTCTTCCCAATTTGATCTATAGGTTCAATGCAATTCCAATCAAAATCCTAGCATTTTACTTTGTGAACATCAACAAATTAACTCTAAGTCAATGGAAAGGCAAAAGATCCAAAAAGCCAACACAATATTAAAGAACAAAGGACTGACACTACATGACTCCAAGTCTTACTATTAAGTTACAGTGATCCAAATAGTCAGTGTGGTATTGATGAAAGAATAAGCAAATAGATCAATGGTACATAAAAGAGAGCACAGAAATAGACCCAGACAATTGCTGTAAACTGATTTTTGATAAGCAAAGGCAACAGAATAGGAGAACATTTCAACAAATGTTCTTAGAACAATTGGGTGCCCACATGCCAAAAAAAAAAAAAAAAAGAATCTAGACACTGACTTTACACTTTTTTATGATAACTAAATCCAAATAGATCATAAACTAAGCCATAAAATGTAACTATTAAACTTCCAGAAGATAACATAGGTTTGCCAATGCTGGCTTTGACAATTTGTTTTTAAAGAAAATACCAATAGCAAGATCCAGAAAAGTAACAATTGATAAATAAAACCTGATTAAAATAAAAAACTTCTGCTCTATAAATGATATTGTTAAGTGAACAGCAAAAAACAAACAAAAAACACCAAAAAACAAAAACAAAAATTCATAAAGTGTGAATAAATATTTATAAAGCACATATCTTATAAAAAGCTTGTATCCAAAATAAACAAAGAACACATAAAACTCAAGAATAAGAAAACAAACAATTAAAAAAAATGAATAAAAGGTTTTAATACCTCACCATAGAATATTTACAGATAATCAAGGAACTTATGAAATGGTCCTTGATATACCTTATTAGAAAACTGTAAATTAAAACAAGGAGATAATATTGCATACCTATTACAATGCTAATATTCAAAACAGTGACAACATCACATGCTGATAAGCACGTGGAATAACTTTCATACACTGCTGGTGGGAATGCAAAACGAGGCAGTCATTTTGGAAGACAGCTTTGCAGTTTCTTTAAAAACTAAACATACCATTACCATAGGAACTAACAATCATGCTCCTAGGATTTTACCCAAATGAGTCAAAAACTTATATCCACATAAAACCTTCACTCAAAATTTATAGCAGCTTCACTGATTATTGTCAAAACTTAGAAGTGACCAAGATATCCTTCCTTGGTGGATAGATGAATTGTAATACATACAATGAAATAATATTCAATAATAAGAAGAAATGAGTTACCAAGCAACAAAAATATAGAAAAGAACTTTAAAGTGCATATTGTTAAGTGAAAGAAGCCAATCTGAAAACACTAAATACTATGTGATTTCAACTTATAACTTTATAGAAAAGGCAAAAATAGTGATAGTAAAAAATACTAGTGTTTTCAGGGGCTTAGAGGTGAGGAAAGAGAGAGGAATAAATAGAGCATAGGGGTTTTGTAGAGAGGTGAAACTTCTCATTAAGATACTGTAATGATAGATACCTAACATTATGCATTTGTTAAACTCTCCCCAGTGTTTACATTAATGCTCACTCTTTGCGTTACGTTGTCTTTCATAACGCAAAGAGTGAGCACTAAGGTAAACTGTAGTTTCGTTAATAATAATGTTTCAATATTGATTCCTCAAATATAACAAATGATCACACCAATGCAAAATGTTACTAATAGGAAAAAACAAGAGAGGGAGGGAATGTATGAAATTCTCTGTATATTTTTTCCTCAATTTTTCTGCAAATCTAAGACTCAAAATACAAAGTTTATTAATTGAAAAACAACAAGAGTTTGCAAGATTGAAGGCCAGTAGTTGGGAGGACTGATGTAAATAACAACAACAACAGCAAAAAAGTTCAAAGTAGGACAAAATTAATGGAAGTGGAAAAAAAAAGAATGATCTGGAAGATATTTAAATGTGACATCAATGTCACTTAGGATTAGATTGGTCAAAAGGACAGGGAGCAATGAGAAGAAAAAAGAATTTAGATTAACTTTCACAGTTTTTACTTTGGTGCCTGGGTGATAGTAATCATGGTAGGGAAGAGCAGATTATGGAGAAGAAATAATGATTTCATTTCTGGATTTCTTAAGTTTTATTGATAGTGGCAAACAATGAAGGAAAAGGCCAATAAAAATAATGTGGGTGAAAATTAAACAAATTAAAATACTCTTTCATCAAAGACTTGGGGCATTGTGTTTTTAAAATATACTTTTACTCTTTTCAATCTTCTATACTTGGTAAGTCAGTTTTAGGATGGAGTGAAAGAAAAGATTTTAAAATCTGCTTAGAGTAGGCTAATGAAAGTGAAATTAAAAGGACTGAATAAAAAGAGTCAGACATTGTGAAAGAGCAAGTACTAAGCATTATTTCCAAATTATTAGGCAATCTGATTTTGCACTCACCTACAGTGGAGGGAAACTGACATAGACTTGAAAGCACTACAAATCCCTTAGCATAAGATGCTTCAATTGTATTTCTGAAAATATTTTGATTTCTTTGTGTAAGTGCTACTGCATATCATTGCCTCTAACTACCCACTTATAACACTCTTTGAAAATTGAGCTGCTAATTTAGATAGCATATCACAACAAGTGTAGCAAAGCAGGAGAATATTAAAGGATATGCAAATTGACTCATGAATATGAATAGCATCTGAAGGTACAGATACTGTCATAACATTATAAAATTAAACATAGTACTTTATTATAAAGACTCAAGTTCTGTAGAGTAACTTAAAGGTGGCTAACTATCCATAGGATTCTGGTTTTATGAAAGACAGACAGTATTCTCCTATGTATTTTTTAAGTGAGAAAATGAAGAGTATGCTAAATAGTGATACAGCAGTAAAGCTAGAATATAAAATATTTATTTAGTTTAATAGCACAGTTCCTAATATTTTGATCATAATTTGTTTTTTCATCAAGTACTTTTTCTACATATTTATTTTTTTTAATTAAAGTATAATTGACTACAATATCTTATTAGTTTCAAGTGTACTCCATAGTATTTCTGTATTTATATACATTGGGAAATGATCATCACAATTAGTCTACTTACCATTTGTCACAATGCAAAGTTATTGCACTATTTTGACTACGTTACCTATGCTATACATTACTCCCTATGACTTATATATTTTAAAACTGAAATTTCTTCCTCTTAATTCCCTTCACCTGTTTCATCCAAACTTCAACCACACCTGCCTCAGGTAACTATCAGTTTCTTTCCTGTAACTATGAGTAACACATGTAACTGTAGTAAAACATATGAGTGTAGTCATATGATACTTGCCTTTCTCTGATTTATCTTATTTAGCATAATACCTCTAGGTCCATCAATGTTGTCACAAAGGCAAGATTTAATTCTTTTTTTTATGGCTGAGTTATAGTCTATTATATATCACATTTAAAAAAAATTTATTCATTCATCCATCGATGGACACTCATTTTGCTTCCATATCTAGTCTATTGCAGACAGAAGAGCTTCAGTGAAGATAGGGATTTACTGTCTTTTTAAATTAGTAACTTTGTCTTCTTTGGATAAATACTCAAAAGTAGAATTGTTAGATCATAAGGTAGTTCTACTTTTAATTTTTTGAGGAACTTTCATACTGCTTTCCATAATGTCTACACCAAACCATCAGTGCACAAGAGTTTCCTTCCTCCACATCTTCAGCAACATTTATTATTTCTTGTCTTTTTGATAAAAGCCGTTCTGACAAAAGTGAGGTAATATCTCATTGTGGTTTTGACTTTCATTTCCCTGATTATTAGTGATATTGAGTACCTCTTCATGTGCTTGTTGGCCATCTTCATGTCTTCTTTGGGAAAATGTCAATTCAAGTCTTCTGTCCATTTTTTTTTAACTGGGCTGTTTGCTTTTTTAATATTAAGTTGTGTAAGTATTTAAATAAATTTTAGATATTAATTCTATATTAAATTATGATTTGCAAATATTTTTTCCTTTTATTTTTTTAATGGTTTCTTTGTTGTATAAAAGCTTTATAATTTAATGTAATCCCATTTATTTTTGCTTTGTTGCCCTTGCCTGAGGAGAGTAGACCAAGAAAATATTGCTAAGTACTTTCATAAAAATGTCTTAAGAGATTGAATCATGCAATGTAAATTGGGCAGGTAGTGCTATGCTTATTTATAGATGAATCAACTGTGGCTCAGAAAATTTAAGAAAGTTGTTCCAAGCAAAAACTACATTGAATTCCAAGTCTGGTAACTGAAACATAGAACATTTATATCAGATGGATTCCTTAGAATAGCTTCTTTCTGAAGAGGGAGTGTAGATATCTTTGAGGCATTAAGGAGAACTTTCCTAAGGAGAAGTGAGTAGGTACTCCATGATCTGAAAAATGAGTTGCAACACCTTTTGTGTGAAGGACATGCAAGAGAACAAGCAGGTATAATTTCTATTATGTGCTGCGAGCAAACTCAGTGCCAGCTCTAGCTGAGCACTTTGGAATTGATTTGCAAAGAGCGAGATTACACAAATAAGTAAATTTTTGTGATTATGAAAATAGTTTAGAGGCATCAACCTGAGACATCTCTATAGTCTAACAAAATAGAATTTATAACCAGTAAGGATGTGGTGTAACGTATCATTGACTAACTCATTTGAGTTATTTTAAATGGTTCATAATTATTTATTAATTAATTTTATTTTATTGTTATAAAAATAATTTAACTATAATTACATATAATTCTAAATTAACTGTATGTGACTAGTTATACAAATGTTATCAGTTGATCTCAGCATTACCAACATGTGCTTTAATTAGACAACCTCCTATGGTTCTGTTGTTTTGCCTCTTCTCATTTCATTCTATGTGTTTTCTATGAATAGCTTTATTCATTCCATTTATTAGAATTACCTACCACCCATAGGCTGAAAATCATAAATCTTTTTTTTCTAAAATTGAGACAAAAACACTGCTGTCTGCTGGGAATATTCACCACATCGCCTCAGCTACAAAACTGGGGTTATCCAACTTTCTTTTCTGTCATTTTTCTCCCTATTCCTAGTCATGATTTTCAATGAATTTCTTACAAAATTACCAGGGTAATATATTTCTTAAAGAAAATGTGTTACGGCCCATTCACTACTACAAATTATTATAGGTTTTCCAGAGCCTACAGAAAAAAGAAATTCATAGAACAGTCAAGACAAGGCTCTGTAAGCATGTGGATTTTTCACCTTCTCAGTTCCTAGCCACTATATCAGACCCTCAGACTCTGCTTTCACCACTCTGAACTCCTTACAGTTCTAAGGGTAAAACAACTTTTCGTTTTTTATTTCCTGGTATAATGTGTGTGTGTGTGTGTGTGTGTGTGTGTGTGTGTGTGTGTGTCCTTTCATAATTTTGGCTTCTACTGGTCTGTTATATTTACTTGTCCTACTTACCTTGCACAATTCAAATGCCTTTTATCTCTTGTTTTCCAAAAAAAAATATTTTTTTTTAGTGAATGATAGCAATCAAGCAGAATTTAGTAAATGGGCGATTTATAATGTTATAGGCAAGATTTATGGAAAAGCAACAAGGAGTTGTGCTGTATATTGGAGCTAGTAATAACTAGAAACCATTCTTATTACTCAGTCTGAAAGGACAAATAGAAGAAAGCAATTCCTAGAAATCGAGAGTGGGCCAAGTAACCTTCAGTAAAATGCCACAGCCAACTCAAAGTTACCTCAACAAGAGGCAGGTAAAGAAATGAACACTTTGTCCCTGCTTTCCTCCTGCCTCCTACTGGCTTCCTGGACCACAGAATAGCTACAAGGGAAAGGTTGGAATTCAGCTCTTTTGATTACATTTTGCTGTATGTAAACACAAACAAATTTATTTAAAGCAAAGAAAAGTTCACATATTTCTCTCATCCCTTCACCTTCCACCAATGGCAATCACCAATCTGTTTTCTGTATCTATAAACTTGCTTTCGTTTTGGTTTCTTTTAATTTTAGATTCTACATATAAGAGAGATTATGCACTGTTTGTCTTTCTTTGTCTGATTTATTTCACTTAACATAATGCCCTCGAGATCTGCCCATGTTGCCACAAATAGCAAGATCTCATTTTTTTTGTATGACTAATATTTCATTGATTGTATGTATTTATATATAATCAATTACTTTTCACATTCAACCTGGTAGATGCTTACGTTACTTTCATGTCTTGGTTATTTTAAATAATGCTGCAGTGAACATGGGTATGCACAGATATTTTTGAGTGAGTGTTTTTGTTTTCTATGAATATATATCCAGAAGTAGAATTTCTGGATCATATGGTATTTCATTTTTGAATTTTTTGAGGAATCTCCATACTGTTTTCCATAGTGGCTGAACCCAAGAGTACACAAGGGTACTCTTTTCTCCACAGCATTGCTAATACTTGCTATTTTTGTATTTTTGATAATAAATATTCTGAGAGGTGTGCAGTGATATCTCACTGTGGTTCTGATTTGCATTTCCTTGATGATTAAAGATATTTAGCATATTTTCATGTACCTGTTGGCCATCTGTATGTCTTCTTTGAAAAAGATTTTTTTTAGATATTCTGCCTGTTTTTTACTTGGGCATATTAATTGAGTTAAAAAAAATTCACCAATAAAGTTTTAACTCAATTTTTCTGGTTCGGTGCAATTGTCACCTTCTACCAAAAACCTTTTATTTGTCTCTCCTTCATGCTGTTGCTATGTGTTTTTATTTATTTTATTTATTTATTTTTGTACATAACTTCATTATAACACCTTCCAAATGGTATTGCCCTTTTTTTTTTTTTTTTACAAGCCAAAACCTGCCTAGTTTTATCTGGCTGGTCTCATTGAATGGTAACTAAAATAAAGTTGTATCTCTTGAGTTCATAGAATGAACCTTTGTGCAATTATTTTAATGAGAAAAAAACATTTAAAATAGATATAAATAACAAATTATTTAATAAACAGTCTTTTATATTGGTAAGATATATACAAAATGGCAATTTAATGACTCTCCTACATCCCATCTTGGTGTGTAGATGGAAGATGGTCAGATAAATGAAAATGACTAAGTTAAACAGGTCACACCAAAATCTCATATATAAAAAAGGAACACTGCATGTCAAAAAAATAGAGAATATTTTTAGATAAGAAAGTTCAGTTATAATAGAGCCTATGTAGCTAAACATAAATAATTAGAAAGATAAACTGGAAATGCCAAATAATATACATATATACATATAGTTTATAATGATAATAATACAGATATATAAATATATATATATATATTTTTTGTTTCCTAGGATATAACTAATATGTATGCCTTCTGATCAGCTTAAATATTTTCTATGTAAACAGAGGCAAACCAAAATAGCAGAAATTATTAGAATAGAATAAAAGAAACCAAAACATCCAAGATGGTCAATTGAAACCAAAATTCTATAGACATGTGTTTATCAGACTTCTTTTTTTCATTATCACTCTAAGGAGGCTTATTAAGCATTTTATTTTAATCTCTCTATGAAATTTCAATACCACAGATATACTGTATATCTGTTTATGTATTTTCTATATATCTAAAAGAAGATAAGATATTTAAGAATACATACAAAGAATAAGGTTTTTTTTTCATCTTCTGCATGCTTTTTTTAATAGAAAAAAGTCAGAAAGAATACTTATGTCACAATGATGCAAACTTATTTTACATGACACATGTAAACTTTTCCCCCTTTTTTCATGTAGCATAATAAGACAAACTAAAATTTTGTGAAATGTAATTAACATTGGTGTACTACAGCGTAGCTATCAGTCTCCAGGGATTTCTTATACTCTCTATAAACTCTAGTGAGTGTTTTAAATTTTTTTCTGTACTGTTCCTTTATGCAAACTGAATCTTCTCTGAAGAATATGGACCAAGGTGAATAATAAGGCTTTCTGCTAAACTTGAAGAGGGCCACCATGTCTGCTTTCTTAATATGTATATTCTAGGCTTCTTTAAAGTGATACCTAGATGTATATCTGTCTTCAGGTAGGTGTTGGGAGCCATTTCTGCTGCCCGTCTTGCAGACAGGGTTAAAGTTGCTTGCCAAGTACAAAGGCTTGCAGAGCTGATAAACTTTGAGGTTAATGATTGCTCAAGGAGGGAGTCTTGCTTGAGAAAGCAGTCTGTACAATCCCTGATCTAGAGAACAAGGAATGTCTGATGGGATTGAGAGAGTTGCGGGAACAAAGGATGAAGCACAGGAAGCTAGTGTAAAGGTCAGCAATTGTATGCAAAACTGTGGCTTTTGTTAGATATGCAATTTGAAGTGTATAAATATGCTGTGCTAAATAAACTCGGGGTGCAGTATTTACTGTAGCCCTCCCGACTCTATTCTTTGTCTCTCTCTTTCTTAGCCTTTCTCTCCCTTTCAGGAACTGTTTGCTCTGGAGACTGAACCCTTCAGGGCTGGCTGGCTCCAGCAGGTAGGGACCTGAAAACAATACAGAATGAAGACCCATACCAAGAAGAGATAAAGAAAGACATCCATGCCAAAGTCATAGATTACTCACCAATACACTAGAGGACTGTCTCTTTTCTTAAACAAAAACTTCCTGAAATTTTTCTCAGAGTTATAAGAGTCTTAATTCATTCTCTTACAGACAAACAAATTAACACCAACAAAAAAAATCTATATTAATTACATAATGCAAGGGACTTGTGACTTGCTCAATAACAAATATTTATTCAATAATGCTTTGGGTATTAAAAAACTACTGCACATCTGAAGAAATGATCTTGTAAATGTTTAAAATAATAAAAGTAATAATTTAAAAGTTCAAGGCATGCCCAAAAGATATTTCTTTATCCAGGCGATGTCATTTGAATCACAAGTAGGATCTTTATACCTCAATATTAGGCTTTCAAGAGTCCTTTGTAGATTATAGTGAAATTATTATAGGTATATATGAATGATAATGATGATTATTCAATTGAATCACATAGTCATTATAGAACTCTCAAAGGCAATTTTGGCTCCAAATCATGCAATGTATATATGATTATAAGCAAGTCACATAAGTTGAAGAAATTTTTGTCATAAATAAACTGGAGACCATCCTCCTTTTACACAATAAACTGTTTAAATTTCAAACTAGCTGTTTGAAAATTAAAGCATTTTCTTATTATTTTTGTGGGTCACCTAGGCAAACCTAGCAATTTCATGCTTATTTTAATGGGACAGAAAGATAAAAATGACCAATCCCTAGATATGTTGACGATATTAAAACCTGCTAGTTCTGAGAAGGTATGTAAGGGCAAAAGCTAAAATAGAATACCTAATGCATCTGCATTTCAGGTCTGAGATGATCCAAAAAGGATTTTTATTGTATCTATATTTATGTGAAAAATTATAATTTATTAACCAAAATTAATTTCTAAAAAACTCTATTGAGAAGAGGGATCCTTAAAGTTAACTTTAAAACTTCTTAAAGAGGAAAACTTTATTACTTAAGGGAGAAGACACACACACCATAGTTGGCCTGGCGAATGCAGTGTGGAAAGCCTGTTTATGGTCAATGGCCCTGGGACCTAGTCAACTTGATGAATACTCTTCATCACAAGGATGAGTCTTTGAAGAGCATTATTTCCTGTATTTTTGATGAACATAATCATCAACACTGAGGTTCTTTCAGGATGCAATTTAGTGTTGAGTGGAAGCTAAGAGATGTGACTGAGAAGTTGCTAAAGTAGCGATTGTTAGCTTAACCTTGAACAGAGTCTGAAAGCTACTCTGTAAATTCTTAAGCATTTACTAAACTCTGGAGAGGACAAATATGCTTATGTACAGAAGTAAGAGATATTGCCAGGCAAGTACTGGCAGTAAGTCATCAGATTCTGAAAAAATGTGCTCAAAGACCACTTGAATCTAATTCAGGGTGGGGCTATTTTAATTAGAACATTCCATTCCAATTTTAATCTATGATTTTCCTCAACTTTATTCTGCTATTAAAATCTTCAAGAACATTTGATTAGAAAGCAAAGAAATTTTGAGAAGTAGGAATCAATGTAAATGGGGGTGATGCCTGACATAGTTCTAGCAGCAAATGTAGATAAATTTCAATTAGAATTAATAAAAGTGTTATCAACTGTGCAGATCTTTAGAAAGCACAGTAGCAGTTCCCTTCTGAAAAGATTTAAAAATCTACTACTTTGATACCATATAAAATGGAGCTTTAAGTATATATGATCAAGGTGGCAAATGCTAACATAAAAGTCCTTGAATTACAAGGATTAACTATTATAAATCTTGGATGTACTGAGGAAATCCGGAACATAGAGAGAAAGAATTTCAGACTGTTAAAACGTCATTTAAAGACAGACACCTAATATCTGTTTTTTTTTTTTTTCAACTATTCTCATGTTCTCTGGTTTATTTGAGGTATCAGTGGCTAAACAGGGACACAAGTGGTCACTCTTTGCCACCATGCAGAGGGGAATTTATTAGATTCCACATTAAATGTTATCCTTTGATGTGAGACTTTGATCTCCTGAATAGGGAAAGAGCCTATGAAGAAAATGTAAGGCCAGGAGTTGTCTTTTCCTTTTCTAGGAAAAGCATCCAGACCCCTGGTTTACTTCTTAGTGTTTTTTGGTCTTTTTATTTTGTTTTGTTTTGTCACCTTCTAGTCTTTAATTAGTAATTCTTAGCCTTGGAAATCCATATTCGTATGATTAGGAAGCATGTAGAAACACCATGTAAGACCCTTTCTCTCTGTTTAACACTCCAGTATCCTACCCCATAGAGACATAACACACCATTACACACACATGCACAAGTTCACATAGCTTGGAAAACTAATGTTTTACTAAACTCTTATAACTTTATTAAAGTATATAATTTTATTTTTCTGGTTTATTGGGATAAGGAAAAGGTTGAGGCATTTTTAAATAAAGCCATGTACAGGTCTTGAGGTTTGGTCTTATTTATACTCGACAGACGTGACCTAATGAGATTATTAAATCCTGAGGGCACAGCTACCTTCTGTATGCCATCCTCTGAAAATCTTCCTCTCAATTCTTTGCAGAGATCTTGAAATCCAGAGTCATGTTTCCAACTACCTAGTATCACATACTCACCTGCATACATGCATTCACTTGTACGTACCAAAGATCTTACAAATTTGCCCCTATTTTTTTTGTTTCTATCTAGAAACAAAATGACTGCTACAGAGTCGACATTAATTAATATTTGTTGAACTCAACTGAACTGAAACAGTCAAAATATATCTTGCTAAACCTATCCTGCTTTTAAAGTAGCATAAGTTGTTAACTAAAGTCTAGTTTATATATATTATTTTATCTAAGATTTCATAGTGTGTGTATTTGTTGGCAATAATATTACTGAGGCAGAAACAGGTTTTGTTCTATTAAAGATGTCTATTCCAAAAGTCCTGTCTGCTATAATCTCCCAGTACTCATCTGTTCTTTCTTTCTTGGAATATTCCTCCCTTCTGGACCTTGGAACTCTGTTCTCATTGCCTCTCTCCTCTAGCCTCACTGACTCTTAATTATATTAATAAACTTTTTTGACTAATGCTTCAGCAGGAAGATATATTTGAAAAGATATGTGAGGGTTCTAGTAAAATAACCTAGGTAAGTGGTTAGCCTCTCAGGCAGTCATATTATTACAGTCTCAGAAATAGATCAGGATCATCATCTTACTGTCAGGAATGATGATCTTCCAGAAAAATAAACTTACTATTAAATAAGTCAGTTATAATTGCAATATTACTAAATATGTACCTGAATGGTACATTTTTCATGCATTAGAGAAAAGTGGGCATCTTATCAAAAGTATGATAAGATTTTAAGGGTAGGTTTCTATTTCATTATTTACAGAAAAAAAAATTTGAGAAGGCTTGGATCTGTAATTTCTACAAATTATAGCTACAAAGAGTAAATATTTCTTTTAGTTTAAAAAACATTCTCCTCATAACATTTTTTTTTCTAGTTACATTGAAGAAATCCCAACATTATTAAGTCATAAAACCAACTTTTCTGTTTATGGGCAACTAAGGATACTAAATAAACCTAATGTTGTTTTTTATTTGCTGACTTTATGAAGCAAAATGAGGAAACGATATATGAATTTCTGAAAAAAAAGAGGCATCAGAACAAGACATCAGAACCTGGAAGTTCAGAGTTGACAATCTGAAAAGAAATTTTAGATTCTTGGTTGAATATCTTTGGATTTACTGATAATTGTTCAAAAATTATTAAAATTATGGTCAAAGAATTGTTCTGTGAAGGTATAAGGAGTTCAAGTCCAGTGAAATTCAAAACTACTTTTAAAAGGTTCTTTCCCCTTTCTACCACCATTCAATATGTTATTCTGCAGTAAATATTAAAAAGAGAGAAAAGGAAGAGGAAAAAAGCATTATATAACCTAAGCTGGATACAAGGATATCAAACAGGAATTGTGTAAATTAACCATTTTGTGCTTGGTTTGGAGAAAACTATGGCAATTTATGGCAAAAATGACTCAAACAGGCAGTTAAAAGTCACTGTTGTGTTCTTGTGTTAGAAATATAGTAAAAAAATACGTGCTGCATTCACATATTCTACGTGTTTCTTTCATGCCACAAATTAACTTAGATTTCTTTCTTAATATTCAGCTGCTGAAGTGGGTAGGACTTACTTCAAGGTGTTTTTGAAATTGTTTTCAATTATCTCAATATGCGTGTTTCTTCAGGCAGCTGAGAATCTGACTTTCTGGAGGCTTCTATTTGAGATAAATTACCTAACCAGTGCCTAAGCTTGAAAGATAATACATCAAACCAGACATTTTTTCAAGCTAATGGGAAAAAACGACAGCTTCAGCAATGATAGACAATCAACTTGACAATAAACAAACTCTTTTATTCAATGGTATTAATTCAATAAACATTTACTGAGTAAAAAAAGGCCAAGACCAATGTTGGGAAGATTTATGTAAGGATTTATGACATAGTATCTGAATTGAAATTAAGATATTGACATACTTTCCAACAAGCACAGAATTCTTTATTTCAAGTCTCATGGAGAGGATCTATTGATTTATATGGTTGCAATGAGATACAACTAAAAATGAAAAGGATTAGAACACTCCTTATGGATAAGAGATACTGTAATTATAACAAGAGCAATAAAATCTATTACAGTGTTCCCCAATTATATCTCTAAAATGGTTTTGCAATTCACGTTATTAAAGACAATGTATAGTTCTATTTTCTCACAGCATTTAATGTGTTTACCACTTTATCTCAAAACACTTTTTGGGATGAATTGCTCCCTCATACCCTCACAACCTTAGAGGCTCCTCTTCTTCCATCTAATACTACCCTTCAGCTGCAGCAAGTGACTGTTTATTATGGAGTCCAAAACTTTACAGCCTAGCTCTTGCCCTTATATATTTGTACTCTACCATAAGGCAAGAACTGGCTGGGTAGTGTGGGAAGGTCAGTGAGCCTGACCACTTGGAGCTCATGGTCTCCATCTAAAAAAAATTCCAGTTATCCAAGACCCCAGAAATCTTTACCTTATAAAGCTTTCCAGGCTAAATCAAAGGACCTCATGGACCTCTTATCAGTATTTATTATTTAATTTATAATAATTCTGTCCTGGTTAAAATATTTTCTTGAATTTCTTTGTAAATAATTACACTAAATCTTTCTTTTGAATTTCTACTGATCAATTATTTTAGGTATTTTTTTAAATAATTTGTTCTCTCTCATACTGTTTTTTTTCTTGTATATCTGTTCTCTTGAGGCCCTTTTCTTTCTTAAGAGAAGATGGCATTGCTTTTTCTATCTTCTTACATTAACAGTACTATGCTATTGTCCTGTCTTACTAATGGGTTTCTACCTGAAAAAAAATAGTGACTGGAATTCTGAATGGAATCGGTATGTTCACTGGGCTTGCTGCATTATAGCAACCTTTCCATTATCACCACTGTGCAGAGAATCACCATCTGCATAGAGGTCCACAAAATGTCAAAATAAGGAGAGTCACACCCCATTAACTAACATAGTTCTCAGAACCAAAGACTTTGTCAAGTAATTTTGGTTTCGTTTGAGTCTTGGATATAAATATCAGACTGCTTAGCCCTCATGGTGAAGATGAAAGCCAAGTAGAAAAACATTTCTGGAGATAAATTTTTAATTACTTCATTCCTTCCCTCATGCTTTTACCCAGCTCTTAAACTGTCCTCTTCCCTGATTATCATTAGAAAGATTAACTCCAAAATAAACAGCAGTCCTCTCCTGTTTGCAACATAAACTGCAATTATCTCTATTCTATTTATCTGTAGATTTGTTTACTAGTATTTTTTCACTTCTAAAAATCTCAATGAAAGTTGTCAAGAGAAAAATATGTGGTCTGTCCACAGTTTTCAAGAAAAAACAAAAAGTCTGAACTACAGGATTTAACAAACTGTAATCTCACTATCATCAGATTTCATGTCACTGCAATAGTCTCACAACAATAAACAGAAAATGATGTTTTTATCTAATAAAGTTACATCAAAATTTATTGAAATTATACGTTTGAAAAAATTATTTTAATTTTTTTTCAATTTTTATATCGTCTAAAGTAGTTAGAAATTATAGTACTTCACAGAGAGGTTGATAGAATTAGATTAAATGAAGCGAATAAAGGAATTTAACATTTTGTCTGGCACTTAACTAAGCTTTTAACAAATTTTAAGCGTAAATATTATTACCGATTACCTCTCTCATCCCTTTGCAAAATTCTGTGGGATGTAACACACTTTGAAATGGACACTGTACCTATTCTTTAATTTCTTTCTATTCCAATTTATGCATCTAGGTAAAAATTAATCAATAATCATACTGTTATTTATTGCCCATTCATCTGTTCTAGACTTGCAGTCAATCATCCACTTTAAGGGTAGTTTCAATTTATTAAGAATTCACTATTTTGTACTACTCAGCTACTTTGTTAGGATTTATCTAATTTGTTATTTCTGACTTCTTAATCAAAACTCAACATATTAGTGTATAACATTCTCCAAATAGATCACATTTATGCTATCCTAAATGATCTAAGCTACCTGTTACATAATAAAAATACCTTTTTTTTTTGTCATATGCTACATAGCACGAATAATTTTTTCAATGGTCCCAACTCAGTGCCACATAATATTCAGTGTCTCTTATGAGAGGAGTGCATATTGTTTCATTAATGATACTAATGGATTTGTCATGTACTTGCTCAATGGTATCTGAAAAAACACAGTATATGCTTCATTTGAGCAAAAGTTTTAAGAAGTATAGCAAATTTCTACTAGTTTTCTTGTTTTTTGTTTTTGTTTTTGTTTTTGTTTTTGTTTTTTTTCTGTGCCAAGAAAATGGAATGTCTTAAATAGGACTGCTCCCCTAGCTTTCGTTCTGGAAAAGGAGACCCCAAGATCAGATCTGAGCAACATGCAGTTGATGACATAATATATGAACAAGACTTAGATATTTATTGTTAGAAAACTCTAGGAGTTTGCAGTGGTTAACCATTACAGCCATGTAGTCTTCAATTTTATTGTAAACCTCTTACTATCAATGAAGAAAAGCATACATTTGTATCTTTTTATCATTATCAGTGTTTAAAATTAATTGTCAAATTTTCCATATTTTTCTGTTTCAAGGGAATGCATACATCCTGATATTATGTCCTGATTAAATTTGAAAGTAGTCTCTTTAAAATTTTTCTTTGCCTTCATTAAATTTCTTGTTTCTTAAACTTTTGGCAATTGAAAAGTGTGAAGGATTTAAAAAAAATTTTGTAAAAATATGCTTTCTAATTTTTTAATGTAGTAGTTTCATAAAATTGGAAAATTTTATTTATCTCATGGTAAAAAAAAAAAACTGTACTTTTTATTGGCCCCTCCTCTACTGATGTAGAAAAATATATTGATACTCCCTAACTGAGCTGTCCCTTCTCCAATTCTCTTTATTTGAGGAAGATGTTTGGGGGTGAGGGTGGAGGTATATATTTCTTTTATTCTTTCCTTTAAATTTTACCAAGTATTTTAGTGGAATTAAAAAGATAAATATATGCATTATTTATTAGAATTATTTTAATAAGTTTTTTGTTTCTTGCTTTCAAGACCCAATTTATATGACACATTTTCTGTGCTAGATCCCTTAAAATTCTAAAGTGGAACAATTATTTCTTCTGTACTCTTCCAGTACTTTGCTCATCTTGCTAATATAGCAATCATTATATTATATTTTAGCTACATTTGAACATATTTTTTTTTCTAAATTGTGTTTTACTTTGTAGCATCTTATTCATTATAGAACACCATCTGGCATACAGTAGGTACTCAGACAATTTTTGCTGAATTTAATTGGAATTCAAGAAATTGGCACCCACATATCCAGCCTCACTAAATTATTAGGTATGAGTTGACTCTAATTGAAATGTGGATGAGTATAGGAGATAGGACAACTTTTGTCAGATTTCTAGGGTTTTTTTTTCTTTTCTTTAAGTAAAAATATGAATTAATATTCAAGGGCACTATTTCCTTTTGTTTGGATTTCTGATTATATAAATGTAAAACAGATGTCCTCTACAAGAATACAAAGTATAAAAAGAAGTAGCTAGTTTTGCCAATGGTCATAAGAGTGTTTATATTGTGAATTAATTACATTTCAGAGAAGATGATTCAAATATGGGGGTAGAGGAATATTGAAGAATCCCAGTCAGAGCTGAAGACATTATCAAGGCACTTCTGCGATGAAGGTGAGCATTGAGGAGGGTGAGTTATCTTTGGGAAGAAGTCTCTAGATTTGATAAGAGAAGGTTACTGTGAGGGACCTTGTGCTATGCAATTTTAAAGTGGTGAGATATATTATCCAGTTTATTTTATTCTTTTTCCTCTTTCTACATGGTTATTACCTACTGTTAACTCCATACCTTCTTTAAAAGTGTAGTTCAATTTAACTCTGTTTTGAGAAGTAAAAGATGTTTATAAGTATGGAAAAGAATCCCAGGAGTATAAGGAGCATCCTAGAGACCATGGTTGTAAGATATTATTTATTAAGTAAGTCCAATCAAAAAAAATATATATCAAGCACCTAATATTAGCCAGACACTGTGCTGGGGTAATAGAGATAGAGCAGTGAACAAGACAGACATGATTTCTATTTACAATCTTCTATGAGAGACAAATATTAACTATATAGGCTTAAGATCTTTTTTTTTTTTCATTTTGAAGGTTTTTTTTAGTAGTTGAAATCATGATTCAGTATGTTGTTGCTATGGGGACTGCTATATCTTTAGTAATTAAAGAAAAGGCAAAAGAAATTGTGCCATATAAGTCATAAAATATAGAATTGAGTTTTAAAGTAAGGAACCTTGCCAAACTCCTGTAACCACAGATTTATGCACCACTTAAAATAAATACCTATCAATGAAACTAATCATTTTACTTCCTTTTGAGAGCAGCATTTGTATTGGAGTTATTCTTATAATGGTATGGCAAACACCCGCTGACTTTACATTCTGAGTTGCCATTACCTACCCAAGCCCTGAAGCTGCTTAGATGCCAGCCCTTTATAGATTAGGGTGCAAGCCACCTATCAACCCTCAGTACTGAGGCACAGCAAATGATAAGTCTAGCATTTGAAATAATGAGAGAATATAGCTTAAAAGTTAAAATTCTGAGAAGATGAGTGAAGAATTTTTCAGGAGGCTTATCAACAAAGAGTGAGAAAGAGGCAGAGAGGAAAGAAGAAGAAAAGAGAATGAGTAATATTTAATAGACCTACAAAAATATAACTTGTAATCTAAGGACACCACAGTAAATCAAAATGAAGGGAAAACAAAGTTTGCTGTTGTTTGTTTGTTTGTTCATGTGTAAAACTCCAAATGTGAAAGTTAAAGTTTATCAAAAATGTGTTAACGTCATACATATGACTGTTTCTCTATCCCATGGATGAATACACATGTAGTTGAACTGGATTACTTATTGTTAGCTTTTCGTCTTCAACCCTGAAAATATAATTCTCTCTTGAGCTTCAGATTTACCATTGTCTGACTCATTATCATGTTCAAACTTCAATTTTCCTTCAGTTTAGTTAAAATTAAAACAGTGAGAAAATTTCTATAACTCCATGAAATTACTGATTCAGTACCATGTATTTGGTCCTATGTAACAGACTAAAAATGGAAATAATCCAGAGCAACAGAATGACTCAAGAGAGTACCTTTCACTTTTATGTCAGCAGTTAAAATCTAGTGCAAGGCTGTAGTGACTAAATCTGCTTCCATCTGAGTGTTCCACAGAAGCATGTAAAAAAAATGAGAAAAGGGAATTTTTCATGTTTTGATAATTCTTGTTTATCGAAAACTTTCCATGATGGTTACTGAAGGATGGTTGGGAATGCTGAAGTTATCAATGGGTGACTAATTAAACCAGAGTGGCCTTCCCCAATGTCTCTTTCTGCTAGATGCTAAAGACTCTTACTTCTCCATTTTTTAATACTTGGTACATGATTTGTTTTTAATATTATTTGACACAATTGAAAGGTATTTTGTACTTTTAACAATACAAAATATTTTAGAATCTCATTCTGATATAGTTTAAGTGATAAGATTCCAGACAAAGTCTGAAGGGTGTTAATTGTGTTTACATTGTCCATAGGCTATAAAACAAGTAACAGGGAAGTAAGATAAATTTAGCTTCTATTTTGAAGTCAGTTCATGTGTGAATTCTGTATATCTGATGTATCTTTATAAATAAGACATCTCTCACTATCTGAGATTAAATGTATAAACTTTAGAGCTGTTTTCCTCCATTTACAAGTAGAACATAAATTTGCCAAACAGAGGTTTTGTTTGTTTGTTTGTTTGTTTGTTTGTTTTCATTAAAGAGCATGAGGTAAAGTGGAAAAAAAGGGTTTTCCTAGTAGTTTACTTGAATTTTCTAACCTTATATTTTTACTTTTAATTTTGTTTCCACAAAATTTATATTTATATATATATATATATATATATATATATATATATATATATATATATATAATAGTGACAATAAATAAATAAATGCAGTTTTCTAGGCCATATTTCTTACTTATTTCCTCATATAATCAGGATCTCTGGGGGGTGGATTATAGTAACCTGTCTTTTTGGTAAGAACTCACAGAGAATGTAAGAGATGTAAGAAATAACTAAACTCATCCTAAATTTTAAATGACCAAATTTAGGGTCAGATGGCTTAAGTGAAATACCCAAAAGCAGATGAAAGATAGATAGATAGATGATAGATAGATAGATAGATGGATAGATAGATACACAGATGCAGAGATACTTATTTTGATTTCTGTCTATGTGTATTTTTACCACACAGGGTTATGTGGTTGTTTTTGCTTGTGGTTGACACTCACTCAGGACAACATAAGCAAAATAAAATTATCAGTAGTTTCCTTGAGCAATTCAGGGAATGGAAGCAGTGAGACATGCAAGCCTTGGACAGGACATTATCCAGAGCCGCACAGAGACCTCAGCCACAAGAGTTCACAAAAATTATCTCTAAGGTTTCAACTTATCTCTAAGACGTTATCGCAAGAGTCTCAATGGCTGTATCTCTGTTCATGTTTCAAATTCTGGAAAAGAAAATGTGATTTGCCTAAATTGAGTTAGGTTTTTTGGCCAGGAGAACAGATCCTAGAGCGTAGATGTGGCCCCCAGAGCAACTTATGTGTATTTGGAATCATTTTGCACGGTGACACCTGATGCTAATGTTGAGGACAGAGTTTTAGATCTAGAAGGACAATTTAGATATAATAGCCAACCTTAGGTAGGTAGCTCAATAAAAAGTGATCCAATAATGAGCTTAATCAGAAATATTTAGAGAACAGATATGATACAGCTGAACATAGAGACCCAAATCCAAAATTCTTTGGTCAGAGCAAAGGATAGAAGTGAGGTCAAATGTACCACAAATCCATGATTCAAGACTCCTTGAAACTGCTATGGAAGGACACTGAAATATGACATAAGGTAGAGGACATGGGATAACTGCCACAGGTGAAATAAAAGTATCTCAGGTTTAATTTATTGGCTATAACTGCCTTAGTACCTGGATGGACCCTGCTGGTTTAAATGTGTTTACAAAACAAGATTTCTTAACAACTTGGATTTTGAAGGTAAAAAATTTGTTAGCCCCAATGATGACTAGAGTTTTGATCCCAAGGGATATACATAACATATATCAAAAATATCTCTCTTGATCATATGAGCTTTTTTTCTAAAACCTTTCTTCTTCTTTCTCACATTCATAGTTCATAGTTCATTATCAGCATCACTTTGATGGGATCAGAAACACTTCCATATGTAAGTTTATCTCCCCATCATCCTACAGTGATGATCTGGGCTTTTTCTTTTCAATTTATCAATACAAGTTAGACAAATGAAATCTAAACACATCTTGTTCTTAGACTTTATCTTGATTACCAAACCTTATATAAATAGTCATCTTATCACCATGGTTAATATTTCACCTGGTTTGTTACCCAACTCATTTCTCCTTTGACTGTTGTGTGTGCCTTGGAGCTCTCCTTATACCCTCCAGTATAAGGAGTCTTCCTTACACTTTACTACAAGATGAATCCAAATTCTTTTTCCTGTCTTTGATTATGTACAACAGTGTACTCTCAAAGTGCATTTAACAAATTAAACTTACTTCAAAACATTTTTGCTCAGGATAGATATTAATTTTTCCCTAAAGATCCAAGTCCCTTTATATACAACTGTGATGAGCAACAAAACTTTTTGTTTGTTTGTGTCTGAATTTTTTAAAGAAAAACACCCAGAAATATAAAATTATAAAACTGAAATGCCTTTTATTGATTTTCCCAAAGATATAAAACTAGCTCATATAAGAAGTGAAAAGTCTTTCTTAGAGCAGTTTTTTCTGTTGTTCTTCACTATACTATACAACTCACATCAATCCATGCCAACTTAGTAGGTGCTTAATTTAATAGTTAATTATTAATTGTTGCTCGTATTGTCACATACTTTGAATATACAATGAATTAATGAATTCTTAGAGCAATTAATCAATTTCTCCCCTAAAGTGAAAGTCAGTTGTGCAGAAGGCTTAGTCTGAAAATTATTTTTCTAAATTATATTTTAAAATAAAATTATGATGTCAAAAATATTAACAGCTTAAGACTTTAGTATACATTATCAATTTTATTTCTAATATAGTATTAGTATACTCTTACATAATAATTTTATTAAAAAGACTTTCTTACCACACACTGATCAACACCGAGTATTATTATTTTTTAAACTTTTGCTAATTTTATAAGAAAAGAATAAAACATTCCATTAAAAAATTAATATAATTTCCTAATACTATCAATAAATCCTCTAAGGCTGTGCTAAATGATATGGTAGTCACTAGCCACATAAGCCTATGTAAATTTAAATTAACTAAAGTTAAGAACTCAGATTTTCAGTAGCACTAGTCACTCCTAAAGCGCTAAACAGCCACATGTACCTACTATACTGGACAGGGTTGATAGAGGACATTTTTATCTACACAAAAATTTCACATCACTATTGAACAATGATAATTCTAGATATAATAAACCCCAGTTTACAGAGGAAGAAACCAGAACTTGGTTATTTACTCATCCTCATGCCTGTAGTAAGTAGAGAAATTAGAATTTAGGTAATAGCATTTAATTCCACATAATTTTTATTTTAACACTATTTCCCCCTTAAATTATTATTATTTTTTACTACTAGTGAGGATAAACATAGACCACTTTTTTCAGCCATTTGTACTGTGTTTTAAATTATTTATTCACATGGAATAACTGTCTACTGAATAAATAAGCATTCTTCCATAATTTCTATTATTAATTTAATAATCTTTATATTTTGTTTTTAGGATAATCCTATATTATTCTAAAGCAAATGTAGTATCAAAATTAAATATAGTATAGTATAATATTGAATAAAATTATTGTTCCCACAGTTTCTCTTCCATTATTCACTAAGGGAAATTCATGTTGAACTATTTTTTTTTTTCTTCACTAAGGTTCTTTTTTGCCAAAACAGTTTTTTGATTTTCTGGGGGGGGGAAAATGGAGCTATAATATGGGAGACAATAATGAAAACAAGACATCAAAGATGTTTGTCCAAAGATTACAATAAAATGTATACAAGAACAGCACAAGTGCTACAGTGTTTAAAGATATTTGAATAAAGATATACTCTGAAGGCTTTAGAAAAATTGCTATAGCTTGTTTATATTCACATTGTCCTTTAGAAAATGTATGGTGATATATTGAGCTATATCAAATGCAGGTTTTGGGTGATGAATGGTGCTTGACAATCATTTGAGACTAATTCCTGAACAAAATATTTTTTTTTATTGATAAATGTAGTCATATATTTTTGACAATGAAAAAAAATTTCAATAATATACTTCCACATATGTGCCACATTTAGTTGAAAAAGTACTATGTTAAGTACTTTAATTCATTATTTTTTTCTTTTAATTAACAGGTACATTTTTTAATTATTATTTTCAAGAAATCCATGTATCTTAGGGATTTAAAGTCATTATTTTTGCTTTTTAGAAAATTCCATATATAGGTCATTATTAACATTTGTGAAGTAAAAGTAACCATTAGGAGTTGGTCAACAGAATGGCAGAACAGGATTTTAATTAAGAATTGTTTAATTCTCTCTCTCCCTTTACCTTTGTCTATCTATCTATCCATCTATGTGTGTGCATGTGCATAAAGATGTTCTTCTTATAACTTAAATGAGGAATTTCACATAATAATGATGACAGAAAATACCAATGTGTTTCTTAATGAAGACTCTATTTTAATAATAATAGAAAAGTCCTGTTTTAAAATACAAATTCCCATTGACCACTTTCATAAGATAGATGATATCCTTTTGGTTTCTTTCCCACATTTTAATTGGTTGTGCTTGGAGCTATAATAGCCTTGGCCAGAGAATTATCTAAGGAGTAATTTCCAAATGTCATCATCTGTATTAAAATGAAACTCATCACCTTGTTTTTAAACATCAAAAGGTTCTCAGGGTCTTGCTTCTTTTAATTACTACTCACTTCTTCACAAATGGAAATGGAGTTTGTCTTTTTGATTATCCTTTAAAGTTTCTTTCTCTTCCTGGCATGCCTGTTTTCCAGCCCAGATTTTGTATTTAAGTGCATTAGAACAGTATTTATAGGAATTTGAAAAGTTAGAAGAAGCTCAGGGCAAAGTTGCAGTAAATGTGGTTGTTAATTTAGTTCTCAAGCAAGGCCATGTTACACATTTGTATTCCCATACCAGTAAAATTCTATAGTTTTTTTTTTTTTTGGAACAAAAGAGTAGATATGCAAAATATTTATTATCCTACTTTTTAGATGGCATATTAAAAATATCTTTTTAACTTGCATGTTTGATGCATACTTAGGGCAGGTATGCTTCCACGTTGAAATCCTCCAGAGATTAATAATAACAACTGCCTTGAGGTGTTCTTGGTTCCATTTCACCACTTCACCATCTGGATAGACATATGAAGATCAGTTCAGCAGATTTTGGAAGTGATTATTATGGACGTTATTCTTTTCAGCAGATGATTTTTTGTTTCACTGCTCCCACATAAATGTAAAACAGAAAATATGTTCTAAGCAGAGACAAATATGGAGTGTGCTTATTTCAACTTTTCTCTCCTACAAACAAAACTATTGCAAACTGAGCTGGACAAAGTCCAGTTGCAACAAAAAGGGCAAATTTTAAACTGAGTGTGCATTAGTGTAATGTATATTTCTTCACTACCATAAAAAAAAGTCTTCTTTTAAAATAAATATGAGAATGAGCCAAATGTTACTTGGTAATTTAATTTTCTTTCAATATGTCCTTGAAATTTCTAACAAAGCAGTACAATATTTTAGAAGGAATTAATGCATAAAGTATCAAAGTACTGAAAGATTTCAATAGATTTTCCGAATTAGACATTTATTTTAAAACATTTTCAAGTTCATGTTCTTTATTAACATTTTCTTTGTCTATAGAAATTATTTTATGTAAGGTACATATGTCTCTAGTCTTTAAAATTTTAATACAGAGTGTAGAGTTTATCATTACATAGTTTACACATTTCTTTGCAGATAATTACTGTACAATCATTACAGACTTCTGATAAATTTAAGTAGAATTTGTAAAGTAGAAGAATATGGTAATAGCCTTAACCTTATTCTTTTATATAAATTTTATTAAATAAATCATCATACTTCTCAAGTTAGAATTGACCACAGAAGAAATAATATATTTTTTAAATATGGCAATTTATAAAGTTAAAATTATATTACCTATTTACAAAAGATATTCATATGCTGAGTCAGAGTATATACCAGTTGTTTTTATTAAATAACTTTCTCTAAGTAGTGTTTCTTAAATGACAGCATTGCAATGTCGGGAGAAATATTTAGTTGTCACAGCTAGGAGGTTGGCTACTACTGTTATCTATGAGCAGAGAGGCCAAGGATGTTGCTAAACATCTTACATTACACAGAAAAGCTTCATCCCCAAAACAAAGTCCTATGTAATATAAAATGCCAAAATGCCAAGGTTGAAAGCCCTGCTCCAAAGTATATGTAAAGATTTACATATATATATATATATATATATATATATATATATATATATATAAATTTTATAGATGTAAATTTATATATATATTTATATATACATATGTGTATATATAAATATATATACACACATAAATACATATCCATATATGTGTGTTTAATGTATGCATGTAAAGTGTGTGTATGTGTGTGTATCTGAGTGTGTGTGTAAATCAGTCATAGCAGATTGCCCATCTTAAGATTTCAAATTTCTTAAATATTTTTATCTGTGCATAATTTATTATATTTATTTGTCTAATTTTGATATTATGTAGATCTTTACATAATGTATATTTATATATGTAAACACAATTAAACACATATAACCAACTGTAACCCAAATATGCTTGGTTCTGAATAATGCTATGGAACAATTGCCTATTTCCTCAATTACTAAATTACTATCCTGTCTAGATTTTTTTCTGTATCGAGTTCAAAGCCATAGTTTTAAGTTATAGTTTTTATCCTTCTAATGATCATGGCACTGTACAGGGAAAGGTTTTTCTAGTATAGGCTCATATTTAGAAAACCGTTTCTTTGTGTGCCTATTAGATCTCTGGTTTCTTGCTCTTCAGCCATGTCTCTGACATATTCTTTTTCTAAATTAAATGTTTTTCAGCTTCAAGATAAAATGTTATCTTCACTCAGTTGCTAATATATAATTGCTGCTCTTGGTAACTAAATATATATGTTCAATCTAATTATCTAAATTGTGACTAAACTGTATCATATTTTAGAGAGTGAACTGAATTATCATCTTTATCTTCCTCTGCACTCCAACTACCACCGCCTACATGGAAAAGAAGCAAAATTCCATAGCTCAACTCCTGCATCTGGAAAGAAGCAAATATTATATCCTAAACACTAGTCTGTTGGTCAAACAAATTACTACTTTCAGTTTCTATTTTGAGGACACTTTAAAATTCTCAGTGAGTTCCCTAACAAAATAGCTTCTCTCCTCATGGAGCTTGGGGGCTGACATTTTGGCTTGTGGGAGCTATTTGGTTTCCCACCTTCCTGCTTTTGAGTATCTAAAGAGGCTTCATAGGCCATTGGTGTTTGATTCAATTTCAAGCCCCTCACCATTCCCCAGAAATCAGGGGCTAGGACTGAAAGTTTCAACCCTCTATTCAAGATTGGTTCTCCTGGCAACCAGCCTCCATTCCTAGGTGTTTTCCAAGTCACCTTTGTTAACACAACCCAGTTGTGGAGCGGCTTGTTATAAGGAGCAAGACACCCATTTCACATTTCTAGTACTGAGGACAAGAGACCAAAATTATTTTTAAAAGATGGTTTCATGACTCTTATTGCTCAGGAAGTTCTAAGAGTTTGGGAAGCTGGCTGAAACTTTAGACATTTTTAATATAGAAACAATTAATAAATCTAAAATCTAGTTCTTTTAAAATATCATTAGAATAGTTAAATTTCTTATGAGTAAGATTTTTTTTTTAATAGAGACCAACTATATAAGATTGGGACTAAAGAAAATTCCATAAGAGATATACAAATATAAAATAATCATAGGTGTAAATTAAATACAAACATATGACAACAAATTTTAAAATACTATGCAATATAAATAACTAAATATAAATTACAAAAACTGATCTAATAAAAAGAAAATGGAACAGACAAGCTCTGTTAAGATTCTAAAGTGATACTCTTTTAAATATACTTTTGGCAAGATAACTTTGCATTTAATTAAAATTAATCTCATTGAAAGAAAATGAATCCCTCTCAATTTAGTTTATGAATTTAGCATAACTTTTTTGTGATGAAGATAATATAGACATGTAATAAATAGAAACATTTTATTAATAAATATAAAAATAGGCATTTTAAAATTTAAAAAAACTAAATTCAGTTGAATATTAAAAATAATGAGGTAGAAAATATTTTAGAAATGTACTTATAGCTTTTCATTATAATTTATTCCATCAACAAATTAAAGAAATAAACAATATTCTTATGTAAACATTAGCTTTAAAATATATTGTAAGTGAAATAAAAATTAACAAAAGGTAACTGTTAATGAAGAACAAAAGCAGATATCATTTTAAACTGCAAAATAGTAAAGCCATTCCCATTAAAAGTCAAAAGCAAGAACATGTTGTCTTTCATTTTACCGTTTTTATTTAACACTTTTTTAAATTTAAGAAAAGAAAATGAGAAATATATGTATAAATATTGGAAAAATGAAACAAATATATTCTTGTTGATAGTAGATATTATTCCTTCAAAGAACCCAAAATATTATTGTTAAGAAAGAAAAATTAAACAGAAGAGAATTTGTTAAAATAGCTAAATGTAAAGTAAATATATTTTCAAAAGTGCACCAACTTCTTTTCCAAAAATAGTTAACAATGGAACTACAAAAAATTATATCATATACGATGTGAAAGTACCTAAGAAATACTTAAGATAAATTTAATAAGGAAAGTAAAGAACTTAAACAATGACCATAAAATATTATCAAGTGGTATAATCTTAGCTCTGAAGAAATTATAAAACATGACATATTCTTGGATTGTAACACTGTCAAAATTAATATATAAATTTAGTAAAACTGTAATGGCTTTTTCAGAGTGAGTAAGATAAAATGATACTAATGTTCATGTAGATACTTAAATGTATGACAATAGCCAATAAAATTTGGCATAACAATTTGGCAAAACATAGTTTTGGACTTCAATCTTCATTTACATATTCTCATTCTAAGGTAGTGTTTCATTCATAATTAAAAGACTTTATAATATGTTTATTATCTGATTGGCAAATCTACCTTCCCATTTTGTTGTTGTTGTTGTTATTGTTCCAATAAACTCATAGTTACAGATAATAGAATGCTGGTTATCCATGGGGAAGGAGGGTAAAGGTGTGAGCTAGGTAAAGAGAGTCAAATTTATGGTAATGGAAGAAAACTAGACTCTTAGTGGTTAGCACACAATAGTGTATACAGATATCAGATTATAATGCTGTACACTTGAAATTTATATATTATTAATCGATGTTAACTTAATAAATTAAAAAAATGTAGCATGTAGCAACAAAGTCAGTTCTTTCTAAATAACTTGTAATTTAGAAAAAAAATATATCAAAGTAAAAAATAAATAATAAGTTGTTAGACAAAATTATATGGCAAAATTATAAAGTCTATAATAGATATAAAATTTCTAAAATATACAATAAAATATTTTTAATGAGAAAATATGAAAAGGGAAGTTAAAGGAGGAAAGTGCTAACAATCAGGGAAGCTAACTATGCTCAATCATCTTTGAAAGTAGAAAAATACAATTAAAGTAATGATGAACACTTCTCACCCATCACATTGTCAAAAATCAGATTAATGATTTCTATTGTCATTAGGGATGTGGTAAAAGAGGCACTCATGTATTGTAGTTCCTAATGTAAATCTTTTTTGTTGTTGTCTTTTGTGTAAGCCATAAGGTATTATCTTTTAAAAATAAAATGCATAATAACATCTGAATAATTACCAGTTAGAGAATAATTGAAATATATCTGTGTCTAGTGATGTATGTAGCAGCACTAAAAAAAGAGAGATATTCCGATGTATTTTCACTTGTAAAAGTAACCATTCTAGAGGTATTTATATAATACTATTTATTTAAAACAACAAGAATCTGTACGTGTATGTTTTGTAAATATTTATTTGTATGCATAATGAACAAAGAAAAAGTTATTTTATACCTTTAAAGCAGGCCAATAATATTGGTTCCTTAAGGGAACATAGATAAGCAAAAAGTAACAAATAAATAATAATAAAGAGAAAAAGACTTCAAAATAAATTAGAAAGTCTTTAAGATTCAGAAGATTGAAACATAATATGCTACTATTTCTTTAACATACTAAATGTGGGATTTTCTGTAATGCTAGATGTATGAAAGTGCTTACCAATACATCAACAGTATTTTTCTCTAGGTTATGAAGTTTCATTTAATACATGTTTTCTTCCATAAAACCTCCTTTGTTTTGTATTTTTTCAAAGTAGTTACTATATCCGCTTATATATATTTAAACTAAGACTACCATGACATTTATTTTGCTACATGTAACAATTTCACCTGAAAACATCTCTACATAAAAAAATTACCTCAAATACCCACTGAGACATTCTCACATAAACTAACATATTTCAATGGAGATATAGAAAATTTTATATATATATGTGTATGTGTGTGTGTGTGTCTAGGATATTATATTGCATATAAACATTTTTAATGTATATATATAAATATATATATAAATATATACATATATATTTAAATATTCATTAACATAAATAGAAAACAAAATAAAAATCAATAGCTCTAGTTGGCGTTTCTAAAAAGCAGATTGTGGAGGTAGGTAGAAGAGGAGATTAAGAAGACAGCTGTGTGAGATTTGCATGAACATGTAAGAAGGACAGTGTTTTTTCAAAATCAGCTGTAAATTTTGAAGAGAAAGTAAACCACAGATATATTTAGATAGACTGGAAAGTAGAAAAGCAATGATTCTTAAGATTTAAGAATGCATCAGAATCTGAGTGTGCATCAGAATTACATGGAGAGTTTATGTGGGAAAATACAGGTTGCTGGGTCTCATTCCCAGAGTTGCAGATTCAGGAGGTCTGGGATGGGGCTTAGGTGCAATTCTAAAAATGGCTTTCAATCCTGGCTTCACATTATAGTCATCTGTGATTTTTAAGAGCAATACTGCCTGGCCTTTATACCAGACCAATCTCCAATGGTAATCTAGAGTGGAGGTTTTTTTTTTTTTTTTTCAATTATTTCATCCAAAGCGAAGTACTAGTATAATAGAAATCCTCAATTAGAATGACATTTGGGTCATTCAATGAGGAAATGTAGGAAAGTATTTGCTGGGCAGAAAAAGGGTTTGATGTGACATTGAAGTTGTTTATTAAGTTCAGTATGACCTGAGACACCTAGTAACTATTTTAATCTTACGTATAAGATTGGTTCTTTAGAAAGACTAGATCCTGAGAACTTCCTGTCCTGATGGAAATATTCTGTATTTGTGCTCTCCAATGCAGCAGCCACTAGACACATGTGTTTCTTGAGCACTTGAAATGTGGTTAGTGCAAGTGAGGAATTGAATCTTTTTTTTCTTTCATCACATTTAAATGGCCACATCTAACTAGGAACTACATATTGGATAGGGCAGTTTTAGAATTTCAGCAAATTAGACACGATCTATTTTTCAAAGGAAATAACTAAAAACAACACAGAAACCTAATTGTCCTGATGTACTGTTTTTTAGAGGGAAAATACATATTGGTTAAACTATAAATTAACATCCAGTAGAGGCTGACTACTTCTTTCTAACCCTAACTGTTCACTTGTTTTGACATGCCTGCACAGTGCAATTGTTCCTTCTTTGTTTTTCCTAGATTGGCTTTTTTCTTCAATTGATTCTGAAAGAGTACTCTCCCTACGCCAGCATGTTTCTTAAGACATTGAAATGAAGCTTTTTAAAAATTCAGTTATTTTCTCTTACCAAATTTGAAATGTATACCCTTCCTGCTTTACCCACTGAGATGTTACTCCCAAATTTTATTTTCTCCAACTGAATTTGAAGTACACATTTCTTAACTCTATGTTATTCTTACACTACTGAAATAAATAAACTCCTAAGTAATGTTTCCCCCTAAAACGTTTGAATAAGCATCTTTCATAACTTAGAACATTGCTTAATTCTCTGTAAATTGGGTTTCTGGATCCAATTTCGGTGCGCATGTGTGGAGGCTTCCCCACACAGAAAAGCAATTAATCCTCAGATAATGGTAGTGTAGGAGAATTCAACTAAATTCTGACACTATCTGCCTTGAGATAGCATCAGATCCACAGGATAAGAGTTTAGTTCTACAAGACCGTTACCCTCTTCAGATGCCAGTCACAGCCCCAGGTTGTTATCTGTTACTTCAGACCAATGGCTACAAATCAGAGGTTCCCAAGACAGCCTTCCTCCTTGGGTTTGATTAATTAGTTTCTAAAGCTGCTCACAGAATTTAGAGAAAAACTTTTACTTAATAGGTCATCAATTTATTATAAAAAAGTAATTCACAAATAGCTAGATGAAAGAGAGACATAGGTCAAGGTATGGGTAAGGGCACAGAGCATCCATCCCTCTCCAGGTGCTCCAGTCTCCAGACATTTTCACATATTCACCAACCCAGAAGTTCTTTAAATTCTGTCCTCTTGGACTTTTATAAACACTTCATTAAAAAGTTATGATTGATTAAATCATTGGCCATTGGTGATTAATTCAATCTTCAGACCCTCTCTCTCTGACACCTGGTGAGATGAACTAAAATTTTCAACCCTCCAATCACATGGTTGTCTCTACTGGCAACTAGCTCCCATTCTTAGATGATTTTTAAAAGTCACCCTTTAACATAACACCTTTATCACTCTCAACACTAAGGATATTTCATCCGTTTGGGGAGCTATGAGACAGGAACTATGAACAAATACCATGTATATATGAGAAATATATTTTGGTTATGTGATTTTTTTTATAAATCACAGTCTCAATACTTAGGTCCATATCTCAATACAACTGATATTCTTGAAGATATACAACTAGTATCTTGAGAATTATAAAATGTAATTAGTATTTTAATTTAATTTTTAAATAATGTGTTCAAGTGTTTCAAAACTTAAAAATTATAAAAATGGAATAATAGTACAATGTTTTATTCTCATTGCTATATCTTGTACAACTTCTCAAAGATATGAAGTTTATTTGTATGATTCCTGAGTTTTAAATATATGTTTAATATTTAAATACAAATACAGTTGACGCTTGAACAATACGGTTTGAATTGTGCATGTCCATTTATATGTGGATTTTTTCAATAAATACTATGAATGTATTTTCTCATGATTTTCTTGGTAACATTTTTCTTCTCTGGCTTACTTTATTATAAAAATACAGTACATAATACAAATAACATACAAAATATATGTTAATCAACTGGTTATGTTACTGGTAAGCATCTGGTCAACAGTAGGCTATTAGTAGTTAAGATTTTAAGGAGTCAAAAGTTACAGTTAGATTTTTGACTGTGGGGGGGGAGCAATGGGTGTTGGTGTCTTTCACCCCTGAGTTGTTCAAAGGTCAACTTTACAAACAAACTAACAATTTACATGCCAATTGCACTTCATATTTAGTACAAAATGAAAATCTTTCAAACTGGCAATGGAATTTTCATTGAAATTTCATTGAATATCTAGATAGATTTGGGAAAAACTGACTTCTTAACACTGTTGTATCTTCTAATATATGAATATAGCATTAACCTCTATTTCTTAAGGTCTACTTTAATATCTCTTAGCTATCTTTTGTAATTTTCAGAGGTTTTTCATGCTTTTTGTTCAGTGTTTTTCTATGTAATGTATTGTTTTGACACTATTATATGATGAGTTCATTTCTCATTATTGTGGTAAAAAAGTCATACCTATTATTAAATTTTTAAGTATGTAGAACAGTATTATTAAATATATGTGCATTGCTATACAGCAGATCTCAAGATATAAACTTACAGTTATTATAATTAAAATATGAATCCAGAATTGTCTAACATTAATGGAATATTTATTAACTACAATGATCTGAATTAAGAAAAATAGAGGTTTATCTACCTATGTCTACCAATTATTGATTTATTGTCTCTCAAAATTCACCTTTCAATATCTATCTATCTAGTGCATGATAATGTACTGAATTCTTTAAGCATTTTTTCTTTACAGTGAGCAAAATGTTAGCTTTATCTACATAGTGTACTGAAAGGATATAGTAGAAAAAAGGGTGTGTCTCACTGTGGTATGTTGTGTTTATTTTGGTTTTTCTTTTACTCCTACTGCATTCAGAGGTGCAGATATGTGGAGACATCTAGTGGTGACCTGTCCCAGCTGCATGCCCAAAGTCCTTCAACAACCTTAGATAGACTGCCCACACTTGGATTCTGTGACCCGCTTCTCAAAGCCCTCCCATAGCAGACAGTGACAATCCCAGTCCTTTCATGTACAGCAGTGCCCCAGTTCATTTGCCTCCAGACCAAGAGGAATATTTTCCACTTGATTGGCTATGGTAGACCAGGTCTGGCACATGCAACCCCACAAACATCTCTGCTATACAGTAACTGCAGCCACTTCTATAATGAGATCTAAAGCCCAGCCTTAGGAAGAGAAAGCTTTCTTTTTAAATTTGTTTCTCCTCAAATATGCTCCCTTAGCACTAGTGTGACTTTTTGAGTTCTCTTATACCTTAAGAACTAATCTCTCATAACTTAATTATTCTTTATACCCCTTTAAAATTACTGTGTAATTTGTGTGAAGACAGTTTCTTCACTCCACCACTAAATTTTATATTTCCATTTAAAGTCCCAGAAGAGTGGGGCAGAAAATGAGTCTAGTGAAGTGTTAAAATTTCACAGTGAATTCTGTATAATGTAATCTATGCAAGTAAAATACTGAAAAATAAGTAGAAAACAAAAGCAGCATATAGTACAATAAGAACACATGTTTCAAGAATAAATAAGGCCAAACAGAACAAAGAAGGAAGAAATTTTATTTACCTAGAGGGTACAGAAACTTAAGATTAGATATGTCATAGATGATCTAAAGACATGTATTTTTGTGGCATAATATGTCTTCAACTAATACATTTAGTGTGGCTTGCCTCATATTTTGATCTTCTCATTTGAATATATCCCTGACCTTCAGAGATACAAAGAAGTGTAGACCCTCTGCTCCATCTGTAGGACCCTGTTCTTGGATATACATTCTATTCTCACCATCTTCCTACCTATGAATTTAAATGCCTGGGCTCCCTGCTTTGACAGATTAATTTTTTAGCATCATAGTTTGTATATAATCCATCTGAGCCCCAATTTACATTTACTGGTTTTAAATAAAATCGCCTTCCCTACCATTATCTTAGACTCTCTAGACTTATAAATATATACTACATATGTTTTCACCAACACTATAAAAATTCATTCTCATGAGCAGTATTTTAAGTACACTGTTAAATTGAACATAACATTATTAAAAGTTCCAGACTGAAAATAAAAGATGAGCAGAGGAATGTATAAGTCCTCCAAAACTTGACATTTTCTTTCATATTATTTCTATTACATTGGTAAATTTAATTTTGCCATACTAAATCCTTTCTGAGTATCCATTGGAAATGGAAGAACAAAAAGTGCCACCTATCCAACAGGGATTACTCTAGGTGAAAGGTTGACGAACTATGGCCTATGAGCCAAATCTGGCCCATTGCCTATTTTTTGTAAACAAAGTTTTCTTGAAACACAGTCATGAGCATTTTCTCACATTTACATGTTGTCTATTTGTTTACATATCATCATCACTGAATTTTAGTGCTGGAGAGGAACATAAAAATTGTCCAGGTTTATGCCATCATTTTATAGATGAAGAACTTAACATTTGAGAGCTTACATGACCTGTCCAGAATGATACATTTGGCCATGTATGATTAAGGAACAAGAGTCAGAAATAACCCACAGTTCTTTTTCATTTCATTATTACATCTGTTCCCTTTATTTTGTAGCACACGTAGAAGTAGCCAAGTATATTACTACATTGGACACTGGTCTGACATGATAGTGACAGGTACTAGGTAGTATACTAGAAGCCTCCAATATCCTGAGTCTCTGAATGTTTCCATATAATGGAACCCCAGCTGGCTGGTTTGGGGCACATAGTATGAATTTTATGTAAGCATTCATTTGTATTAAGCCACTAAAATTGGGGGAGTTTTTCCAAATCAAGTCTTGTCTATCATGAAAAACACACTGCCTCTCAGACAATAAATTCTAGATTGGTAAATGTTTTCAAATATGAAATTAATTCTGAAATTTAAATTAAAATACCATACTATAATAATATTCACTATATTACATTATTCTTCATAAGTCTTGACTTCTTTTACATTATTATATATATTTTAATATAGATCATATTATTGTAGCTTTATAGTAGGTATCTTTTTAGGTCATGTGTTTTCCGGTTAGAAAGAATTTATATAAGATATATTAGAAGTGCCTTATAAATAAAACACTTTAAAGCTAAAAATAAAAGAACTGTGTGTAATTTAAGTCAATTTCTTTATATGCAACCTCTTGTTTACAAGTTTAAGTCCATTGAAGCAGTTATGCAGTACAATGCTCGTAAACCATTAACACACTACAACAGAGTCACATATTATGAAGACTTACAGTTTAACCTGTTTTGAACTACATGTTTTTCCTTCCTTTGTCTTGCATTTTTTTGCTTTAATGTCATTTTGTTTTACCTATTTGGATTTTAACAATTTAAAGTGTATACTATGATTGATGTTTATACATTGCCTAATTTGGAATTTTATGATGGACACATTTTTGTCACTTTTAAAATAAATTGATATCTTTACTCTAACGAGATATTTTTAGGTGAAAGCTCATCAACTTCTTTATAAAAATTTCTATTAAAACTTTTCTATTAGTTTTATCTTTACCTATAAATAGACATGAAGACTGTCATACAAATAAATATACATTTAACTTATATAAATATTGAAACAACCCTCCCTCCATTTTAGTGAATACCACCTTCATCTTGATTTTATTTGTGTAATTGTTTCAATTTACTATTAAAATTAAACATCTATATTATTTATTGATTTGTATTTCTTTTTATTTATTTTTATTTAGTCAAATTCATTGTCTCATTGTCTTTATCACTGTGTTTATTGCTTTACATGTAGTTATTATTTTATCTGTATTAATATACTAATATTTTGACTGAAATATCTATAGGCTTTATAATTATTTAAATTATTTTAATGCATCACCCTAGCTTATATATTTTTATTTCTAAGACATTTAAAAATATATATTATAATTAGAGTGTGATGACGTGCTACTGAAAGGGTCACAAAGATGTAGTAATGGGTTAAGGTTAAGAGGCTACGTGCTAATTGCCATGTCTCGCTTCTGGACACCTGCTTGCTTGAAAAGTTATTGTTTGACTATTACTCCTGGAAACCTAACAGTTGCCCATGGGAACCTAACAGTTACCCATGGGAACCTAACATTTTAACAGTACGCTTTCTGCTTCTGTACCCCCACTTGCACAACCCACCTTTAGGTTGACAGGTAGAGAATAGAAGAAATATTAAACCTTTGTGATTTAGACAGAATGAAGAATGAGATTTTGGGCTTAAAACCCTTGTATCTTTATGTTTTGGGGCTGCTCCTTTGGAAGGACAGCCGCCGGCTAATAAACTGCCTCTAATATCAGAGCACTCAGGTTGAGTCTGGTT